>CM053791.1:548287847-548790347 GCA_028749045.1 Cupressus sempervirens | reverse complement strand
TTAGGTGTGGAAACAACTTCCTACACTAATCCCTTAAGGAAAGTATTGTGCGAATTCTTATTAAATCCTTACAATTTTAGATTCGATATTATGTAAACAATAATATTGCAGTCAACCATGAATACATAAAACAGAAAGAGAAAGAAAATACATAAACACAAAGATATGCTGGTAGGGAAAAACCCTTCGGTAAAACAACCCAACCCCTCCAAAACATGCACAATGTATTATCTTCAACACAAAGGTTACAACATGCTTGCAATGCAAGTTCTTTTAGGATACAAAAGACTAATCTAGTAGCAACCATAAATACACTTTCACTCACTTTTATTTACATCCCTAAAATTCTTATATCATGCACTTTCCATTTTTAGGGCAACTTCCAAAGAAAAAGCGTATTAGGGTTTTACCATTCTCTAAAAAAGTAGGAACCCAATTTTTTTTTCAGGGCGATGTCTTGAAACCTGCACGCTAGATGGAGACTCGAGTGTACATTACTCAATGATCAATTGCCACATGTCTTCATGTCTTCACCCATCATCATATCTTCCAAAGATAGCTCTTACACATCATAGGAATCTGTCATAACTGTTTCAGTCATGATCTCCTTACAAACAAATCAAGATGCCAACACATGCAAGTGGAGTGACATATCAACATGCCAACTAGACATGTACACTCACACTTAATTACATTATTTGCAAAAAATACATTTACAAAACAAATAATAAGAATAGGAACTATCTAAGGTCGAGACACCTTATTCTTAACATTCTCCCATTTGTCGAACATCTTGTGAGAGCAATAGGAACATAACATGAACTAACCACTATAGGCCAAAAGGCCTGTAGACTCTGAACACCATCTGAACTTCTCTGTGCTCACTAGTTTCGTCAATGCATCTGCAACATTCTTTATAGTATCTACCTTCTCCAAATTTATGTTTCCATTTTCCACCATATCTCTCACAAAGTGAAACTGCACATCAATGTGCTTTGTTTTGGCATCAAAAGTCAGATTCTTTGCAAGTAAAATAACACTGCTTGTTGCACCAAATAGTAATTTGTCCTGCATCAACACCAATATTAGAACACAATCTCCTAAGCCAAATGGATTCCTTGCAAGCATGAGTAGCATCCATGTACTCAACTTGTGTAGTGGAAAAGCAACCGCATGTTCTCACTTACTCATCTAACTGATGGCACCACCAAACATAGTGAACACACAAGTACTGGTGGATCTCTTGCTGCCAATATCACCTGCCCAATCTGAATCCACAAACCCATAAATACAAACTGAATGCGGAGCTCGAGAAGAGTTACCATGATAACAAATGGAGTAATATGATGTACCCCTCAAATATCTGAATACTCACTTAACTACATCCTCATGTACTCATCTAGGATTAGCCATAAACTAGCTTAGAACTCTCACTACTTGGGCAATGTCTAGTCTAGTACATACCATAGCATACATAAGATTGCCAACTACACTAGCATAAGGTACTCTACTCATGTCCTCCACCTCACTAGGATATTTTGGACAATCATCTACATATAACTTTGTTCACATAGAACTAGGAATACACAATGGTCTACAATCTACCATGCTGAACCTGTCCAACACAAAATTCACATACTTACTTTGACTCAACCATAGTTTTCTGTTAGACCTATCTCTACTTATTTCCATACCTAAGATGTACCTTGTTGCCCCAAGATCTTTCATCTCAAACTGTGCTGACAACTAAGATTTAAAATAAAAAATCATATCCTTACCCTTCCCAAACGACAACATATCATCAACACATAATGCAAAAATTAGAAGGTGATAGTTTTCAACTCTAAAATAAACACAATGATCTAATTTCAATCTTACAAATGCAATTGACAACACAAAGGCATCAAACTTAAGGTAGCACATCCTAGGAGATTGTTTCAAACCATATAGAGACTTCTTTAATCTGCAAACCAAAGATTTTTTACCTTTGACAATGTAGTGCTCAGGCTGTGACATATAAATCTCTTCCTCCAAATCAACATGAAGGAAAACTATCTTCACATCCATCTATTCTATGTCTAAATCATAATGCAGCAAGAGATAACATAAATCTAATGGATATCAACTTTGTAGTAAAAAAGAATATTTCACCATAATCTATTCCCTCGACCTGTGAGTACCCCTTCGCAACCAATCTAGAATTGTACCTTTGAACACTACCATTTGCATAAAATTTCTTCTTGAACACCCATTTGCTACCAACAAGTTTTTGTCCTTTAGGCAAAGGTACAAGGTGTCAAGTTTTTCTTTTATCCAATGAAACCATCTTATCATCCATGAGCTCAATCCAAGAACCTACATCTTCCATATCCAAAGCCTCTTTCATAGATCTAGGCTCACCACTGTTAGTAATCAAAGCAAAGGTACAACTGGAATTTAACATAGAATAACCAAACCTTTCTAGCTTCTTTCTTACTCTCATGGATCTCCTCAAGGGATGAGGTTGAGGTTGTTCTTCCTCTTCTTCTGAACTATCAGAGCTACTAGAGATCTCATCATTAGACCCAACATGGTCTTTCTGTTCAGTCTTCTTAGGGGTAGGAGGCAACTGAACAATATCTTTCTTCTTTTCTTTTTCCTCTGGTTGTAGCACAATAGGAGAAGATGTTAGTTCTCTAAAAATCTACTATACAACACCTTACTAGTTACAGGGTCCCAAAGCTTGTATCCCTTCACACCAACATTATATCCAATGAAAACATTTGATAGTTTTTTTTTTCCAACTTAGATATTTTCTCCTTTGGAACATGTGCATAAGCTTCACAACCGAAAACACAAAGATGTCTAATTGAAGGCTTCTTACTAGACCACACTTCCATGGGTGTCTTACCAACAAGGGCTGATGTAAGAGATCTGTAAACTAGATAGCAAGTAGTGGCCATAGTTGTAGCCCAAAAACTTTGTTCAAGATCAACTCCACTAAGCATACTCCTAGCCTTCTCCATTAGTGTCCTATTCATTCTTTCTACAAATCCATTTTTCTATGGGGTATAAGGAGTTGTCTTATGCCTCTTGATACCTTGTTCTTTACAAAACTGTTTGAACTTTGTTCAACAAAACTCACCACCATTGTCAGTTCTCACACAATATTCTTACTAGTCTGATTCTCTACAAGGGCTTTAAATTCTTTGAACTGACTAAAGACTTGTGTCTTATTTTTCAAGAAATCAATCCATGTCCTTCTATTGTAATCATCTATGAAAGATACAAAAAATACAGACTTGGAGATTGTTGAAGGAATTTTTATAGGACCAAATACATCATAATGAATAAGATCCAAAACATCAGAAGATTTGTGAGAACTAGACTAAAATTGAACATGATTTTGTTTACCATAGACACAATGTTCGTAGAAGTCAAACTCGAGATTACAATCATTTAACCCCTCAATGAGGTTCTTGTTTTTCAGGGTTCTAGACCCTTCTCAACAATGTGGCCAAATCTCATATGCCACAACATTGTCTTTTATGTAGGAAGCTTTTCTTGCAATGTGTTTGCACCCTTAGGTACACATGCTACACTACCATCGAAACCAATAACCACAGTCTTCTTTACTACTCATTTAGATGGTGGGGATGAAGTGATAGCTTCTCACTTCTATGAAACAAAAGAACTATTACACTGAGAAATGCATGCATCAAGCTGAAATAGAGTACCTCTCATAGTACCCTTAGCAAGCACCATAGCTCCTCTCATAATCTTGTATCCATCTTTAGAAAAAACAACTTGCACACCTACATCATTCAACATACTTACAGATAATAGGTTTTGTGCAAAACTAGGGATGTGCATTACCTCGTTGATCCCCTTTACTTGTCCAACAGAGAATCTGATAGTGACCCATCCTGGTCCAACTATCTTTAGGTGAGAATCATCACCCAAGTACACCTTTCCACCATCAAAAACTTTATATTTTGAGAACCAACTTCGATCAGAGGTCATGTAGAAAGAAGCACCTAAGTCTATCAACCACACATCATCAGATGCATACGCTACCAAGGATGCAATGAAAGAATCACCATCTTCTTGAGATTTTTTTTTGAACCTGAATTTGGGGCCTTCTTCTTCTTCTTTGGCTCTTTATAGTCTTTATGAAAGTGCCCAGTTTTATCATAGTTCTAGAATTTTTCCTTGGACTTTCCAGGAGTCTTTGATTTCCATGGGATTTGGATCTACCCTTTCCAAACTTGTTATCATTTTTCTTCCCTCTATTGTTGGATTTACTATGAATAGCAAGAGCTTCCTTAGCTGAATTTGAAAACTTTCTCCACATATCCTCAAATAACATCGAAGACACCACATCATCCATTTTGAAAATGACTAAAGTACATCGAAGAGCCATCACAAGATGGTCCCATGAATCTGGCAAGGAACATAACAGGGTCATACATCGATCCTCCTATATCTTGACCCCAGATGATGTAAATTGTGTAATCAGTAAATTAAAAGCATTTAGATGATCTATAATAAATCCTCCTTCCTCCACTCATAGAGAATATAAATTCTTCCTCAGGAATAACTTGTTCACCAGAGATTTGGCTTGATACATAGACCCAAGCTGTCTCCACAAACTATTTGCGATCTTCTCATCAAGAACGTTCAAGAGAACTAAATTAGCTAGACAAAGTCTAATGAGACCCTTAGCTTTTTGATCCTTGAGATCCCAATCTACTTGAGATACTGCTGTAGGTGTCACATCAAGTGAAGCCACTTCCCATAGATTATGATCTTCAAGCAAGTCTTCCATCTCAAGTTTTCACAACTCGAAATTACTATCATTAAATTTCTCCACCTCCATTTTTCCATATGATGAACTAGCCATCTCAATCTACAAATAAGATTTAGAATGCTCTGCACAAAACTCCCACTCAACTTGAGATTAGCTCAGAAAACCCTACCCAACAACTAGGATCAAAATTTGCTCAAGCTCTGATACCACTTAAGGAAACTCAGGTGCGGAAAAAAATTCCTACACTAATCCCTTAAGGAAAGTATTGTGCAAATTCCTATTAAATCCTTACAATTTTAGATTCGATATTATGTAAACAATAATATTGCAGTCAACCATGAATACAAAAAACTGATAGAGAAAGAAAATACATAAACACAAAGATATTTCGGTGGGGAAAAACCTTTTGATAAAACAACCCCACCCCTCCAAAACTTGCACAATGTATTATCTTCAACACAAAGGTTACAAAACACATGCAATGCAAGTTCTTTTAGGACACAAAAGACTAACCCTGTAGCAACCAACAATACACTTTCACTCACTTTTATTTACAACCCTAAAATGCTTATATCATGCACTTTCCATTTTTAGGGCAACTTACAAAGAACAATTGTATTAGGGTTTTACCATTCTCCAAAAAAGTAGGAACAAATTTTTTTTTTCAGGGTGATGCCCTAAACCCCGTACACTAGATGGAGACTCGAGTGTACAATACTAAATGATCAAAGACCACATGTCTTCACATCTTCACCCATCATCATATCTTCTAAAGATAGCTCTTATGCATTATAGGAATCTATCATAACTATTTTAGCCATGATCTCCTTACACATAATTCAAGATGCTAACACATGCAAGTAGAGTGAGACATCAACATGCCAACTAGACATGTACACTCCCACTTAATTACATTATTTGCAAAAAATAAATTTACAAAACAAATAATAAGAATAAGAATTATCCAAGGTTGAGACACTTTATTCCTAACATATATATTTTTCCAAACCTTTCATCACCTTTCTACAACTCTTCAACCTGCAAATTCCCTCATGCCCTATTCTTCTTTTGAGCTCAAGTTCATCCATTTACATTAGTATATAAATACTATGCTATGAACAGTTACGAGCATGTGCATGGTTTAGAAATGACTTGAACATCATAGTGCAATTGATCTTGAAGTTTTGAATCACAATATTTGACAACAAAATAATATGAATTTTCACAAATAAAATGTTGGAAAATTTATTGACATTATTGAGAAACTACAATATATGGGACTATATTTGCATTTACACTTAATGCCTCATATACACCGATATATGCAGAAACATATCACTTGCTACATTTATCATCCACATATTCTCATAAATTGATAACTATTTTAAAGACATTAATTTACATATCTATTGGATTGATCCTCATAGTTGACCATCCAATTTGCAGATCTGGTATTTCCACATATTAATTTCAATTCTTGATCAATACATTTGCAGTCTAGCTCTGATAGCATGTTGAGTTTTCAGATCTTCTGCAAATGTACTTGTATACTTTAATCTCATACTCATATAAGAAAAGTTGGGGGCCTTTGGACTTCTCATTACAATGGCCCTTTAGGATGACTCCTTCACCCAAAAAGTAGATAGTGCTTGCATGATCAATCACCACATACAAAGAATATATCACTTGGAGATTGATCAAGCTTCACACTATATGATCTCCCACTTGCAAATTGATCTTGTAGGAACATTGCTACCACTAAAGATCCCACTAAATTGATGCACTTGGACTTGACTATTTCTCGTTTCCAGTATGACCAATCTTGAAGACTAATAAAACTTGAGAAGGAATTTTCTTTCTCTAAATTGCTACCTTGGTAAGCATATCTACATAATTCTTGCTAGTATGTATTTTCTCCAACTTCAACCATCCATCCTCTAAAATTGGGTGTATGAAATGATATCAAAGTTGGATGTGTTTGGTCTTAGAGTGAAGGGTTGACTTGTTTGTAATATGAATCACACTATAACTATCACTGTATAACCTTTTATTTCTTGTGTCTTCCTAATTCCTCTATAAACCTTTGTAACACAATCATCTTCGTATGTTATACTTTTTTTTTGTTGAGAGTGCTATGACCTTTTACCATCTAGAAATCAAGTTACCATTGTGCTACCTACAATAAACACACACCCTACAGTTCTTCTGTTTCTATCAATATCTCATACTAAATTTGAATCAACATATCCTTGTAAAGTCAAGTGGGAACCTCTAAAGTATAATGACTAACTTTTGGTACCTCTTAAATAACTTAATGTGCAATTTATTGCATTCCAATCCTCTTTTCCAAGATTATTGATATGACCACTCACAAATCCCATGACGTGTAATATTGTGCCTTGTACACACCATGACATACATCAAGTTGTTAACTATTGAATATTATGGAACCTTATACAGATACCTTGGGGATCATGTCCTTGGACAATTTAAATTAACTACGAAAATATGTACTAACTGGTTGTCCATCTTGCATGTCAAATTTGGTCAAACCTTTTCAATATAGTCCCTCTGAAACAATGTTAGTGTGTAGTTGATAGGGTCCCTAGTTACCCGCATACCAAAAATTTCTTTTTCTACACCCAAATTCTTTAGAAAAAAATATGGTGATAATTTTTGGTCATTTATATGTTGCATACTAGACCTAGCAACAAGTGCACCATCAACATATAGTAATAAGATAATATAGCTACCATTTTTTGATATCTTAAAATAAACACAATGATCAAAATTAAAGATTTTAGAACATTTTTCATCCTCATAACTATCGAATTTCAAATACCATTGTCAGCGTGCTTGTTTCAACTCAAACAAGCTCTTCTCCAACCCATATACTAAATTTTCTTTGCATTTGACTTTATATCTTTAAAAGTTGTCTCGACAATTAATTGTTACAAATGCAAATATTATATGTCCACAAGACTTAAAATAGTTTTAAGTGAAGTCATTTTAATAACACAAGAAGATATTTCATCAAAGTCAACATTTTTTCTGTGCAAAATATTTCAAACAAGTCTAGTCCTATATCATTTCTTTCCTCCATGTTCTTCCTTTGAACTGTAAACTTTTTTTTAGGAAATCCTCTTTTTCCTTTAGGAAATTCTAGTAACATCAAAGTTTGATTTTGTATCAAGGAATTCATCTCCTCTTTCATTCCTTTCTCACACTTCTTTTTGGTTTCAACTTGTATTACTTTTGCATAAATTTTTGGTTTGCCAAAATAAATCAATATACCTAATATAATGGAGAAGAATATCGCTTATGAGCTCTACTAATCTTGGAATATGTTCTTATTGGCTTTAAGGAACTTGTTTTGGTTCTAGATTTTGGCATTGTTGGTACTACATTTACTGGGATTTCATCAAACATCATGCAGACTACGTGTTCCTCTTCTTTCTTCATTCCTTGCATCTGATTCTTATACATGAATTATTCATTGAATATGGTGTCCCCAGTCCTAATGATTTTATGATTTGCAAAGTCTCATAAATGATAACCTAAATCAATAACTCCATATCTAATGAAAGTACACTTCTTCGATTTTGCCTCAAGCTTTGCTTGATTTTCTATATTGATATGGAAAAATGCTTCACAACCAAAAGTTTTCATAAATGAGTAGTTTACCTTTTAACCTGCCCATGCTTCCTCTAGAATACCCCCATAAAAAGAATTGGAAGGCCCTCTATTTATCAAGTAAACAATAGTATTTATAACATCTTCCCAACACTATGAAGGAAATCTTGCATGCTTGTTTCATGCTCATTGTACACACTTTGCACACTCCATTATTGTTTTGTTCATCCTTTCAAACACACCATTTTCTTGTGGGGTTCTAGGAATTTTATTTTGTCTATGAATCCTATTGTATGAACAATAACTATCAACCTATGTACTACAATAATCACCTCCATTATCTAATCTGAGATACTTCAACTTGTTTTCTATCTCATTCTCAACCAACCTTTTCATTTATTAAAGACTTAAAATAGATTCGATTTTCTTGAAATGAAATAAATCGAAACTATTATGGTTAAATTAGTAATAAAAGTAACATAATAATAAGACCCATAAAGAAATGGCACCCAAGTAGGTTCCCATGCATGAGAATGCACAAGCTCTAATGTTCCTCTTTCTATAACTTTCCACTTCTATGGAATTCGACCCTCTTTTATTTTCCATAAGTATGGTTTTCACAAAAATATTGACCAACTTGTTTCAACCCTTAGTTCTCAAAATGGAAAAGACCCATCCCTTTCTCACTCATGTGCCCAAGTAAATTATGTCTTAAATTTATATTTGTTCCTATGAAATATATGTAAATAGAATAATTACTATTACTGGTATATTAATATAATCTAACTACCTTTTATCCTTTGCTATTATGAATGAGCCTTTAGTGACCTTCCACAAACTTTGTGCAAAGATGACTATGCAATCTTTACTTCCCAGTTGTCTTGCTGATATTAAATTTTTTCTAAAACATAAAAATGTCTGACCTATTTTAGCAACCATTGATTTCCATCTGGTAATTCATTTGCATGTTTCCCTTTCCGACACTTTTCTTGGTTAATCATCACCTAAAAAAACTTGTCCAAAATTACTTTCAACATAATCTAGAGAATATTTTCTATAAGGTGTGGCATGAAAAGAAACCCTCAATCTGATACCCAATAATTAGTAAGATATTCAAAAAAAGAATCAAAGCAACTTGTAACACATCACATACTACATTTTATTCCTTGTTATTTTCTTGTTATCTATCCCCCTTTTCACCTTTTTGAAACCAAAAATCTTTCTTCATATGTCCTTTCTTTCCATGATGTTAACACTCGACATTTATCCTAGAACTCTATATGCCCTTTCTATATTTACAATGGCTTCTTGGGCTCTTTCCTCTTTTCCTTTGTTTTTTCCTATTCTCAACAACCAAGACATTACAAGATGAGTCACTTGTGTTTTTCATCACATTTCTTCACTATGAATAATAAAAAACACCAAGTAAACTTATAGTGTTTGAACTAGAGACAAAGTTACTTATAACCAGTATCAATCTATTCTAGCTTTTAGGTAATGAACATAAAAACAAGAGATCCCTAACCTCATCATAAAATAATAATTTCACACACACACACACACACACTTTTATTAAGCTTAGCTAACTAGTAACTCTATTAAACTCATTCAAATGATCACCAATAGACCCACATTATGGCATATTCATATTACATAAATATTTTATAAGAAATACCTTATCTGCAATCAAGGGTTCATAAAATTTTCTCATTTCTTTCATTAGACCCTTTTGATTTTTTATTCTTCTATATCAAAATCCAAAGAAGATGAAAAACACAATTGCATTTCTCCTAGTGCCTTCTTCTAAAAAATCTCATATTGTCCATCTAAAGTAGTAATGGTGAAGGGTGCTTCCCTTAATACCTTAAACACATAATAGAAACAAAGAAATAAAAATAATTTGTGAGAAAAAAAATGGGCTTCTTATTATCACTACAAATGTGGAATTACATAATTCAAATTTACAATATGCTAACCCACATGGGTGCCTTCATTACAACAATCTATAATATGAAGCTGGAAACTATCACCCAAAGTTGTCCTAGACAATCTACAAACATTTCTTAAATAGGCAATTTTATGCAGCTTAGAAAGGTTCTAGACACTTAATACCTAGGGCCAAAAATCCATAACAATACATGTAAAGTCGACCAAATACACCTTTGACATTTGTTTTGGAAGTTTTAGTTGACCCAACTTTGGAAGGCCATAAATTTTAAACCATTGCTTTGGTTTTCTATTTTAACCCCTTTTTGGAATCCTCAGCTTCTAATTTAAAAGCTTGAATTTGCACAAGTGCTCATCCCTTGAGCTTTCGAGCCTCATGTGGGCACGTTTAGGCCTTCAAAATTGAGCCCAATTTTTTGGTAACAAAAATCCACAATAGCTTCACCGATACTTATGATATGGGATTGAGGCACAACTGGCATGCTGATATGACTGAGATGAACCTCCACCTTTGAAATTAGGACATTCTGAGCTTGTATGTATGAAGCATATGAAGAGAAAACCTCCATAGATAAAAACTCTGCATTAAGACAACCCTTATTCAAACAACTAAAATGAAATATTTTTGGTTGATGCAAGATTTCTCTTACACCCAGATACTCTTGTTTCAGACAAAGAATAATTTGAGAAGTGACCCTGTCACATCTCAGGTGTTCAAAGGAAAACCAAGATGGTTAACCTCCTCTCTTGTTAGCCATAATGAATCTTCTACTGGCCTCCCTTTCCATTTGACTAGGTATTCTTCATAAGTTTTGTTCCTTGTACTTTTGTCAACAAGACTGTCCAGTATCTACTCATTCTCCTTTGTAGTTGAACTAGCTGTTGGAATAATGTACTACACTTCTAAAATTTCATCTCCATCACCTCTTTCATGATAATTTGTCAAATCTAAAATATTATATACTAGTGAAATATTCAGTTCAATAGGCACTTCCACTTCATAGGCATTTCCAAAATCATGCCTTTTCACTAACTTGCATGGGCCAATTTTTTGCATTTTTAGTTTATTAGATGTATCCACTGGAAAATCCAGTATGAAATTTCTTATACCTCCTTTTCATGCCTTCCTTAGCTTTTAACTATGTATTCATCTTTATAATGTGATTCCTCACCTCCTCATGGATGTTCTTTATATGTTCAACAAATTCTTCTGCTTCAACACTACTTATCTCTCCTTTATCCAACTTCCTTAATTCAAAAGTATTTCTAGGACTAGTCCCATATACAATATGGAATGGAGATTTAATAGTACTCCTTTTGATAGAACTATTGTATGAAAATTCTTCCCATGGTAAAGTCATATCCTATCCCTTTGGTTTATCTCCAACCAAACATCTCAACAAGTTTCCCAAACTGCGATTCACAACTTTTGTCGGTCCATCAGTTTGTGGATGATGTGATGATTTGAACATAAAATATGTCTTCAATTTCTTCCACAATGTATGCTAGAAATACCCAAAACTTTTGGTATCCCAACTTGAAACTATAGGCCTTGGTAGACCATGTAGTCTCACTATTTCTCCAAAAAATAACTCTTCTACATGAACAACATCACTAGTCTTCTTGCAGAGAATGAAATGTGTCATCTTTAAAAAACATCATAAAAATAGAATCATACCCTCATCAAGTCCTTGTTAATCTCAAAAAAAAATACATGTTGACATCTGCCCACAACTTTGCTAGTACAGGTAATGGCTGATACAACTTTGTATTCTACTTCACAACTTTTACCATCAAACACAATCTACAACTTTGTACACACTTCTTGACATCTTGTTGCAACTGTGACCAATAATAGTTCTTAGCAACCAAAGCAATGGTTTTATCTCTACCAAAGTGTCCAACCAATCCTCCACTATGCTTCTCCTTTATGTGATTCTCTCTCATTGAACTTCTTGGAATGCATAATTGGCTTCCTTTGAAAAACATACCATCTTGGATTATGAAATCCAACCCCTTCATCCTGTAAAGTGTAATAATTTATGTACACTCTTTCCATGCTTCACCCAAATTAGGATCTTTTGAATTCAAATTACTAAGTTCCTTGGACCCAACCATCTCAATCTATATTTCTATCAGCAAAAGTTATCTTCTACTAAGAGCATTTGGAACCCTGTTAGACTTCCCACTCTTGTGTTTCAAAATAAATTTATAACTCTGCAAAAACTCAACCCACTTCAAATGCCTTTAGTTTAATTTTCCTTGACTATTCAAATATAACAAAGCTTGATGATCAATATACAAAACCAATTTCTTAGAAAGAAGATACTGTCTCCACTTCTTCAATGCCTAAACTATAACATAAAATTCTCGATCATAAGTATAATATTTTCTTTTGGCATCATTCAACTTCTCATTGAAATAAGAAACATGTCTACCTTCTTGGCTCAAAACAACTCCTATCACAATACCAATAGCATCACAATATACTTGAAACACCTTTTTAATAACCTAGAAGTGCTAAAATAGGTTGCTCCATAAATTTCTATTTCAATAGATTAAAACTCTTATCTGCTCCTATAGATCGCTTAAATTCTTTCCTATCCCCTCTTATTGTTTTAGTCAAGGGTCCACAAATACTACTAAAGCCTCTTATGAAATTTCTGTACAAAATAGCCAATCCATAAAAATATCATATCTCCATAGCACTCTTTGGAGTAGGCCATTCAAGGATAGTCTTTACTTTCTCTGGGTCCATTTTTAGACCTTCTGCTAGAACTACAAATTCGAGGTACACCAACTCCTTCACAAAACTATACTTCTTCAGGTTTATCAACAACTTTTCTTCCCTCATCTTATCAAACACATTTTGAATATGCATTAAATGCTCATCCAACATCTTACTAAAGATCAAAATATCATCTAGGTAAACAATGACAAACTTACCCAAAAATACCTTCAATACCTCATTCATGAGCTACATGAAAGTTCTCAATGCATTGGTTAGCCTAAAAGGCATGACTAACCACTCACAATCATTCCCTTGTCTTGAAGGTAGTCTTCCACTCATCTCCTTCTTTGATGTGAATTTGATGGTATCCACTCTTTAGATATATCTTTGTAAAATACACAACTTCACTCAAACAACCATAATATCATCCATCCTTGGCAATGGAAATCTATACTTGATTGTGATCTTATTGATAGCATGAGAATCTATGCACATCCTCCATTCACCATTCTTCTTTGGTGCTAATATTTTTGGTACAACATGTGGACTCAGACTCTCTCAAATCAACCTCTTCTGCAATAACTCATGAACTTGTCTGTTCAACTCTTCACTTTTTTTTTCTGGTGTCATTCTATGCACTGGTTAGTTTGGAAAACTTTCTCCTAGAATCAAATCCATTTGGTGACTATTCTCCCTTACTAAGGGTAATCCATTAGGTACATTATCTGACACAATATTAGGAAACTCTCCTAACAAATTTGCAACTTCTGCAGGTACCTCCTTTACTTCTTCTTTACCATATTTTGGGATTACAACAGAACACATATGCTCATGCTTCATATCTTGGATAAACTCCTTTCCATTAACAAAACATAATCTGTCAGCACTACATACCTTTTCTTTTTTCTCCTTCAATGACTTCAACTTATATTTCACTTCATCCTTTGTCAGAGTGTCGATATTTTCTCACCCATCATGTACATAATGCATGTCAAACTGTCATGACCTACCCAACAACATATGACATATGTCCATAGGTATGATATCACAAACCACCTCATCCTGGTAGCTTCCAATCTTGAACTTCACTAGGCACTGCTCATTGACCATGATCTTGTGGTCATCCTATACCTAGTCAATATAGTATGGATGCGGGTGTTTCTGCCTCTTGAGATTTAAATTTTTACCCAAATTTTTTTACACCAAATTATTAGTACTTCTACCACTAATGATCACATCATAACACTTATCTTCACATTTGCACCTAGTGCAAAACAAACTCCTCCTTTGATTAGGTTCATTTTCTACACTCAGCAAGAATATCCTATTAACTAGGACTTCTCCTCTTTCAACATCTTTAGAATGAGATGATTTAAAATCTTCATCAACATGTGTGACTCTATCTTGGCCTTTGATTATCTGATCTATCTTTCATTGGCACTAGGGAAATTCAAATGCTCTATGCCCTTCTTATCCATAGTGAAAACATTTTTCACATAAACCTCCTCTTCCAGATCCTTGTCCTCTACCTCTACCTCTTTGATCTCTATTGTTTTGATCATCAAAATGATCGAATTATTTCTCCTCTAGTTTTGACTACTACTTTTGACCTCATCCTTGTTCTTTTGATCATCATTTTGGCCTCCATAAGACCATCTGCTGGATCTCCCACCATGACCTCTTCCACTATTCTTATTATCAAAAAAAATTCTCAACTTCTCCTCAACTCTTAGGGAAAATTAGTATGCCTCCTTAATACTGGTCATTTAAACTAGAATCAGTTCCTCCTAAATGCTTGGCCAAATTTCTCCTTATCAACTTTTGCATGGACAATTCTAATGAGAACTCGGTAGAACTCTTCGGTATACTCTTGAACAAATCTTCCCATTTGCTTCAACCCTTGCATTTCCTTCAATAGACCACCTCATAATCCATGAGAATGAACTGTTACTTTAATTTAGCTATCATCCGACTCCATCTGGTGATTTTATCCTTTCCTCTTCTATTTCACTCCATTTGGATCTCCTACCACCAAATCTTTGCATGACCCTTCAGTTTGGCCTTTGCAAACTTGAACCTATCTGGATCTTCAATATCTTCATATTCAAAGTACTCTTCCAATTCATTGATCCAATGAATCAATTCCTATAGGTTAATATTTACCAAAAATGTGGGAACATCAAATTTTGGTCTTTTTCCAATCTTAGAAATGGTCTTAAAAAGCTTTTCCTTCTCTAGGTTAAGAACTTCATCTACTACCGCTTGATCAATATTTCCTTCTTCTTTTTCATCCTCACTTTCATCATCTCCTATGGTAAGATTCATTCATCTGCACATTTTTCATTTTAATGCCTATATTTTTTCTTGGAGGGCTCTAAAACCTTTAGGTGTAACACCAATGACTCTCCCACCACGCTCATGCACAACCCAAACCATGGTCCAAGTGCAATTACCTCACAATCAATGATCAATTTACACACTTAGAAACTCTTGCTCTGATACCACTTGATGAAGGGTGCTTCCCTTAATACCTTAAACACATAACATAAACAAAGAAATAACAACAATTTGTGAGAACAAAATATGGGCTTCTTGTTATCACTGCAAATGCAGAATAAAAAAATTCAAAATTACAATATGCTAACCCACATGAGTGCCTTCATTACTGCATGAAAAAGTTGTGAACTATCACTCAGAGTTATCTTAGACAATCTACGAGTATTTCTTAAATAGACAATTTTATGCCACTTGAAAAGGTTCTAGACACTCAAACTTAATACCTAGGGCAGATAGACCCTAACAATACATATAGAGTTGGCCAAATTCACCTTTGACATTTGTTCTGGAAGTTTTTGGTCTTCTCAATTTTGGAAGGGCATAACTTGTAAACCATTGCTCTGATTTTTTATTGTAACCCCTTTTTAGAATCCCCAACTTCTAATCTACAAACTTCATTTGATGCAAGCACCCATCCGTCGAGTTTTTGAGCCTCATCTAAGCACATTTAGGCCTTCAAAACTGAGCCCAAAGTTTTTGTACCAAAAATTTATACCAAAAATCCACAACAACTTCGCCAATACTTATGATATGGCATGAAGCCTCAACTGCCAGGATGATATGATTGAGATGATAGTCCACCTCTAAAATTAGGACATTTTGAGTTCATATGACTAAAACAGATGAAGAGAAAGCCTTCATAGAAAATAACTCTACATTAAGACAACCATTATTCAAATAGTTGAAATTATTGAAAATTTGATTGAAAAGATCATATTGTTTGCAAAGAGGGAGATTGTTGTTAAAGAATGTTTTCAATCATTGTTTTGTCACTGATGTCAAACCTGTTATTTACTGGAATAACAATTTCTTATAAGATCCAAGTACTATCACTTAGTTGATTGATGAAGAGGATTTAATCAACAAGATGTAACCAAAGCACCTAAGGGAAAGGTTGAGTTATGGTCTTGTAATGAAGTACAAGGATCAGTTAAGACATTGGTAAAATGATGTATTGGTAATATACTTGAAGATATAGAGGTTGGCCACACTTAGAAATGCTGGAAGAATAAGTTGTAACAAGGTTGACTGCAAAGCTTGACTAAGTTCATTAGTGGGTGCCGAGCAAGCTAGTTCATGCCAAGCAGATTTTTAGTTAGTACCGAGAAAATGCAAAATCTAGTGTGTGCCGAGTGATACAGAAGGAGCTAAGAAATTTCAAGAGTCGAGCAAGTAATAGGTGCCGAGCATTAGAAAAACTTAGTGGATGCCAAGTGAATCCACAGTAGGTGTTGAGCATCAGTAAAGTGTAGTTGGTGCCAAGTAACATAGTATGTGCTAAGCACCAGAATTTCAATAGTGCTTAGCTGCTGCATTATTTGAAAAGTCAAAAATTTTTCAAATTTGAGCTGACAAGTTTGTTACCTTGAATTTTGTGAACCAGATGGAGTATAAGGATGATGAGCTGGTGGCACAGAATTTTAGGTAAACTATTTTTGGGAAAATTCAGGAGGATTCTTCATGATGTTTCTAGAAGAAACAAGATATGGGGTAGATTCATTGAATCCTACCTAATCCATTTGAACTAAAAGAAAGAGTGGGAAGATTTAAGAAGGAAAAGTATTCCAGACTTTTATTTAAGGAGTCATAGGCCAAGAAGCAAGAGCTACTAGGTTGAAGTTGTTGAAATGGTGTCAAGGAGAAGGCATCAAGAAGAAGGAAGAACAGAGCACAGAGACTCTGCTTTGATAAGTGGCCATATAGGAGATTGCACTGGTATATCGAGCACGAAGACTCAAGAAGAAAAATCTTGAAAGGAGGACAAGCTGTCAGGGTTGCAAAGACTGAAAGCTAGGCAATGTTGTGAGTTGAACTGAGATTTGAAATCTGCAAGTTAAGTTGTGAGTTGTATTAGGTCAAAAGCCGTTGTTGTTACTCTCTAACAATTGTGCCAGCTAGGGTAAAATCCTATGGACTTAGGTTGGTTTAACAACCATTTATGAATCCTTTAACAGGGTGGCATTCCAAGTGAATGTTCTAAACTCCTCTAACCAGGCCCACTTCTAACAAGGTGGTTAAATCCTTTAACCAGGTCACATTTAATAGTGTATTGTAGCCTTTAACATGGCAGACCTTTCACAGGGCATCACTTCAAAAGAGTGAGAATTGAATAGCATGTTGCTGGTGGTTTTTCTCAATTTGGGTTTCCACATAAATCACTATGTTATGTATTGATTCTTCATGTGTTATTCTTGCATGCTAATTTTACAGTAACTTGCTAAGTAGGAAAGTTTAAGCTTGGATGCATGAATAGTTTAATGGGCTCACTTTACTTGGTGAAAAGAGTTTTATTAGGAAATTTGGACCTTGAATAACTAATTCACCCCCCCTCTTAGTTATTCTAAAGCATTTCTAACAATTGGTATCAAAGCCATTTGTTGATTTGGTTTAAAAGTGCTAGAAGCATGAAGATCAAGATGTCCAAAAGAGAAGTTCCCAAGCTCAACAGAGATAACTTCACTACATGAAAAAAGTTGATGAAGCTACACCTTGGATCAATAAGTGACCATGCACAAACCTCAATTGAAGTATAACATGTTGATCCAACTGTACTCATTGAAAAAGATATGAAGAAAAAGGAGCACAATCAGACAATGCTGGAGATTGCCTCTACCCTCAACTATGCTAAATTTGATAACATCAAGGGATGTGACTCTGCATTCAAGATGTGGAAAGCCCTTACTAATATCTATGGAGGAGATCAAAATGTTCAAAGAGCAAAAGAGAAAGCCTTAGAGGAAAGTTTGACGACATGAAAATGGAAGAAGGTGAGAATGTTGCTCAATATGCCTCTAGAATGAAAGAAGTAGTAAGTGTAATAAGAAGTTTGGGTGGTCATTTAGAAGATGACACTATTAATAGAAAATACTTAAGAACATTGCTCCCCATATATGCTATTAGAGTTTCAACCATACAAGAATTAACATGTGTACCAAAAAATACACTAACTTTTGAAGGTACAGTAGGAAGAATCATTACATTTGAGTTGTCAAATTTTGATAACTACATACCTGAGAATCTTGAATCTACTTTCAAGGCCATGTTATCATTGAAAGAGACTGAGGAGGTGAAACCAAAGAAGAAGAAAAAGGTAAAGTATGCATCTAGTGACAACAACGTAGATGAAGAAGATGTGGAACAATTGGAAGCACTACTGGCTAGAAATTTTCATAGAGGCAAAGGTAAATTCAAAGGTAAGCTTCCTATCATTTTTTAAAATTGCAATGAAGTAGGACATAGTGCTGCAAGATGCACACAAAAGAAGAATTATAAAGAAGGCAACAAGAACAAGAAAAATAGGGAAGATGATGGTAGAGATTACAAAGATAAAGACAAAAAGTGTTACATTGTTGAAGAAGAGAATTCTGATGAAAATGATGATGAGGTAGTCTATGTAGCTATGAAGGATGAATCAGATGAAGATGAAGCAACAACATTGGTAACCTATGTGAACAAAAATGACAAATGATCATAGACAATGGATACTCACATCACATGACAACAGACAAAAATAATTTTTTTATCTTTACTTAGTATGATGGAAATAGTGTTAGATTTGGAAATGATGCTCCATGTCAAATCAAAGGAAAAGGCTCTATTAAACTTATAGAGAAAATTTAATGTGATAATGCATACTATGTTGAAGGATTGAACTAAAATCTACTGAGTGTCACAATTAGATAATGTAGGTTGCAAAGTAGAATTTGGAAACAAAACTACCAAAATCTATGACATTGATGGAAATTTGATAGAAAAAGGTGAACAAACTAGGAGTAATCTATTTTACTTAGATATGGAAGATGCAACCGGTCTTATTGTAAAATTTGATGATGTGTGGTTATGGCATAAAGGTTCTGTCATGTCAACTTTGATAATCTGATTAACATCAGAAAAATGAAGAAAGTCAGAGGTTTGCCTAAGCTAAAGAAGCCTGAAAATACAATGTGCAAATAATGTCAACTAGGAAAAATGACCAAGTCAAGTTTCAAAAGAAAAACGTACACTTCCAAAGAAGTACTAGAGTTAGTGCATACTGATTTATGTGGTCCAATAGAAGTGCAAAGCTACCAAGGAGGTAGATACATAATGCTATCTATGAATCATTACTCTAGGATGATGATTGCCATGTTCTTAAAGAAAAAATTTGATGCATTTCAAATGTTTAAGTGGTATTTGGCTAGGGTTGAGAAAGAAACAAGAAAGAGTCTGAAGTGCCTGAGATCAGAAAGAGGAGGAGAATTCACATCAAAAGAGTTTGAGACATTTTGCAATGACAAAGGAATTTTAAAAAAAATCAACACCAAGAACTCCACCTCAGAATGGCATTGTAGAAACAAGCAATATAATAGTGATAGATTGTTCTAGAACATTAATGATGGAGAAAAATGTTGCTTTCAAGTACTGGAGAGAAGCTGTAAGTACAATTGTCTACACCTTGAATTGAGTACAAGTAAAGAAAGGTACAAATGCAACCCCTTTTGAATTATGGTATGGTCACTCGCCCAATGTAAAACATTTCAAAGTGTTTGGTTGTAAATGCTATATTCTTAAAGATGCTAGAAATGGAAAGTTTGATTCAAAGAGTGATGAAGGCATATTCCTTGGATATTCCACTAAAAGTAAAGCATATAAGTGTTTGAATACTAATACTAACAAGATTGTGGAGAGTGCAAATGTAAATTTTTATGAGCATATAGAAGCTCAGGTTGATGCAAATAAGAAACTAGAAGAATACAAATCCTTTGTATACTTCTATGAAGGAATGCCTGCTAAAGATGGAGCTACCAATCTAGTTGAGAATCGCCAACAAATTTCAGTATTAGCTGAGTCACAGCTAGTGAATGTCGAGCTACATCTAGAAGCCGAGTTGTAGAATGAAGATGATGCACATTCTGATTTTGAAATCAGTACATATGAAAGAAATGGTGAAATATCAGAAAGAGATGTGCACAATGACTCTGAAGATGAAAGATCAAATGTGGAAAGAAGGATAGAACCAAGACTATCCAAGTATGTGAGAAGACATCACCCTGTTGCAAAAATCATTGGTGACAAGGAGGCTAGACCAATAACAAGGAACATACTAAGGAATGAATCATGTCTACTAAGCAAGATTGAGCCCATAATAGTGAAAGATGTATTGCTAGATGATAATTGGCATAAAGCTATAGAAGAAGAAATAGATTAGATAGAGAAGAACAAAACCTGGACCTTAGTCCCAAGACTAGCTGATAAGAATGTGATTGGCACCAAATGGGTGTTTAGGAACAAGCTAGATGAGAATGGTGAGATTACAAGAAATAAGACCAGATTAGTTTGCAAAGGTTATGCACAAGAAGAAGGACTAGACTATGGGGAAACATTTCCCCCTATTGCAAGAATGGAAGGAGTAAGAACACTACTTGCATATGCTACTTATAAAGGTTTCAAAGTCTACCAAATGGATGTAAAGTCTACTTTTCTGAATGACATACTGGAAGAAAAAGTCTACATAGAACAACTAGAGGGATTTGTTGATGAAAACAACAAGGATATGGTTTGCAAACTGCATATAGCACTCTATGGTTTGAAGCAAGCACCTAGAGAATGGTATGAGAGACTACACAAATATCTTCTAAAGATAGGATTTGAGAGAATAGATGACAACAACAACATGTACATCAAGGCAGAAAAAGGTAAAGAGATTATAATATTTGAGATCTTTGTTGATGACATAATATTTGGAGGAAAATATGCCCTTTGCAAAGATTTTGCTAATCAAATGAAACATGAGTTTGAGATGTCAATGTTTGGAGAAATCAAATTCTTTGTCAGATTGCAAGTACATTAACTGAAGCATGGCATATTTGTGACCCAATCAAAATATATCAAGGAGATACTTGGGACATTTGTCTTAGAAGATTCAAAACCAATCAGTACAGCAATGGTAATAGGATATAAGTTATCCAAGAATGATGAGTTAGCTAAGTAGACTAGACAATGTACAGATCAATGATTGTAAAATTGTAGTATGTTGTGCATAGTAGACCAGACATTTCATTAGCTGTTGGAATAGTGGCAAGATTTTCTACTAACCCAAGAGAAAATCATCTGATGACAGTAAAGAGAATATTGAGGTACCTAAAAGGAACTAATGAATTTTGATTATACTACAAGAGGAATGAAAATTTTGACTTGAAAGCCTACATTGATGTAGACTGGGGAGGTAATATTAATGATATAAAAAGCACCAGTGGAGGAGCACTCTTCTTAGGCAAAAGGTTAGTCACTTTCACAATCCACAACAAAAGTTGAGTATGTTGCTACTGCTATCAACTGCACTAATATTGTATGGATCAAACATCTATTGCAAGGTATGAAGGAAGAAATGACTGAACCTTTGATATTGCATTGTGATAACACAAGTGCCATCAATATATCAAAGAATCCTATGATGCATGCAAAAACAAAGCATATTGCAATCAAGTATCACTATGTAAGAGAATTGGTGGAAGACAAGCAAGTAAGGATGGAATATGTCAGCTCAAAGGAACAGATTGCTAGCATCTTCACAAAAGCATTACCTAAAGATGCATTTGAGGATCTTAGAGGTAAGTTAGGGGTGATACTCCTATCCAAGGCTATTTGAGAAACAACAAGATTGCCCTACATCAAATGAGTTGAATAATGAAATGCTATAAATTGATGCAAAGGATAATTACTTTAGGTTTCTACCTGAAGTAATCAAAAAATTGAAATTCCAATCAGTCATAAGCAAGGTGACAGAGGGATAAATTGGAGTACCTAAAAATGCTACACTCACATGTTAAGATGCTGAAATAGTATGTCTTTGGCATTGTTGTCAAAGAGGGAGAAATAACAAAAATTGATCAAATCTAATCAAATGGACAAAGGGAGAAGTAGTTGATACTAGAATAGTAGAGAACTGATCAAAGCATACTAAGGAAGAAATAATGTGCAGAGGGAGAAATGACACATTCAAAGGAACAAAATGTAAGAGGGAGAAATAGCAAAAAGGAAAGAGAAGAAAACAATAGCTAAAGAGGGAGAAGCAGAAGAAAAGAAATTAGGATAACAGATCAAAGAAGGAAATGTGAAAGTTGATGAAAATAGAAATGGTAACAAAATTTCTTTTTGGTATTTACTATTTTAACCTAGTTAGCATTTTGATAACTTGGTTGATCAGTTTGGTTTTCCATCAATGTCAAAGAGGGAGATTGTTGGAAATCTAATTGAAAAGATCATATTGTTTGTAAAGAGGGAAACTGTTGTTAAAGAATATTTTCAATCATTGTTTTGTCACTGATGTCAAACCTTCTATTTGCTAGAATGATAATTGCTTATAAGATCCAAGTACTATCACTTAGTTGATTGAAGAAGAGGGTTTAGTTAACAAGATGTAACAAAAGCACCTAAGGGAAAGGTTGAGTTATGGTTTTGTAATGAAGTACAAGGATCAGTTAAGACATTGGTAAAATGATGTATTGGTAATATACTCGAAGATATAGAGGTTGGCCACACTTAGAAACACTGGAAGAATAAGTTGTAACAAGGTTAACTGCAAAGCTTGACTGAGTTCATTAGTGGGTGCCAAGCAAGCTAGTTCATGCCGAGTAGATTTTTAGTTAGTGCTAAGAAAATGTAAAATATAGTGTGTGCCAACTGATATAGAAGGAACTCAGCAAGTTTAGGAGTTGAGAAAGTAATAGGTGCTGAGCATCAAAAGACTTAGTGGATGCTGAGTGAATCCATAGCAGGTGCCGAGCATCAGTAAAATGTAGTTGGTTATGAGTAACACAGTATGTGCCGAGCACTAGAATCTCAATAGTGCCAAGCTACTACATTATTTGAAAGTCAAAAATTTTCCAAATCTGAGCCAACAAGTTTGTTACCTTGAATTTTTTGAACTAGATGGAGGATAAGGATGATAAGTTGGTGGCACAGAATTTTAGGTAAACCATTTTTGGGAAAATTCAAGAGTATTCTTCATGATGTTTCTAGAAGAAACAAGATATGGGGTAGATTCATTGAATCCTACCTAATCCATTCGAACTAAAAGAAAGAGTGGGAAGATTCACGAAGAAAATATATTCTAGACTTCTATATAAGGAGTCACAGGCCAAGAAGCAAGAGCTGCTAGGTCAAAGTTGTTGAAAAGGTGTCAAGGAGAAGGCATCGAGAAGAAGGAAGAATAGATCATAGGGACTCTACTTTGATAAGTGGTCATATAGGAGATTGCACTAGTATATCAAGCATGAAGACTCAAGGAGATGAAGCTTGAAAGGAGGACAAGTTGTTAGAGCTGCAAAGACTGAAAGCCAGGCAATGTTGTGAGCTGAACTAAGATCTAAAATTTGCGTGTTAAGTTGTGAGTTGTATTAGGTCAAAAGTTCTTGTTGTTACTCTCTAACAATTGTGACAGCTAGGGTAAAATCCTATGGAATTAGGTTGGTTTAACAACCATTTATAAATCCTTTAATAGGGTGGCATTCCAAGTGTATGTTCTAAAGTCCTCTGACTAGGCCCACTTCTAATAGGGTGGTTAAATCCTTTAACTAGGTCACATTTAACAATGTGTTGTAGCCTTTAATAGGGTAGGCCTTTCATAGGGCATCACTTCAGAAGAGTGAGAATTGAGTAGCATGTTACTAGTGGGTTTTCCCAAATTGGGTTTCCACATAAATCACTATGTTATGTATTGATTCTTCATGTGTTATTCTTGCATGCTAATTTTACAACAACTTGCTAAGTAAGAAAGTTTAAGCTTGGATGCATGAATAGTTTAATGGGCTCACTTTACTGGGTGAAAAGAGTTTTATTAGGATATTTGGACCTTGAATAACTAATTCACCCCCCCTCTCAGTTATTCTAAAGCATTTCTAACAGAAATGAAATATTTTTGGTTGATGCAAGATTTCTCTTACACCCAATATGCTCATGCATCAAGTAATCAACTTCTTTGCTTTTCCACCTAATAATAAGAAATAATCCTTTCGATATAAGTTATATTTCATTTTCATCTTACATAATTGATAGTTTTGATTCATGTTGAACTTATCAATCTTAAGACTACCTTACTCACCATTTCACCCACTTGAATATGAGACTTATTTCCAAACCATTGAAAAATACACTGCTCTAACATCTCATTTTAGCATTTTGGTAGATATGATTAATAAAAAATATTAATATGGTGCAAAAATTAAAGAAGCCATAAATACAAAACTATAAAAATTTACTTGGTTCATCCAATATGACTTACATCCACTAGAGAAATAACCATCCACTTATTGTATTATTGAATGAAAACCTACTTATTTATCAAGCCCTTTTTGAGGCAGTTGACAAGGTCAGTTAACAAACTTAACCCTAACCCTAAAAGAATATTCTTGTAATATTTTCCTTGTACTTGTATAATTATATTCTCATTATTGTACTCATATTCTCATAGTCATACAAAAATTTTAGTAGGTGGCAGCTTAAGTCCCCCATTATAGAAGCCCTTTGGGTTGAAAAAGTGGTCCTATGGGCCAACCCCTCTTTCCAATGAGTGTAAATACATGAATGACCAATCACTTCCTAGAAATAATCTCCCACTTAAAGTTTGATCAAGCTCTATACTATATGCTATTGAGTTGTTTGAGGAGTTATGACAAAACAACATGTGACACACGTAGACAAATAGGTATACTACTACATATCTAGTCTTGTTGTCCACCTTAAAAAATGAATTTGAGACACCATTAGAATATTTAGTGAATGCCTCAACATTAATAGGTTTTGTGGAAACTTCATCAATAGTTTTCCTAAAAACCCTTTCAATAGGCCAAGTTAATAATATGTTAGAAGATTTAGTGAATACACTCCATTAATAGATTTAGTTAATACCCTAGGAGAAAATTATTGGTTACTCCATAAATAAATTTAGTCAACACCTGATCAATTGTATGTATGGTAGTATTGGTGTATTGCGGATTTATTTTAGGAGTTATAGTTAGAAGTTAATAAGCGTTGAAATATATGATTTTGAAAGGGGGTGACATTTGTGAATCCATGTAATATCTACCATACACTAGTCAACGTTAAAATATTAGTCGATGATGGATGTTAATTAGATGAAATGATGTATAATGAATTACAATGTCATTGTAAATTTATACTTCTCCATTCATTCTGACTTTAATCCATGAAATTAGATAGTTAAAATCTTATAAATAATTATTGAAAACTATAAAACCCTTGAACATTATAATTCAAATCCCTTTCAACATTTCAAGTCTAAACCTCTTTTAAAATAATTAAACCCTCTTTTAAAGTGTCACAACCCCAATTAAAGAACAATTTGAATCATGCTTAAATAACAAGTAAGATGCCCTTTTAAAGAACAATTGAATACCCTATTTGAAGAATAAGTGGGAACATTGTTTAAAAAAAATTCTAAATATTTAAAGAGTAGCAAAAAATCCAATTTAAAGAACAATTTAAAAATCATTTAAAGAAAAAAGAGAAAACCCCATCAACAAAATTAGTGAGCACCTATAACAAACAATATACCCCATTAATAGAATTAGTGAAATATCCATGAACAATAATATTGAATTCCCCACAAACATAATGAGTGGGACCATCACAACCATGATAAATGGAATCCCCATGACCACAATAAGTGGAATCTTCATAAAAAAACTGATCAAAGAACACCACAAATAGAGTACATGAAGAACCAATTAAAAGAATTAGGGAAATCCTAGTTAACATAGTAAGTGATAGCTGATTTACATAATAAGTGGATTGGCACTCATAATCTAGTATCTAGATCCCCATTTATAGAATAAGAGACAATGCCATTTGTACACTTTGTATGGCAAGGCAATCAAGAAAATCTAAACCCATTAATAGCCTGATAGAAATACCCAATCTCTAGATTAAATGAAACACCATTAATGGAATAATGAAATTGCATTAATAAAAATAGTTAAAATACTAAAAATTTTAGTATTATAATAATAAACCACACCAACATCACAATTTCATAACTCAAACCTATTCTCCCATCAAACTACCTTTATTTATCATTAATAATATGGAATAAGCATTAAACCCCTATAACATAAAAATAATGCTTATAGTAAACAATGATTAAATATTACACAGAACACTAGATTGGAAACCCATCAGTAGTATCATATAAAACCATTAATAAGATGGAAACTAATTTAATAGAATGATTTAAAATCCACTAAATAAATGTGTCAACTAAATTTATGCAATGTATATGAAATGCAAGGAAGCAAAATTTTGTACAATAAAAAAAATAACATTAAAAAAATATGTACAAAATTTCTTGAGCATAAAATTTATTTCCTCATGCATTTCTTGTGTTTATTAACACACTTGAGTAGTGTTCATAAACACAAATGGAAAAGCCAAAAAAAAGCTATGGAAAAACAAAAGAATTAAGTTAAGAAGGAAAACTATAAAAGAAGGAAGACCAATTGAGTAATGTAATAATAGTGACCTTAGTGGGGTAAAAAACTCACCACTTGGGTTAAACATGTATTAGTTTGACTTCCCTACATTATTAGAAGCCTTTTGGGTCACTGATGAAACCTATAAAGATGCAAATCACAAAGCCCATAGTTTTCATAAAAAAGAAAAAGCCAGAGAAACATACCAAAAAAAACAAATGAAATCAATTTAGAAATGACATTATATGCATTTGGGTTTGGAAAGAATAAAAGAACTAAAGGCTCATGATTCTTACCTTTAATTGATGTGCTAGAGAGACTGTATTTTGGGACATGCATGACTTGCAAATGGCTACAAGAATGTGGAGCTCTTAATGGAAGGAAAGTGAAACAAACAATTCCTATTGTCTTTGTAGTTGCTACTAGCTCCCATGGAAAAGAATACTTTAGGCATCTTGAAAAAATGTAGAGAGAGTGGTGGGGAAATGTTAAGTGTTTCTTGCATTAGTGATCAAATATGGAAGCATATAAAATGAATCCAAATAGTATCAATTCCATAATTGGTGCAAAATTAATGGATTTCATCCTCTACTTGGGATGGTAGACAATTTGGTTGCCACATAAACATTTGAATCTAGGATCACACCTTATCCTGCCAATATATGTTGGACATTTCAATTAGGTTGCCATGACTACTAGTGATTTTTATCACTTTTCTTCTCATGGTGTTGTCATTGATTTGCAATTGACAAATGGAGGAAGACAAGGATGTGAAGCACAAATGAAAATTAGTATATACTTACACTGGCCAGACTATGGAGAGAGTTAAAGACATGTAGAACATACATTAAGGTGATCAAGTTGAACATGAATATGAAATGAGTAAGGAATATGGGATCATCAACTATGACATAGAAGAGGAATGCACGTGCAACTTAATGTGATAGGTCAAATTGTTTGAGCATTCACACATTTGAAGGTCATGAGCTGTTAAAAATGCTTTAGAATAATTGAGAGGGGGGTGAATCAAATGTTCAAGGTGCAAATGTCCTAATAAAACTTTTTCACTAAGTATAGTGAGCCCATTAAACTAACCATGCATCCAAGCTAAACATTCCTCTTAGCAAATTACTGATAAATCAACATGCAGGAATAAGACATGAAAAATCAACACATGACACAGTGATTTACATGGAAACCCAATTTGGGAAAAACCACTAGTAACATTCTCACTCTTTTGAAGTGATGCCTTGTGAAAGGCCTACCTTGTTAAAGGCTACAAAACACATTGTTAAATATGACCTGGTTAAGGGATTTCAACCACCCTATTAGAAGTGGGTCTGGTTAAAGGACTTTAGAACATTCACTTGGAATGTCACCCTATTAAAGGATTTACAAAATGGTTGTTTAACCAGCCTAAGTCCATAGGATTTTTCCCTAATTGATACAATTGCTAGAGAGTAACAATAAGGGCTTTTGATTTGATATAACTCACAACATAACTTGCAAATTTTAGATCTCAATTCAATTCACAAATTTGCTTGGCTTTCAGTCTGTACAACTCTAATAGCTTGTCCTCCTTTCAAGCTCTATCTCCTTGAGTCTCCATGCTCGTTGTACCAATGCAATTGCCTTTGTGGTCAACTATTGAAGCAAAGTCTATGTACTCTATTCTTCCCTCTTGATGTCTTCTCCTTGACATCATAGAATTTCTCCTATCTCTTTTTGCTTCTTGACCTATAACTCCTTAAATAGGAATTTGGAGTACCTTTCCCGCTCTAATTTTGGGTTCGAATGGATTAGGTAAGATACAATGTATCTTCCCCTAATCTTGCTTCTTCTAGAAACATCACGTGGAATCCACCTATATTCACCTAAAAATGGTTTACCTAGAATTCTATGCCACCAACTCAACATCCTTATCTTCCATTTGGTTCACAAAATTCAAGGTAACAAACTTATTGGCTCAGATTTGATGAATCTTTGACTTTTCAAATAATGTAGCAACTCGACACTATTGACTTTCTAATGCTTGGCACATACTATGTTACTCAGCACCTACTATGGATTCACTTAGAATCAACTAAGTTTTACTGATGCTCAACACTTGAACTTGCTTAGCACCTTCTATTTCACTCAACACACACTAGATTTTGCATTTGATTGACACTTATTGATAATCTGCTTAGCATGAAGTAACTTTCTCAGCACCCACTAATGAATTTAGTGAAGCTTTGCAGATAGCTTTGTTACAACTTATTCTTCTAGAGTTTCTAAGTGTAGCCAACCTCTGTATCTTCAGGTGTATTACCAATACATCATTTTAGCATTGTCTTAACTAATCCTTGTACTTCATTACAAAACCATAAATCAACCTTTCCGTTAGGTGCTTTTGTTACATCTTATTGATTAAATCCTCTTCATCAATCAACTAAGTGATAGTACTTAGATCTTATAAGCAATTTTCATTGTAGTAAATAGTAGGTTTGAAATTAGTGACAAAAAAATGATTGAAAACATTCTTTATCAGCAATCTCCCTTCTTCAGTAATGATCTTTTCAATTAGATCTTTAGCAATCTCCCTCTTTGGCATTGATGGAAAACCAAACTGATTAACCAAGTTATCAAAATGCTAAGTAGGTTAAAACAGTAAGTCAAATGCCAAAAAAGGAAAATTTTGTATCTAAAATTATTATTCATTCTATCAACAACTTTGAATTTCTTATGACTCCATCTGAATTCTGAGAAAATTTGAAATTTCTCCCTCTAAATTCTATAAGACTCCCTCTTTCCAAGTATTAGGGATATCTCTTTTGCTAATATATTGTCTTCTCTTTTTGTTCTACTCCCTCTCTAATCTTCTCATCCTGATTGATTTTTGTTTGTGTTGTTTCTCTCTCTTAGCTGCTATTTCCTTTCCCCTTCCTAGGATGATTGATTTCTATTTGTGTTGTTTCTCTCTCTTAGCTACTATTTCATTTCTCCTTCTTTTCTGCTATTTCTTCCTTTACACATTTGATCTTGTAGATTTGATCAGTTTTTGCAATTTCTTCCTCTTTGAAAATAATGCCAAAGACATATTATTTCAACATCTTATTATGCAAGTGTAGCATTTATAGGAACTCTAGTTTCTCCCTCTATCACCTTGCCTATGACTTATTTGAAATTTTAGTATTTAATTACTTCAGGTAAAACCTAAAGTAAGTATCCTCTGCATCAATTTATATCATTTCAGCAATCAACTCATTTGATGTAGGGAAGTCTTGCTATTACTTAAACAACCTTGGCTAGGGGTATCACCCCTAACTTACCTCTAAGATACTCAAATGCATCTTTGGGTAATGGTTTTGTGAAAATTTCAGCAATTTGTTCCTTTGAATTGACATATTCCATTTTCACTTGTTTGTCTTCCACCAATTCTTTTACATAATGATACTTAATTGCAATATGCTTTATTTTGGCATGCATCACATGATTCTTTGATATGTTGATGGCACTTGTGTTATCACAATAGAGTATCACAGGTTCAGTCATCTCTTCCTTCATACCTTTCAACAAGTGCTTGATCCATACAATATTGGTGTAGTTGATGGCAACATCAACAGATTCAACTTCAATTGTGGACTGTGAGGTACAAATTTTATTTTTTGCTAGTCCAAGTGAGTAATCTTTGGTTAAGAAGAGTGCTCCTCCACTGGTACTTTTTCTGTCATCTATATTACCTCCCCAATCTACATCATTGTAGGCATTCAACTCAAAATTTTCAGTCCTCTTGTAGTATAAGCCAAAGTCATATGTTCCTTTTAGGTACCTCATTGTTCTTTTTACTGCCATAAGATGATTTTCTCTTAGATTTGCAAATTTTTTTGCCACTATTCCAATAGATAATGCAATGTCTAGTCTACTGTGTACAACATATTGTAACTTTTCAATCATTGATCTGTACATTGTCTAATTTACTTTAGTCGATTCATCATTCTTGGATAACTTATGTCCTATTACCATTGGTGTATTGATTGGTTTTGAATCCTCTAAGCCAATTTTTTTGAGTATCTCCTTGATATATTTTGATTGAGTCACAAATATGCCATGTTTCGGTTGATGTACTTGCAATCCAACAAAGAATTTGATTTCTCCAAACATTGACATCTCAAAATTATGTTTCATCTGATCAACAAAATCTTTGCATAGTGCATCTTTTCCTCCAAATATTATATTATCGGCAAAGATTTCAAATATTAGAATGTCTTTACCTTTTTCTGTCTTGATATATAGATTGTTGTGGTCATCTGTTCTCTCAAATCTTATCTTCACGAGATATTTGTGAAGTCTCTCATACTAAGCACTAGGCACTTGATTCAAACCATAGAGTGCTTATGTAGTTTGAAAACCATATCTTTGTTGTTATCATCAACAAATCCCTCTAGTTGTTCTATGTAGACTTCCTCTTCCAGTATACCATTCAGAAAAAGCAGACTTTACATCCATTTGGTAGACTTTAAAACCTTTGTAAGAAATATATGCAAGTAGAGTTCTTACTCCTTCCACCCTTGCAATAGGGGAAAATATTTCCCCATAGTCCAATCCTTCTTGAGCATAACCTTTATAGATTAGTCTAGCCTTATTTCTTGTGATCTCATCATTCTCATCTAGCTCGTCCCTAAATACCCACTTGGTACCAATCAATTTCTTATCAACTGGTCTTGGAACTAAAGTCCAAGTTTTGTTCTTCTTTATCTACTCAATCTCCTCTTCCATAGATTTATACCAATTATCATCTGTAGTGCATCTTTCACTGTTTTGGGTTCAATCTTGCTTAGCAAACATGATTCTTTCTTAGTTTTTTTCTTGTCATTGGTCTGGATTCCTTATTACCAATGATTTGTTCAGCAGGGTGGTGTCTTCTCACATACTTAGATAGCCTTGGTTGTTTCCTTATTTCCATGTTTGTTCTTTTAGCTTCAGAGTCACTATGCACATCTCTTTTAGGTAGCTCATCATCTATTTCATGTGTACTAATTTTAGAATCAGAATGTACATTTTCTTTATTCTGCAACTCGACTTCTGAATGCAACTCAACATTCACTAGTTGTGACTCGGCAAATACTAAAACTTGTTATTGATTCCCAACTTGATTGGCAACTTCTTCTTCAGTAGGAATTCCTTCATATAAGTATACAAAGGATCTGTATTCTTTTGGTTTCTTTCTGGATTCTTCTGCATGCTTGTCAATGTTTATATTTGCACTCTCCACAATTTTTTCAGTGTTAGTAGTTAAACACTTATATGCTTTACTTCTAGTGGAGTGTCTAAGGAATATACCATCATCACTCTTTGCATCAAACTTTCCATTTCTAGAGTCCTTAAGAATATAGCACTTACAACCAAACACTTTGAAATATTTTACATTGGGTGAGTGACCATACCATAATTCAAAAGGTGTTGCATTTGTACCTTTCTTGATTTTTACTCGATTCATGGTGTAGAAAGCAGTACTTACAACTTTACTTCTATAATTTAGAGCAACATTCTTCTCCATCATTAATGTTCTGGCACAATCCATCACTAACCTATTCTTCCTCCCTGCAATTCCATTCTATGGGGGAGTTCTAGGTTCTAATGTTTGTCTCTTAATTCCTTTATCATTGCAAAATGTCTCAAATTCTTTTGATGTGAACTCTCCTCCTCTGTTTGATCTTAGGCACTTCAAACTCTATCCTATTTCTGTCTCAACCCTGGCCAAATACCACTTAAACATTTGAAATGCATAAGATTTTTTCTTTAAGAACATGACAGTCATCATCCTAGAGTAGTCATCAACAAACAACATTATATATTTGTCTCCTTTGTAGCTTTGCACTTCTATTTGGCCACATAAACCAGTATGAACTAATTTTAGTACTTCTTTGGAAGTATAGTTTTTGCTTTTGAAACTTGACTTGGTCATTTTATATACATGAAAACCTAACCTATTGAGAGCATGCATAAACAAGCAAATATTAGTTGCATACATATATCAAATATTCTAAACAAAACCAAATACAACTAACACTATTCTTGAGTTTTACAACTCAATGCAATAAAAAAGAAACATCCTCATGCAACCTCAAAGTACCTCAATAAAGGCACCCATAAAAGGCCTTGTTGGTGTGCTTTAGATTGGAGGGATATGGGTGTGCTCTCCCAAAACACAACTATTTGAATCCCTTGACAAAAAATTCAATATGAGATGAATGAATCTAAGACTAAATGAGTGGATAATTGTTTCAAGAAATGGCTATGAGTGAGCCAATCCTCAAAGTATTCTAGGATGTGAGATGGAAAATGCAAAGAACCAAACTAATAATGATAATCTAATATGAGATACAAGCATAAGTGCAAGAAATATAACATCTACCAAAGGTTAGTAGCAAATATGCAAATCACAACTAAAAGCTCTAGAATCACACTAACATGATAACAATACAAATGAGGGAGATGGAGAATGCTTGAGACAAGGGCTTTATTTATAGGCTTGAGAGAGGCCTTGGGGAGGTGGCATCTATGTGGCATCCACATAGGTGCCACAAGGGAGACACATGGGTTAAAGGAAAAGCCATGTAAAAGTCAAAAAGAGCCTTTAATGTTTGAAAGGCTCACGGTGTGCTCACACATGTATGAGCAACCTTAGGGGAAGGAGTGGGGGAAAAATGTGTAAGAGATGTAAGAGACATAAATGAAGTGGAAGGTTTATTAGATCAAGAGATTCTCACACATGTGTGAGCAAAAACTTAGGAGTTAAAAGGTGGTTAGGATAAATAAGTGGGATTAAGTAGTGGATAGGCTTAGTAGGATGAAAATGATGGGTGTAGACTAGGCTTTAGGATAGGTTTAAGACTAAATTAAATAGGATTCAATTTAATCATAGGTTTAGAGAATTTTAATAGAATGGAAGGAGTTAAATAAATGAGATTTATTTAAAAGGGGATTTATGGAGGATCATGCATTAAATAAATTTAATACATTAGGGACGGAAGTATTTAAATTAAATTTAAATACATTAGGAAAGTGAACCTATTTAATTAAATAAATTTAATTAAATAAGTAGAAGAATATGAAAAATATAATTAATTAGTATATAATTAACTATAATGTCAAAGGGAATATTAAATGAATTAATATAGTATTTAGGACAATTTTGAGTATCTACACATGTTTCCTAGCTAACACTATTTGCACATTGTATTGTCAAGCTTTTTTAGTTTAGGCAAACCTCCCACTTTCTTTATTTTGCTGATGCTAATCAGATTATCAAAGTTGACATGAAATAGTCTCTTGTGCCATAGCCACACATCATCAAATCTTACAATAAGACATGCAACATCCTCCACATCTAGGTAAAATAGATTACTCCTAGTTTGGTCTCCTTTTACTATCAGATTTTCATCAGTGTCATAGATTTTGGTAGTTTTATTTCCAAATTCTACTTTGCATCCAACATTGCCTAACTGTGACACACTCAGTAGGTTGTAGTTCGATCATTCTACATAATATGCATTATCACATGAAATTTTCTTCGTAAGCTTAATGGAACCTTTTCTTTTGATTAGATATGGAGTATCATTTCCAAATCTAACACTATTTCCATCATACTGAGTTAAGGTAACATACTTTTGTCTTCTGTCATGTGATGTGAGCATCCACTATCTATGATCCATCTGTCACTCTTGCTTACACAAGTTACCAGTGTTGTTGCCTCATCTTCATTTGACTCATCCTTCATTGCTACATAAACTACCTCATCATCATTTTCATTAAAATTATCATCTTCAACAATGTAGCACTTTTTACCTTTGTCTTTGTAATCTCTACTATCATCTTCTCTTCTATTCTTGTGCTTGTTTCCTTCTCTATAGTTCTTTTTCTATGTGCACCTTACAACACTATGTCCTATTTCATTACAATTAAAATAAATGATAGGTGGCTTATCTTTGAATTTAACTTTGCCTCTATGAAATCTTTTGGCCAATAATGCTTCCAATTGTTCCACATCTTCTTCATCTATGCTACTGTCACTAGATGCATATTTTTTCTTTCTTTTCTTCTTCTTTTTTTTCACCTCTTCAATGTCTTTCAACAATAGCTTGGCCTTGAAATTAGATTCAAGATTCTCAGGTCTGTAGTTATTGAAATTGGATAACTCAAATGTAGTAAGTCTTCCCACTATACCTTTAGGAGTTAGTTTGTTTCTTGATATGCATCTCAATTCTAATACTCTAATAGCATAGATGGGGAGCAAGGTTCTTAAGACTTTTCTAATAACAGTTTCATAATCTAAATGACTAGTCGCACTTCTTATTGCACTTCCTACTTCCTTTATTCTAGAGACGTATTGAACAATGTTCTCACCTTCTTCCATTCTCATGTCATCAAACTTTCCTTTGAGGCTTTCTCTTTTTTCTCTTTGGACATTCTAATCTCCTACATAAATATCTGACAAGGATTTACACATCTTTAATGCAGAGGTACATCCCTTGATGTCATCAAATTCAGCATAGCTAAGAGTAGAGGCAATCTCCAACATTGCTTGATTGTGCTCCTTCTTTTTCTTCATATTTTCTATAGTAGGGACACCTGTTGGATCAACATGTTTCACTTTGATTGAGGTTTGTGCATGATCACCTATTGATCCAAGGTGCAACTTCATTAAACTTTTCCATGCACCAAAGTTATCTCTATTGATCTTGAGAACTTCTCTCTTAGACATCTTGATCTTTTTGCTTCTAGTACCTTTAAACCAAATCAGCAGATGGCTCTAATACTAGTTGTTAGAAATGATTTAGAATAATTGAGAGGGGGATGAATCAGTTATTTAATGTCCAAATGTACTAATAATTTTTTTTCACTAAGTATAGTGAGCCCATTAAACTAACCATGCATCCAAGATAAACATTCTTCTTAGCAAATTACTGATAAATCAGCATGTAGGAATAAGACATGAAAAATCAACACATGACATAGTGATTTACATGGAAACCCAATTTGGGAAAAACCACCACTAACATGCTACTCCTTTCTCACTCTTTTGAAGTGATGCTCTCTGAAAGGCCTACCCTGTTAAAGGCTACAAAAAACACTGTTAAATGTGACCCGTTATGAGATTTCAACCACCCTATTAGAAGTGGGCCTGGTTAAAGAACTTTAGAACATTCACTTGGAATATCACCATGTTAAAGGATTTACAAAACGGTTGTTAAACCAACCTAAGTTCATAGGATTTTTCCCTAACTGATACAATTTCTAAAGAGTAACAATACGGGCTTTTTATTTGATATAACTCACAACATAACTTGCAGATTTCAAATCTCAATTTAGTTCACAAATTTTCTCCGCTTTTAGTCTCTACAACTCTAAGAGCTTGGCCTCCTTTCAAGCTTTGTCTCCTTGAGTCTCCATGCTCATTGTGCCAATGCAATTACCTCTATGGTCACCTATCAAAGTAGATCTATACTATGTTCTTCCCTCTCGATGTCTTCACCTTGACACCACACACTTTCTCCTATCTCTTTTTGCTTCTTGACATGTAACTCCTTAAATAGGAGTTTGGAGTACCTTTCTCGCTCTAATTTTGGGTTAGAATGGATTAGGTAAGATACAATGTATCTTCCCCTAATCTTGTTTCTTCTAGAAACATCATGTGAAATCCACCTATATTCACCTAAAAATGGTTTTCCTAGAATTCTATGCCACCAACTCAACATCTTTATCTTCCATCTGGTTATTCAAGGTAACAAACTTATCGGCTCAAATCTAGCAAATCTTTGACTTTTCAAATAATGCAGCAGCTTGGCATTATTAACTTTTTGATGCTCAACACATACTATGTTACTCGACATCAATTAAGTTTTACTGATGCTTGGCACCTATTACATTCTGTCTAGCTCGACACCTAAACTTCCTCGACACCTTCTATTTCACTCGACACACACTAGATTTTGCATTTTCTCAACACTTATTGATAATCTACTCAACATGAACTAACTTTCTCGATACCCACTAATGAATTTATTCAAGCTTTGCAAACAACTTTGTTACAACTTATTCTTCTAGAGTTTCTAAGTGTAGCTAACCTTTGTATCTTCATCATTTTACTATTGTCTTAACTAATTCTTGTATTTCATTGCAAAACCATAACTCAACCTTTCCCTTAGGTGAATTTGTTACATCTTATTGATTAAATTCTCTTCATCAATCAACTAAGTGATAGTACTTGGATTTTATAAGCAATTGTCATTCCAACAAATAATAGGTTTGACAATAGTGACAAAATAATGATTGAAAACATTCTTTATCAGTAATCTCCCTTCTTCAATAATGATCTTTTCAATCAGATCTTCAACATGAGCTACATATAGGCTCAAAGGGAGAATGAAAGGCCTACCAGTCTAGACCCCTATTCATAGGTATCATGAGTATTTTGTGACTAGGTAATTTATGCTGTTCAAATTTTGAATGCATCATTTTGAGATTGATTATTTTAAAAAAAGGTCTTGGTGCTTAGATGGTAGGAAGTGTAAATATATTGTCCAGTCACTTTTGTGTTATTATTGTTCTTATTGTACAAGGAAGAATAATTTTAATAGTCGTAGGAAGAGATCCAAACAAAAAACTAGTGAATGGAGTTAGAGAAGAGCATGCAAGATAGAAAGGTGATAAAATAGTGATCACAAGGAAAGTTGAGATAGATATTGAGATCAAGATATCTTCAAGGTTTTCTAAATAGATCTACAAGGAAAGGTGTGCCATGTATTAGATCTATCATATATTTTTCTTTCTTACCATTACAATCATCTTGTAAGTTGTTAATAAACCATTCTTCATTAGAAAAGCATATTGTAAATCCTCTAAAAAGGTGCCTCCTAGAAGAAGTCTTGTAAATCCCTTCATAAAGTAGTTTTTAAGAGATTTTGTATTCCTCACATATTGTCAACATTCATAGATGGTTGTGTTCTTAGAAAGAATAGTTGCAACCTTTAACTGAGAAACCTTTTATCTACACTAAAAGGCTAGTGGATTTATCACTCCCGCTATGGTCTTCATCCTCTCATAGAGGGTTTCCACTTACAAAAATCCATGTTTCGCTGATGTATGAATTTTTGTGCGATCTTGTATGCTTTTATATGGTTATTTTCATTTTTTTTGCTACTTCAGCAATTGGTAGTTAAAGAATTTGGTTTAATATCTTAGTAGACTAGTTTAAAAGTATGTATTGATCCCCTCCCCCTATTAGTATCAGTTTGGGACAACAATTGATATCAAATCTCAAACCCCAACAATAATTATCTTAATAGATTGAGGGAAGATTCAATGGAAGCTTTTAGACTTCAAAAGCATCTTGAAGATGCTCTCACTACCATTGAAGATTTGAAGGACAAGAGTTTTCTTAACTAATAGAAAGAAATTAGTGAAGAAACTTAGCAAAATCCAACAACTCATTATACAACTTGAAGATTAAAGTGGATTAGATGAATTTAGAAAAGACATAACTAATCTCATGACTAATAAGGACAAGTTAGAAAAAACTATTGCTCTATTGAAGAAAGAAAAAGAAGAAATAGTTGTTGGAATTCTTTAGAATAAATGGGGGGGGGGGGGGGGGGGGGTTGTGAGGGGGGGCATGAATCAATTATCCAAGGTCCAGATGTACAATCAAATATTTTCACAGCTTAGTGAACCCATATCCGTAAAACATTTACATCATGCATGCATCCATTAGATCATACATATACTTAAACTTGTAGGTTACTGTCACGTCAACTTTACAGAAATGTAAACATGAAACATAATAGATTCAATAAAACATTTGAAACAATGATTTAATGTGAAGACCCAATTTGGGAAAAACCACCAGTAACATACTACTCATTCTCACTCTTTTGAAGTGATGCCCCATGAAATGCCAACCTTGTTAAAGGTTACAATGCGCACTGTTAAATGTGACCCAGTTAAAGGATTTCAATCACCCTATTAGGAGTGAGCCTTGTTAGAGGACTTTTGATCCACTTGGAATGTCACCTGGTTAAAGGATTTAGAAATGAATATTAGGTCAACCTTAGTCCAAAGGATTTACCCTTGACTGGTACAATGATTAGAAAGTAATAGTAGGGCTTGATCTAATAACAACTAACAACTCCATTTGTAGATTACATATTTTTATTTTAGTCCTCCATTATGCTTGGCTTTCACACACTTCAGCTCTAACAACTTGTTCACCCTTCAAGCATCCATACCCTTAAGCCTTCTTGCTTTGGTTGCCAATGCAGTCTCTTCTTTTAGGTCACTGAATGAAGAAATACCCTAGACTCCTTGTCCTCCTTAGGTTCTAGCAAATGAAAACCTTTTCTTCTAACCAATCATCTCTATAAATAGAAGTTTTAGATCTTTTACCATTCATCCTCCATCATCCATTTTAGGGTTAGGTTGGAATAGTTAAGATTCAATGAATCTACCCATCATTTCATTTCATTCCCTTATAGAAACTTCTTCTTCAATCCTCTTTAAATTTTCCTCAAAATGGTTTATCTTGAATTTTGTGCCACCAAATCATCAAGCTTATCTTTCATATAGTTCACCCAATCCTAGAAATCAAACTTGTAAACTCAGATTCATCAAATTCTTGATCATTCTCAAAATGTTAACACTTGACATTAACTAGCTTCTAATGCTCGACACATACTACGTTGCTCGACATCCACTATCAAATCACTCAGCATGAACTAAATTTTACTAGTCCTCGACATCAACTAAAATTTACTCAACTTACACTGTATCACTCATCTTACACTAAAATTTGACTTTTCTAGGCTCTAACTGATTTTCTCCTTGGCTTACACTAACTTTTCTTGGCACTTATTTTGTAGATTGTTAAGCTTGGCAGAAATACTTTGTTTAACTTGTTCTTTTGAACTTAATTAGTGTAACCATCCTTTCCAACCTTAAGTAGATTATCAATGCACTATAATATCATTGTTTTAACTAATCCTTGTACTTCTTTTCCATAGTATAAATCAACCTTTCCTCTAGGTGCTATTGTTACCTCATTTGATCAAATCTTCTTCATCAATCAAATAAATGATAGTACTCAAACAATATAAGCAACTGTCTTACCAGCAAGTAGGAGGTTTGACATTAGTGACAAAATAATGATTCAAAAAAATATTCATACTTGTATCAATTTGTTTTCAAGAATCTCCCTCTTTGGCATTGATGACAAACCAAACCGACCAAACTTAATTAGTTCAACCAATAAAATACCAAAAAGGAAAATAATTCTTTGTATTGAACTCTCTCCCTCTATCAACAACTTTACATCTTCTAATTAGGTTCCAAAATTCTATTTTGATCAATAGAAAATCAACCAACTCATCCTTATGACTCCCTCTTGATCATGTCTTATATCTCCCTCAACATTATCTCCCTCTTACTAGGTAGATGTAATCAGTAAGTACATTTTCTCTCTTTGAGTAGATATTTCATTTTTCTTCTATCTGTATCTTCTATTTGGATCTCTCCCTCTTTATGTCTTTCTCCCTTTGGTACACTCTCCCTCTTTGAAAAAAATGCCAAAGAATTGTCATCTTCAATTCTAGATATGAACATTCTCAGTTTCTCCCTTGGTCACATAGCTTGTGACTAGTTTGTAGCTCTAGCTCTTTGATTACTTTAGGCAGCTCCTAAAGTAAGGATCCACTGCATCAATGTGTAACGTATGTCAATCAACTTGTTTGATGCAAGGCACTCCTCATGCTTCCTAGATAACCTTTGATAGGGGTATCACCCCTAGTTTACCTCTTAGATACTCATGAGCATCCTTAGGTAATGCTTTTGTGAAGATGTTAGTTATTTTCTTTTTTGTATTAACATATGCCATCTTCACCTCTTTATCTTGAACTAACTCTCTCAAGTAATGATACTTGATTGTAATTTTCTTAGCCTTTGTATGCATCATATGATTCTTTGATAGATTTATAGCACTTGTATTATCATAATAAAGTATCATAGGTTCAACAATTTATTCCTTAATACCTTTGAGTAGCTATTTGATCCATACAATGTTTGTACAATTAAATGCAACAACAACATATTTAGCTTCAACAGTAGATTGAGAGATGTAGTTTTGTTTCTTACTAGTCCATGTAAACAACATTTTTCCTAAGAAAAATACTCCTCCATTAGTGCTCTTTCTTTCATCAATATTTTTAGCCCAATCAACATCAGTGTAGGCTTTTAATTCTAATTTCTAATTTTTCTTGTAGTATAGACCATAATCTTCTATTTCTTTCAGATATCTTATTATTCTCTTTACTACCATCAAATGATTCTCCCTAAGATTAGTAGAGAAACTTGCAACTATCTCTACTGATAATGCAATATCAGGTCTTTTGTATACTACATATAGGAATTTTCCAATCATAAACTTATATAATGTTTGATTCACCTCAGCTGAATCATCATTCTTTGACAATTTATGTCATGTTAACATAGGTGTACTTACTAACTTGGAATTCTCCAATCTAAAATTTTTCAATATCTCCTTAATATACTTTGATTGAGTGATGTTTATACCATATTTCATTTAATGTACTTGCAAACACACAAAGACCTTGATCTCTCCAAACTTAGACATCTCAAATTCTTGCTTCATTTCATTTGGAAAAGCCTTACATAAAGTATGTTAACCTCCAAATATGATATCATCAACAAAAATTTCAAATAGTAAAATACCTTTGCCTTTCTCTATCTTCAAGTACAGATTGTTGTTATTATCAGTCCTCTCAAATCCAATCTTTATAAGATAATTATGAAGCCTCTCATACATGCCCTTGGTGCTTTCTTCAAACCATATAAAGCTTTGTGTAGTCTACGTGCCATGTTCTTGTTGTTAGCATCAACAAATCCTTCTAGCTATTCTATATACACCTCTTCCTCTAATATACCATTTAGAAATGCAGACTTAACATCCATTTGGTAAAGTTTGAAACCTTTGTATGTAGAGTAAGCAAGCAAAGTTCTTACTCCTTCCAATATTACAACAAGGGAAAATGTTTCTCCATAGTCAATCCCTTCTTCTTGTACATATCCTTTACAAACTAATCTTGCCTTGTTCCTTGTGACTTCACCATTTTCATTTAACTTTTTTCTGTATACCCACTTGGTACCAATCACATTTTTGTCTTTTGGTTTAGAAACTAGAGTCCATGTCTTATTTTTCTATATTTGTTCAATCTCTTCTTCCATGGCTTTACTCCAGTCTACATCCTCTAAGGCATCTTTCATTGTTTTATGTTCTTGCATGCTCAAAAAACATGTATCATTTCTCAACTTATTCCTTTTCATTGGTCTAACATCTTTATCTCCAATTATTTGTGTAGTAGGGTGATGTCTTTTGACATACTTAGACAATCTTGGTTCTTCTCTATCTTCTTCATTTGGTCTCTCAACTTATGAATCACTATGTACATCTCTGTTAGGTAGTTCAAAATTTCTTTCATTTACACTAACCTCTGAATTAGAATGTGCATCAACTTCATTCTATAAATTAACACCTGAATACTGTTTGGTTCTTGAATGCAACTTGGCATCCATAATATGTGACTCAACAGTCACTGAAACTTGCTATTGGTTTACAACTTGATTTACAAAATCTTCATCCACAGACATACCATCATAAAAGTATACAAATTATTTGTATTCTTCTAGTTCCTTCATAGGTTCATCCTCATACACTTCTGTATATTCATCAAATTTCACATTTGTACATTCTATAACTTTTTTAGTGTTAGTATTTAAACACAAATAAGGTTTACTTCTTGTGGAATAACCAAGGAATATACCTTCTTCACTTTTTTCATCTAGTTTACCATTCTTGAAATCTTTGAAAATATAACACTTACTTCCAAATACCTTAAAATATTTTACATTGGGTGAGTATCCATACCATAGTTCAAAAGGTGTTTAATGAGTACCTTTCTTGACTTGCACATGGTTCAAGATATAGATAGCTGTACTTACAACTTCTCTCTAGTATTTCAAAGCAACATTTTTTCCCATCATAAGTGTCCTAGCATAGTCCATTATAGACCTATTCCTCCTTTCAGTAATTCCATTTTGTGGAGGGGTTCTAGGAGTAGATGTCTATCTTTTGATTCTTTTGTCATTTATAAAACATCTCAGACTCAATCGATGTAAATTCTCATCCTTTGTTAGATCTCAAACATTTCAGATTTTTACCTATTTCCTTCTCAACTCTTGCTAAGTACCATTTAATCATTTGAAAAGAATCAAATTTCTATTTTAGAAACATAACTATCATCATTCTAGAATAATCATCAACAACATAATGAACTTATATCCTTTGTAGCTTTGCACTTCAATTGGTCCACACAAGTCAGTATGAACAATCTCTAATATTCCTTTAAAGGTATGAGTCTTACTCTTAAAACTTGACTTTGTCATTTTGCCTAGCTGACATTATTTGCAAATTATATTGTTAGATTTCTTCAATTTAGGAAAACCTCTAACTACTCTCATGTTACTTATACTAACCAAGTTATCAAAATTAACATGACATAACCTCTTGTGCCATAGCCACACATTATCAAATTCTACAACTAAACATGTAGTATCCTCTATATCAAGGTAGAATAGATTGCCTCTAGTTTGATCACCTTTTCCATTTAGTTTTCTATTAGTATCATAGATCTTAGTAGTCTTGTTTTCAAACTCAATTTTACAACCTGAATTGTTCCATTGTGACACACTTAACAAATTATAGTTAATTCTTTCAACATAATAAGCATTGTCACATAAAATCTTTTTTGTGAGTTGGATAGAATCTTTTCCTTTTATCAAATATGGTGCATCATTACCAAACTTTACACTATTTCCATCATAATAATTCAAGGTAATGAACTTACTTTTATCTCCAGTCATGTGATGTGAACACCCATTGTTAATAATCCATTTGTTATTCTTATTCACACAAGACACTAGTGCAATTGCCTCATCATCATCATATTCATCCTTTATTGCAACATACACCACTTCATCATCATGATCATTAGATTCATCTTTTTTTTCCACTTTAGTAATGTAGCAAGACTTCTTATCTTTATTTTTGTAATCTTCGTTTCTTCATCTCTTCTACTTTTGTGCTTCTCACCACCTTTTTAATTCTTCTTCTCTGAACATATAAAAACAATATGACCAACCTCATTGCAATTGAAACACATGATAGGTAGCTTACCTTTGAATTTTCCTTTACCTCTATGAAATCTCCTTGCTAGTAGTGCTTCAAGCTGATCTACATATTTCATCTGTATCACTATCACTGGACACATATTTTTCCTTCTTCTTCTTCTTCTCATTAGGTTCCTTCAATTAAAACTTAGCATTGAAAGCATATTCAATATTTTTAGGTTTGTAATTATCAAAATTAGATAGCTCAAAAGTAGTGAGCCTACCTACCAGACCTTCAAGAGTCAAATCATTACTTGGCATACATCTTAGTTCTTGTATTACAAAAACTCTGATAGCATAAATGGCCAATAGTGTTCTCAAAAATTTTCTTAATACAGTATTATCATCTATTTTTACCAGAAGCTCATCTTATTGCATTAATAACATCTTTTATCCTAGAGCAATATTCTCATCTTCTTGCATTCTCATATCATCAAACTTACCTCTAAGAGGTTTAGCTTTGGCTCTTAGAACATTTTTGTCACCTCCATAGATAGTGTATATAGTATACTACATTTTCTTCGCACTATCACAACCCTTGATATCATCAAACTTGACATAAATTAGGGCAAAGGCAATCTCCGACATTACTTGGTTGTGTTCTTTCTTCTTTTTTAGATCTTCAATAGTTAGGGCTCCAACATGATTAACATGCTCTGTGATGATGGTAGATTATGCATGATCTCCAAGTCCTCCAAGGTGTAGCTTTATCAAAATTTTCCATGCCAAAAATTTATCTCTATTTATCTTGGGTACCTCTCTTTTCAAAATCTTGATCTTTTTGCCTCTAGTACCTTCAAACTAGCCCTCTTAAGCAAATGGTTTTGATACCAATTGTTGGAATTCTTTAGAATAACTAAGAGCGGGGGTGAATCAATTATCCAAAGTTTAGATGTACAATTAGAAATTTTCACAACTTAATGAACCCATATCCATAAAATATTTTTATTATGCATGCATCCAGTAGATCATACATATAATTAAAATTGTAGGTTACTATCAAATTAACTTTGTAGAAATGTAAACATGAAACATAACAAATTCAATAACACATTTGACACAGTGATTTAGTATGGAAACCCAATTTGGGAAAAACCACCAGTAACAGGTTATTCATTCTCACTCTTTTGAAGTGATGCCCTGTGAAAGGCCAACCCTATTAAAGGTTACAATACACATTGTTAAATGTGACCAAGTTAAAAGATTTCAATCACCCTATTAGGAGTGAGCCTTGTTAGAGGACTTTTGATCATTCACTTGGAATGTCACTTGGTTAAAGGATTTAAAAATGATTTTTAGGTCAACCTTAACCCAAAGGGTTTACCCCAGACTGGTACAATGATTAGAAAGTAACAGTAAGGCTTGATCTGATAACAACTTATAACTCCATTTGTAGATTATAGATCTCTATTTCAGTCCTCCATTTTGCTTGGCTTTCTTTTACTTCAGCTCTAACAACTTGTTCACCCTTCAAGCATCCATACCCTTAAGCTTTCTTACTTTTCTTTCCAATGTAGTCTCTTCTCTTAGGCTAGTGAATGAAGAAATATCCTTGACTCATTGTCTTCCTTAGGCTCTCACACATGAAAAAATTTGCTTCTGACCAACCATCTCTATAAATAGAGAATTAATATTTTTTTCTGTTTGTCCTCCATCATTCATTTTAGGGTTAGGTTGGGTTATGTAGGATTCAATGAATCTACCCATTATTTCATTTCATTTTCTTCTAAAAACTTCTCCTTCAATCCTCTTTAAATTTTCCTAAAAATGGTTTATCTTGAATTTTGTGCCATCAACTTATCGAGCTTATATTTCACATGGTTCACACAATCCAAGAACTTGTCGGCTTAGATTCATTGAATTCTTGATCTTTCTCAAAATGTTGACACTTAACATTAACTATCTTTTGATGCTCAATGCATATTGCATTTCTTGACATCCACTATCAAATCACTTGGCATGAACTAAAGTTTACTAGTGCTCGGCATCAACTAAACTTTACTTGGCTTACACTATATCACTCATCTTACACTAAAATTTGACTTTTCTTAGCTCTAACTAATTTTCTCCTCAACTTAATCTAACTTTTCTCAGCATCTACTATGCAAATTTTTAAGCTTCGCAAACATACTTTTTTAAAATTATTTTTTGGACTTAATCAGTGTAACCATCCTTTCCATTCCCTTTTACCTTCTCACTTCTATGAACAAGGCAATCTCTAGTTTCAAGAAGAAAACCACTGTTAATCCTGCTTTGCATGAGGGATTATTGCTCCTTATCCATGAGCATTTCAAAGCTCAGTCTATATGCAATAACCCTCCTCAAGTTGAGGATGTTGACAAAGGCAGCTCTAGCTTTTCTTCAGATTTTGATGACATTGAGAGCATTAGCTCGAAGGAGGAGAATGTTTCCTCAGGAAAGAAGAAAAAAGGTCAAGATAGGAAATAGTCCACAGCTACAACTCCCAGTAGGAAAAGCCCTAGGGATCATGGCCAAGCTCAAGAAAAAGAGGGTTATGCTGAGGAGGAGGAGGAAATGGATACGAAAGATTCTGACAAAGTATCAGAGGAGGAGTTGGAAGAGGAGAAACTTGGGAAAAAATGGAAGAGGGAGGTAGTGAGAGTTGAGGAGACTAGAAATTAGAGGATGGATGCTATTCCTCTTCCCCTCTCCCCTATCCAGTCTCAGCCTCGTTCGAAGGAAAAAGTGAATGTCATCACTGGTGAGAACGAGGGGGAAGTGTAGGTCAAAAATAGAAGAAAGGCCTAGAAAAATTTCAATGTGAGGATTGCTACTATGGGGATTTTTAGGGAAGTTATGAACCCTCAGATCTTGGTGGACAACCTAGAGCAACCTAGGCTCAATGAGCTCATAGACCTAGCGATCCTGGCCATTTCAGACAATGCAAGGGAGACTGGAATGAACCTTTTGAATAATGCCCATAGTAGTATGATTGACAACTTCAGATCAATCAAATGGCTCTTCCATGAGCTGGAGGAAGTTAGAGAAAGGGTATCCCAAATGGAAAGTACTAAGAATAAGATAGGTAATGATATCCAGGAGAACCAAGATAACAGAGGAAGCTTAAATGAAAGGAGATTTAGAAATCTTGAAAGCTACAACCACAACCTGGCAAGTCAAATGATTTCTCTCCTAAGTTCGATGAATGACAACATCCAATCCCTTGTTGGTAAACTTAAGGACAGGGGCTTGCTGGTGGAGGAGGGAGGATAGAACAGGGATAAGGCCAGGCCAAATGATGACAAGGCCACAATCAGTTTGTTCACCAGTATGGATCAGGGCATGGAGAAGGTCTAGGATCAAATGGCAAAGGAGCAACAAAAGATAGTCGAGGCAGCTCAGACTATGCAGGAAATGGAGAAGATAACTGAAGACTAGTTTTCTTGTCTTTTGTCTTTTTGTCTTCCTGGCTTTTGGCTTTTGGACAGGCTTTATATTGTCTGTTTTAGTTTGACTAATTTTTGGCCTTTCTGTGGGCCTTTGTTTTAGGCTAGGCCTTTGGGCTTTTTTTTTAGCTATTGGACCTCTGTTTTGGTTGGGCTTCTTTTGCTTATTATCAGCCTTGTTTTTGTAAAACTTATGGGTTTCAGGATCCCTTAAAACTTGTTTATCTTATCAAAAACCTTAAGTAGATTATCAATGAACTATAATATCACTATCTTAATTGATCATTGTACTCCTTTTCCATAGCATAACTCAACCTTTCCTCTAGGTGCTATTGTTACCTTATTTGATCAAATCCTCTTCATCAATCAAACAACTGATAGTACTCAAATCATATAAGTTATTATCTTACAAGCAAGTAGCAAGTTTGACATTAGTGACAAAATAATGATTGAAACACATATTCATACTTGTATCAATCTATTTCAACAATAGTAGTAAGAATGAGTCAAGCACAAGATGAGAAAGGTAATGCTTTTCTAGCCAAGGAAGAAGTAAGGAAAACAATAGAGGCCAAGCTAGCCACATAGGAGGTTGTAAAAGAATAAGGTGAACAAATGACACAAATGGAAGAAAAACATTTCTTCAAAATATAGAAAAATAGTGTCATTCATGAACAAGGTCACAATTACAAGAAGAAGATTGAAAAACTTACTAAAGAAAACAAGCAACTAGTTGAACATGTTAATAAGCTAACTTTGCTCAGCTCTAGCTGATTTTCTCCTCAGCTTACTCTAACTTTTCTTAGCATCTACTGTGCAGATTGTTAAGCTTGGTAGACATACTTTGTTTAACTTATTTTTTGAACTTAATCAATGTAACCATCCTTTGCAACCTTAAGTAGATTATCTATGCACTATAATATCACTATCTTAACTGATCATTGTACTCCTTTTCCATAGCATAACTCAACCTTTCCTCTAGGTGCTATTGTTACCTCATTTGATCTAATCCTCTTCATCAATCAAACAAATGATAGTGCTCAAATCATATAAGCAGTTGTCTTATGAGCAAGTAGCAAGTTTGACATTAGTGACAAAATAATGATTGAAACACATATTCATACTTGAATCAATCTATTTTCAACAATAGTAGTAAGAATGAGTCAAGCACAAGATGAGAAAGGTAATGTTTTTCTGGCCAAGGAAGAAGCAACGAAAATAATGGAGGCCAACCTAGCCACTTAGGAGGTTGTAAAAGAATAAGGTGAACAAATGACACAAATGGAAGAAAAACATTTCTACAAAATATAGAAAAATAGTGTCATTCATGAACAAGGTCACGATTACAAGAAGAAGATTGAACAACTTACTAAAGAAAAAAAGCAACTGGTTGAACATGTTAATAAGTTAACTAAAGAGTTTAAAGGCACAAGTGAGAGGAATGAAAAATAGAAGAATAAGAATAAAAATTGTAAATTCAAGTCCAAAAGGTAAAAGTATAAAGAAACTAGAAGAAAATTAAAATAAGGTAAAGCCATTAAAATCTAGTAAAGATGAAGAGGAAGAGGGATAGGTGGAATAGCTACCTACCATTAAGATTTAGTAAAGATGAAAAGGAAGAGGGATAGGTGGAATTCCTATCTTCCATTAGGATCTAGTAAAGATGAAGAGGAAGAGGGACTTGTGGAATAGCTACCTAAAGTACCTGTTAACTTCAACCATCATTGAGGAAAGAAGCTCAGATATGTCCACAATGAGAGAAAAACCCTTAGAGAGGGATCACTAGCAATGATCAACCTACCAGAGGAAATTGAGAAGGAGAAACCAAAGGAAGTGATTGAGAAAGAGTCACTTGAAAGAGCCACCACTCTATTTAAGGAGAAAAAAAAGAAAAAGAAAAGTAGGGGCATCCAAGGAGGAGGAAAAATAAAATGAACAAGAGGTTCAAATAGAGAAAGAAACTGAAGTAAAAAGATGAGTCGAGAACCTGTGCAACCAATGGTACTACAAAAAGAAAAATCTCCTGAGATTACAACCCAACCAGAGATGGGGAAATTAACAATGAGATGAAGGTTGGAACACAAGATAATGATACAAATCTAGTAAAGGAGAAGTCCCCTAAGAATATCAGGACAAAGAAGGAGCAAGATGAGAAAAAGGAGGTAGAAGTAAAAACATGTGAAACTACACTAGTAATAGAGGGAAATCAAGGAGAAGAGGCCCAAGTGCCAGCAAAAGAGAAACGTCTTGAGAAGAAAAGGAAATAGGAGAAAGAAAAGACTCTTAAAAAGGAAAATATTGGTTTAGCACAAAAGTCACTAGAGAGGGAGAAGACCTTTGAGAAGAAGGAAACACAAAAATGAGACAATATATCTAAAAAGGAGAAGATAAGGGTGAAACTCATGTAAAAAACAAGACATTAGTACATGATGAACACAAGGAACAAGAGAAACATCAATCACTTGCAAGAGAATTGATATTTTCAAAGTCCAAGGTGATAGGTAGTAAATCATGAAGACAATAAAGTGTCAAGAAACCTAAGCCCTCTTAGAAAAAGATAATCTTTGAAGAAGAAGAAGAAGAAGAAGAAGAAGAAGAAGAAGAAGATGTGAAGAAGAATAAGAACAATAGCCATCATCATCATCATCTTCAAGCTCCAAAGATGAAGGATACTTATTTGAATGAGACACCAACAATGAAGTGGAGGAAGATTCAGTCAAGGAAGATATTGAGAAAATGGACTCTAAGAAGTTAGAGAAAAAATCCAAACTAATATGCTAATATAAATTTCTAGGGCAAGCCAACAAGAGACAAGAGAGAGAACAAACACTTAGTCAATATGAGAGTTCTCACTATGGGTCTAGCATCAAAAGTATAGTAGACTCTAGTACTAGTCTGATAAGTCAACCAATTCAAATAGTTGGCAATGTTGAAGTATAGGTCATGGACATTGAGAGTGTAGAAGTGAAGAAATTCAAAGGGAAATTGATAAAAATATCATGAATCTTCTTGAGCTAATAAATGTATCATTGGTAGAGGTAAAAGATACAATGATTGAAGCACTGAATGAAATTATACCAATGTTGCAAAAAGTGCCTGATCCATCTACATTCATGCTTGATTTGGATAACACAATGAGGAAAGATTAATAAGAGCTTAAGAAAATGTAAAGCACAATTGACACTGTGTCTAGTTCAATAATAAAATTCAAAATAAAAGTTCAAAAGAACATCCATCTCATCAATAGGATAAACTCTAAACATGAGAGGAGAACACTCAAGCTCTTAGAAGTTCAATTTTTCCTATCACCCCTAGTAGGCATTATTCAAGAGCACATAAAGGATGCTGATATATGGATTACTAAGGAACCAATGAGCATAGTGGATGGTGTTGAAAAACACCTAACATACATTTGAAGCAAGATAATTTCTCTCAAGTATCTCCAAGAGTAATAGAAGGCATAACTTGATAGTGCTCAATCTTGTTACAAAGGGATCCTTAGTAGGTTGTGATCTTTGTGTTTCTATACTTGGTCATTAATGAAAAAAAGGGAGAGATTAAGAGGAAAAGGAGAAGAGAGGAAGAATCCAAAGAAGATAAGGGGAGGACACAAAAAAGGGGAAAGGAATACACAAAAGGAAATACATACAAAATCTATAATGGGAGTGTATGAAAAGGAGAACAATAGCACACAGAAAGGGGGAGTAGAGATCAAGAATGGAATGCAAGGACATGGATGCAAATTCATGCAAGAAAAAGAGAAGACTATATTGAGTAGGATTCCCATCAAAATTTTGATTAAGTCCACACAAGTCTAACAATCTTTTACCAGTATAGTTAAAGGAATAAAAGGGGAAATGTCTAAAGGCCACAAGTTTGGAAAAAAGGTCAAAAATAGTTGGAGGTTTTTCCATCAATTCAAAAGTGGAAGATTGTTAGACTTATCGATCACATTGGCATGAAGACTAGTGATGCTTATCAAAATGTAGCATCTCACAATGTTATCATTTATTAACAACTAGTGAATGGAGGAAGATGATATTGTGAAGCCCAAATTTTTTTTGATAAACACTTACACCACTTAGACTATGGAAAGAGTTAAAGATAGGTAGCATAAACATAAATGTGAGTTGAAAAATAATAGGAAGTGAGAAAGGAGATCGAGTCATTGTTAAATGTGACATTACAAAGGAACATGTAGGTATCTTAATGTGACAAGATAAATGGTTTGAGCATTCATAGATGTGTAGTTCAGGAGCTACATATAGGCTTACAAGGAGACTAGCAGACTTACTAGCCTAGAACCCTTCTTGTATGTGGCATAGGTATTTTGTGACTAGTTAATTTATGATATTCAAATTTTGAACACATCAGTTTGAGTGAGATTATTTTGAAAAGGGTCTTGGTACCCTAATGTTAGGAAGTGTAAATAGCTTGTAAACTTCAATTTTGTGTTATAATTATTCATATTCTATGATGAAGAAGCATTCTAATAGTTGCACAAAAATAGCCAAATAAAAAACTAATGAATGGAGTTAGAGAAGAATAGACAAGAGGGAAAGGTCATACAAAAATAATCACAGGGAAATCCAAGATAGATAGGGAGATCAAGATATATTTATAATATAATAACAAAATCTACAAGGCACCTCCTAGGAGTTTTTAAAATCCTTTAATTAGTTATCTTTGACAAGCTTTTGTAATCCTCATAGATTATCAACATTCATAGCTAGATGTGTTCTCAAAAAAAATATGTGTAGCCTCTAACTAGACAACCTTTTTATCTATAGTAAATGGCTAGTGAGTTTATTACTCTCACAATGTTTTCATCCCCTCATCAAGGGTTTTCATACAAAAATATATGTGTCATTGACATATGCATTTCTATGTGAGCTTGTATGTTTCTATTTGGTTACTTTCATTATTTTTTTGTTTCTTAAGATACTAGTAGTTAAAGCATTTGGTTTAATATCTTAGTATGTATTGATTTAGTCCCCCTCATAGTACTATTTTGGGAAAATACTATCTTTTGCTAATGTTCAAACTAATATGTTGTCCAAAAAATGGTCTATTTTTGTGATACCATGGTGTAAATAGTATGTGAAATGTTTCACTTACCCTCATACGCAACCCAAATCAAAAAAATCATGTGGTATTCTACAAGGTTATCCAAACATAGGATGACCTATTGATAGCCCCTCACCCATCACCATTTGTACAATTGAAATTTCAAATTATCCTCTTGATTTAGATTCAAAATGAGAAGATGGGCATAAAAAGGAACCTTAACATTATTAGCGTTAAAAAAAAACTTTCTTAGACCATTTATCTCATGATCTTGTGTACATAATTGAAATACTTCATTCATTAATTTTTTTTCTCCCTATGCATCTAAAATTTGAGATTAAGACTCCCTTTTCCTTACACACATACCACCTTTAAGCTCCTAATTTCCCATACCCTTATAAATTATTGCTCACCTAGGATCAAAATATTTAAATTCTTAATGCTTTGACTAGGATTCAAACTAATCTATAAGAAAGTGCAAGGGGAACATTAATGTATTCCTTAAATCTTGATATGATTGGAAAATATTCCCAGATGCTTACTAGTGTCCATGGGCCCCCCTATTCAAGACATGAGCATGTGATTGTTATTGAAAAATGATGATTCAAATCTCTACGAAAATATGAATGTGAAGTATCATTATCACTAACTTGTATCAAACACCCCCATTAATTTATACAATAATATTTATTGACCATGCCTAAGGGGATGTAATTGAAATAAAATATAGGAGGTTTAACTTTTATAATTATTATATCACTTGGAAGAGTAAGAGATGGTAAGATCTAGGGTTAGTAATGGAAGGGAAATTTTCATTCCTTATCCATTTATAAGATGGGGTAGATCTTGTAGCATAATTTAGAGCTTAAGAGATGATAAGAACTAGGGTTAGGGAATAATACAGGATATTTTTATTCCGCTACTTATTTGCATGGTGTGATAGAGATTATAGTATAAGTTATAACTTTAATATGGTGATAGTTTCCTTTTTTGTATTTTCTTATAGATATGACCATGAAATGTATGTTTTCCATTGAATATTATACAAATTATGTTATTTGTTGAGGTGAGTTTGGAAATGGTACACATTCATAATTTCTATGTTTGTAGAGAATACATCTATTTAAGTGTTTATTTTTGCAAAATGATCAAAGATGACATGAAGGGAAGATTTAGATTTAGGTGGAGGCAAAATCAAGGGTTGAGGTTGAGATTCAACATGATTAACCGTATGACTATCTTCTTCTTCCTTGTCATCACAAGTGATATTTGTAACAAGAGAAGAAGGTTGATTAATGACATTTGTTAAATGTGAAGGTAAAATGATTGGTGTAAATTTGAAAATTCTAATTATGAAGTGCCACAAATTTATTCACACTATTAACCTCATCATCAATAGATATAGAATTAAAATCAATCAAGTCTTGAATATAATTTTTTCAAAGCATAAAACCTTTGAGTATAATGACTAGGTTGACAATGATATTGACAAAAAGTATTTTGATCAAATGACTTAGGAATTAGTTTGGTAGTGTCAATATGGTGGATATGAGGTCTTAGTTTGTGGTGACTGATTAGGAAAGTACTGTACATACTTTATCAAGATTTTGGGCCAACATGTAATTATTAATTATAACCCTAAAGCAGTAAAAATACTTGTATAAAAGGGCTTAGGGTTAGGGATTGTTTCAATGTTGTGATGTGAAAATTGGTTCTTGATGTGGTATTGAGCTATAAGGGATTACATCTTGTAATTAGGTTGTAATCATTTGATCATAATAATATCGAACTTTCTATTTGATGGATGTAGCCCAGGGATTGGGTGAACCACATTAAATCTTGGTGTCTTGTGTTCTTTTTTGTGTGATCTATTATTTTTTGATATTGTTTATATTTGCATGTAACTGATATTTTTTTTTGTGGTTTAATCCTAACAAGTGGTATTAGAGTGAGGATTTTCTTTCAGTTATCCTTTGTACGAAAGTCTCACGATTGAGTGGGAGTGATGGAAGATGAGGGTAAGCTGAGGGTTGACAGGTTTAATGGGTAGAACATTTAGTTATGGAAGATGCAAATGGAAAATTATCTTTACTAGAAGGATTTATGGAAGCTATTGGAAGGAAAAACCAAGAATTAGGGATCTATGTCAAATGATGACTAGGATATTTTGGACAAAAAGACAATTGGAAGCATTTGATTATGCCTGGCACCATCGGTGGCATTTAATATTACAAAAGTGAAGAAAATAGAAGAGTTGATGCAAACCCTAGTGAAATTGTATGAAAAGCCCTCCACTTCAAACAAGGTATTTCTCATGAAGTATTTATTTAATATGAAAATGATAGAAGGTGGATCTATTGCAAATCATTTAAATGAGTTTAATACTATTACTAGTCAATTATCTTTTGTGGGTATCAATTTTGATGAAGAAATTAGGGCTCTCTTAATTTTGTGTTCTTCGCTTGAAAGCTGGAATGGCTATGAGTAATTATGTTCCTAGATCTAGTACCCTAAAATATGATGATGTGATTGGTGTTATTTTGAGTGAGGAAAATCATAGGAAATCCTCAGGTGGATCTACATTAGGATGTGCTTTGAATGCACAAAGCAGAGGCAGAACGATTGAGAGAGGAAGTAATTCTAAAAATCGTGAAAAATTAAGAGGAAAGTCAAAGGGGAGGAGGTCTCAATTGAGAGGACCAAATGACTACTGGTAGTATGGGAAACTAGGGCATAAAAAGAAAGATTGTTGGACTCGAAAGAAAATAAAGGAGATAAACTAGATGGAGACAAAGAGGCAAATATGGTAAGTAACAAATCTGAAGAGTTTGCTTTGCTTCTGTATTTAGAAAGTGTTGATGATTCATGAGTTTTAGATTCTGGTGCTTCATTTCATGCTACACCTCATAGAGGTTATGTCATTGATTATGTCCAAGGGGATTTTGGACTTGTTTATTTGGGGGATAATGAACCCTATCAAATTGTTGGAAAGGGAAAAGTTAAGATTAAGTTGCAGAATGGGAATCATTGGCTACTACATGAGGTATAACATGTTCCAAGGTTAAGTAGGAATTTAATTTCAGTGGGGCAACTCGATGATGAGGGTTGTGTAGTTACTTTTAATTATAAAAATTGGAAGGTTTCAAAAGGTTCCCTTGTAGTAGCAAATGTTGTGAAAGTAAGCACCTTATGTCTTTGTACAAGTCATATTGTTCCTTCTACTTTAATTGTTTCAGAAAAAAATGAATGTTTAGGAATAGTTGTTGTAGTTGAGCAAGGAGAACAAGTAGCTATTGTAAATTATGATACAATGCTATGGCACAACAGATTTGGGCACATGAGTGAGAAAGTTATGAAAATACTTCATTCAAAGAAAGTTTTACCAAGTTTGAAATGTGTTAATATGGATTTTTGTGAAAGTTGTGTGTATGGAAAACAAAAGAGAGTGAGTTTTGTGAAGACTGGGAAGGAAAATAAAAAGGAGAAATTAGAGCTTGTGCATACTGATGTATGGGGACTAGCTCAAGTGTCTTCTCTTGGTGGCTCTCATTATTATGTTACATCCATTGATGATGAAACTATAAAAGTATGGGTTTATTTTCTTAGACAGAAATCTGATGTATTTCAAACTTTTAAGAAATGGAAAAGCTTGGTTGAAAATGAGACTAGTAAGAAATTAGAATGTCTTAGATCTGATAATGGTGGTGAGTATTGTAGTCATGAATTTGAAGATTATTGCTCCACTAATGGTACTTGTAGATAGAAAATTGTTCCAAGGACTCCATAGGAAAATGGAGTGGTTGAACACATGAACATGACTATAATGGAGCGTGCAAGGAGCATGAGGTTGCATGCTTAGTTGCCCTTACAAATGTGGGCAAAGGTTATCAATACTACTATATATTTGATTAATAGAGGTCCCTCTACTCCTTTGAGTTGTGTTATTCCAAAGGAAGCATGGATTGTAAGAAGGCGAGTTATTCTTTTCGCAAAACCTTTGGTTGTGAACCATTTTCTCACATAGATTCTAAAAATAGAACCAAGCTGGAAGCTAAGTCAAAGAAATGTGTATTTTTTAGATATGGCATTAATGAATTTGGTTATAGGCTTTGAGATTTTGAAAATCATAAAATTGTAAGAAGTAGAAATGTCATATTCAATGAGAAAGTGTTGTACAAAGATCCGTTGCAAAAACACGAGAAGAAGGAAGATGATTATGTAGTGTTGGATTATACTCCCAAAGATGATGTTCCAGCCATTCCTCATGATCTGCAACAACCGCAACAACAAATACCACACACACCAATGAATGTTAGATGGCCAACAAGGAAAATTAGACCTCCAGAAAAAATTTCTCCCTCTTTGTATTCTATTTTACTAATAGATGCTAGTGAACGCGAATGTTATGATGAAGCTGTATAGGTGGATACTAAGATTCAGTAGGAGTCTACAATGAAAGATGAAATAGACTCTTTGATGAAAAATAAGACATGAGATTTATGTAAGTTTCCTACAGGTAAAAGGGATTTATAGAATAAGTGGGTTTACAAGTTAAAAGAAGAGGATGGAGGTAAGAAAAGATTTAAAGCTAGGTTAGGTGTAAAAGGATTTGCATAGAAAAAAGGAATTGATTTTGATGAGATATTTTCTCTTGTTGTTAAGATGACTTCTATCCATACTGTTTTAAGTATTGCGGCTACTGAAAATTTGCATTTAGCGTAGCTTGATATTAAAACAACCTTCCTTCATGGTGATTTGGATGAAGAGATATATATGGCTTAGCCATAGGAATTTGAGGTCAAAGGTAAGGAGAACTTAGTGTGAAAATTGAAGAAAAGTTTATATGGCTTGAAGAAAGCACCTCGGCAATGGTATTTAAAATTTGATAGTTTTATGCATGAGCATGGATATAGTAGGTGCCATTCAGATCATTGTGTTTACTTTAAGAGGTTGGATGATGAAAGCTACATTATTTTATGTTTATATGTTGATGATATGCTTGTAGCTGGGTCTAACATTGATTAGATTATGGGGCTGAAACACCAGTTAGCACATGCATTTGTTATGAAGGATTTGGGGGTAGCAAAAAAATTTCTTGGTATGAATATTTGTAGCGATAGGAAGAATAAGAAATTGACACTATTTGAGGTTGATTATGTTGAGAAGGTGTTGCAACATTTCTGTATGGAGAATGCTAAAGTTCTTAGCACACCTTTACCTAGTCATTTGAAGTTGACTAAGGAGATGTATCCCAAGACACAAGAAGAGGATGATAAAATTTCAAAGGTACCCTATGCTTTAGCTGTAGGAAGCTTGATGTATGCTATAGTATGTACAAGGCTAGATATTGCATATGTAGTGGGAGTTGCTAGCAGGTATATGAGTCATCCAAGAATTGAGCATTAGAATGCAATCAAATGGATTCTTAGATATTTGAGAGAACATCCAATAAGTGTTTACACTTTAGGATCTCTACTACTAATTTACAGGGCTATGATGACTCAAATTTGGTAGGGGATATTGATACTAGGTAGAGTACTATAGGTTACATATTTACTATTGGTGGGGTAGCCGTGAGCTGGGTTTCTAGGTTACAGAAGGTTAATGCTTTATCCACTATAGAGGCAGAGTATGTTGTTGCTACAGAGGTAGCTAAGGATATTATATGGCTTTAGTTCTTCTTGGAAGAATTGGGACACCATTAGAGTGATAATTATTTGTTTACAGATAGCCAGAGTGGCATTCATCTTGCAAGAATTCTGCTCTACATTCAAAGAAAAAACACATATAGTCATGGTACCCTTTCATTCAGTCAGTTTTGGATAATGGACAGTTAAAGTTGGACAAGATACATACATATGATAATCCAACATATATGTTTACAAAGGTAGTGACAAGGGAGAAGTTGAACTCCTCTTCAGCTTTGGTTGGTTTTCTAGACTGAACATGAATAAAAGAACAATAGAGTCCAGGGTGATTTGATCCAGTGGGAGCCCCATTGAGTAGTGGCATAGCTATAGGATTAATCTCCAAGTGGGAGATTGTTGTCTAGTGTGGAGTCTAATCAATCCCCAAGTGGGAGATTGTTAGTTTGTGGTGACTAATCAAGAAAGTACTTTATATACTTTATAATTCTTTCAGGCTCGGGGCATCACCCTATAAAATATTTTTTGGGCCCTATTTTATTAGGATTTTGGGCTGACATGTAATTGTTAATTATAACCCTAAAGTGGTAAAAATACTTGTATGAAAGGGCTTAGGGTTAGGGATTGTTTCAGTGTTGTGATGTGAAAATTGGTTCTTGTGGTGGTATTGAGCTATAAGGGATTATGGATTGTAATCAGGTTGAAATCACTGGATCGTAATAATATTGAACTTGTTGTTTGGTGGATGCAACCTAGGGACTGGGTGAACCGCGTTAAATCTTGGTATCTTGTGTTCTTTTCTGTGTGATCTATTATTTTTTGATATTGTTTATATTTGCATGTAATTTTTATTTCTATCTATGGTTTAATCCTGACATGAGGAAGAATAATATATATTATTATAATTAATTAATTTTGATATCACCACATGTAAAGCTTCAACCAAAGAAGTGTATTTATGATTAGGATGATACATAGAGGAAAAATTAGCTATACCTTTAGATACAAAAAATTGGTCATATATTTTTTCTTGTCTTAAAATGTACATCTAAATGCAACAAGAAATATTGACAAATCTAACTTTACAAGATTGCAAAATCTAACTCCATAAATTGCATAGAGGAGGGAATCAGTCAGGTTCACCAAAAGAAGATGAACACCCAATGAAGGGAAACCATATGCATCCATAAATAAAGGGGCACAATTCATGCTCACCAAAATGTTTAGGGAAAAAATAGCATCAACAAATTTAATAATGTAAACTAGATGAGATTTATTCATTAATAACACATTTTCATACTAAGTCATTCAATACAAGAGAATGAGGGGCTTCCAAGCTTAAATCTCAATATAAATCAAGTTTTATTAGAAAAAACCAAATAATATTAAGGGATGACAATACTAAACTCAAATTATTCTTAGGAAGTACGCAAACAAGTACTCTTTCATGCAATTTTAATTGACAAATGTGCAATGTGATTGTAAATTAAACTAGTTGACAAAGGTAAAATAGATCTAGGAGAGATATGTATACTAGTAGCCTAATTAAAATATAAAAATAGGTCCATGATAAGAGATAAAAGGAAGGGTAGAAATATGACCTTAAAATGTGTAAATAAAAGTGCTTTTATACTTTGAAAATTACATATCCAAAACTAGTATTGAGAATCTAACTGTGAATATATGATCAAGACAAAAAACCCATAAAACCCCCCAAAAATTAGATGTCTAGGTATAGGTAAAACTAGAATTTTCTAAAATATTGTGACCATTACTTTTCGAATCCAAATTCAAATTTTAGATACCCTGCTCCTACACACAAGAAACAAATGATTTTTTTGTAGGAGGGGACTTCCTTGGTCAAGACCCCATTTAGAAATTAACCTTGAAAGATAAAAGTATGGAAAATCATGTAAAGAAGTAAGAAAGATGTAAATATTCACCTTACTTGACAAAATTGTTGTCAATAAAGATTTTTTAATGCTTGAATGTTGATGTTAAATCTTCAATGAATGATGTAGGAAATATTCACAAATGCAAATGATCTAAAAAAATCCAAGTCATGGAGACATGGATGTATATGTGCACAAAGGAAGAAGAAGAAGATGGACATGGCAATGTAGATTTCCTCCCTTGATGGCCAACTTAAATGCCAGATCTTGAAGAGGAAATAGTCACAAAGGATCCTTAAATCTTGAGAACAACTTGGATGATTGATGAACTATTCAAATGACTTATGAAAATACCTTGGATTTTCTAGCTTGCGTGTCCTTCATGCATGTATAAATGTCCTTGAATATGAAAATGATGTGCCTAGGTTTCCTTTTATACTAGTTTTTAGGATTTAAAAAATAAATTGAATGGGTCACTTGATTTTCTAATTTAAGGTCCCAAGACGAAATTGACCCCGAGAAATTGAGTACGAGAAAATACATAATTAACACAAATACATCCATGCTAATGTATAAGAGATACAAGTTTTTAAATGATGGGTGCTCCCATTTTAAGATGGTATGGGTATATAAGAAGAAATTTGGTTAAGATTGACCAATCTAGTAGTACAAAGCTATTTGAAGGCCAATGACCACTCCTAAAGAAATAGATGGTTTTGATGATTATTTTGTTACAAAATTAATTTCTTTTAGATTACTATTTATATTATTATAACATATGATTATGAGATTGAGAAAATATATACTAAGGTGTCATTCTTTAATATAGATCTTTTAGAGTATATTTATACGCGAGTACTTTATATGGTTCATAGGTTAAAAGTAACATTATATGGTCTAAAGTAGTCATTAAAGATGTGGTACACAAAAATTTGAAACTTCCCATTTAGTTTATTTAGGAGTGGGAAGGATCATCATGTTTATGTTCAAATATTTGATGATAAAAAAAAATCTAATCATTGTCTTTTATTTAGATGACGCATTTATTAGTAATAACACCGTGATAATTAGGGAGCTCAATAATTTGATTTCAAATATCTTTGATATAATTATTTGGAGGTTACAAAATTATTTCTTGGGATGGATGTTGGTAGTTATTAAATACACATTTTTGGGGTTAAGTTAAAAAAAGCATACTTTGTTAGAGGGTAGGTAGATATGGAAATTAAACAATATTAAGATAATACAAAATATGATAAGATAATAAATAAATAAAATATAATTTTAATTTAGTTCACCCAATTTGGTGTATATCCACTAGAGAAATATCCACCCACTTATTTGTTATCTAGCAAAGAGAAAATTATAATTACACCATTTTATATTACATTGAGGCTTGCTTATAGGCCCTTTAGGTAGTTTACCGATGTCAACTAACAAGTAAACCCTAAAATAGCTTGATGAGTTAACCTAAGGAAATTCTTAACGAGTCAACAAAAAATATTTGACAAGTTAAACTCTAACCTCATGATACATGGTGAGTGTATAACACTTTCATAATTAGTCACTGCAAACCAACATGTTGCTATCACTTAGAAATCATTTGATATGAATGATCATTAAATAGTTACTATTTGATTTCCTATTAGATTTTTTAAAATGTGTACTAAATTGGATGAAAATTTTGATGGCATGTTTAGTGTGCATTATGTAATTGTTATCAATATTTTGGTGTACGCAATAGTTTTCAGTAAACTAGATATTGCCCAAGTGATACTAGTTTTGAGTAGGTTTGTGTCTAACCTTGATAAGATGCATTGATGTTCCAAAATAGTTTTATAGATTTTTGTAGGAAGTCTTATTATTTTAGTAATTATGTGGACAATTCATTGAATATATGAGGCTTTGTGGATTTATATCAAGTAAATAACTTGGATAGTTGAAGGTTCTCTAAAGGTTATATTTTTTGAATATTGATGTATTGAATTGGATGGCTTAAGGCAACACATGATTAATTTTCCACAAAAAAAGTAGATAATATGGTTGTTACACATGCCTCTAAGAAGGAGATATAGCTATAGAGAACATGTGTATATGATTTAGATTGTAAAATTTCTAGAATAAGTTATTATTATATTTGGATTAGATAGTGGTATGGTTTTTTAATCTTTGGATTGCTGAAATATTTAATCTAGAATCACATATAATAAGTGGACCTTTTTCTTTTACCAAGAATTACTTATGTCATGCTCATAATATGCATGCCAACATTCAACATCAATTTTGTAGGAGATGGTAGAAAATGGTAAGGTTGCATTGAAGAAGGATAATAGTCAAGAAAATATTATAGATTCCCTTGCAAGGCTATTGAACATGGAGAAATTCTCTTGCTATAGAAAGTCCAAATGTCTAAGATCATACACTTGATTTATTTTATTATTACTTTGGATGTCATTTTTATAGAAACATCAAGATGAAGAATATTAGGGTATTGTGATGCTTAATTTTAATTCTAATACTACTACTTCATGTATCTCTAAAAATTAGAATGGTCATTTGGACATCCATTTTGTTGGGAAATTATCATTTTATTATTATATTCCTTGTTGACTTATAAAATTAGTTGTAATAGAATTCATGAAGTAGGTTGAGTAAGCAATGACTATTAGAATTCTAATTTTACTTATTCACGCAAATTGGGTATAATAATTTAGTAAAGCATCTTGCATGTTGATGATTGGTGTTACAAACTTGAGTAATCAATTTTGGTTCCTATAGTGGGATATGAACAATTATAAAGGAGTTGATGAGGTAAAAGTATTGCCTTTATTTTTATAGGAATTTTCTAAGTCTAGTTGTATGTCATTTCCTAAGTCCTTGTTAAATATTATGTGTCTTTAATAAGACTTATGTTAGTGTCCTTTAAATTAGTGGCATGCATCCGATAAGACCATTACTTCATGATCTTTTTGTTTATGGGCTCAAGATGGTTAAGAACTATGGTTGAACAACTTATCTTAATTTTGTGCAATATACTTATATGAAATACTCTATGAATATGTTTCAATTGATATTTAATCATCTAGTAAATGAATATATTTTGCATATCATGTGTGGATATATCTCTTCTTGTTTCCTATTTAGCATTTATGATTTAGGGTTGTGGTTAGAAATAATGTTCCAAGTAAGGCACCCAAATCATATGAGAGAGCACTCAATCCTTCAAAAGAAGGAGATGGATTACAAATCAGTTTGTAGTTAAATGATGGTAATAAAAAAATGAGCCCAAGTTTGAAGGAATGCCCTCAATTTTGAGAAAATCTAGGAAGTAGTGGGAGCTAGATTTATAAATGTATGTCATTGAAGCAACCTCTATTTTAATAATGTTACTACTTTGTAGGATGCAATAATTGTACTCGCTTATTCTCATGATGAGATTTGTTATGATTTCTTCTCTTTAAATAAGACAACCCTCTCCTATGTGAGAATGAAAATTATGGAGATTAAAGGAATTAAGTTGTATTTTGAGTTTTTCCTATTTCGAAGTCCATGATTATGTATCAAATTGTTCTAGATGAATAAAGATTTTTTTTTGAGAACCTATTCTATATGATTGAGTTTCCAAACGCTCATGCAAGGGTTCCCACTTGGTGAGTAATCCATATTAGTGTAATTTGTTTTTTTTGTAGTGTTATAGAGTAGTTTCCCTCTCTATAGTCATAAACACTTTTAGTTGTATTAGTTGCATGTTCCTGCAGCCAAAGAGGACTAAGTAGTTCTAGCTAGAGCTAGTAAGAATACCATTTAGAATAATGTCAACTTTCCACTTTTACCTTTGCATGAGCAATTTATGTAATTGAGTTAAGTTATTTGATTTAAAATTTCATTTCCTATGGCCATAGAGTAGATTTCATTATCAATTAATTTTTCCTTGTAGCATGGCCAAAGATGGTTCTTAGTGCATATATAGTGTATTCCCATTTCAAGTAAATGTCCCTAGGTACTATGATTAAATTAATTTTCACAAAGCTAAAATAGATACTCAATTAGGATAATCCATCACTTAGTTGAGTATCATGCCCAATTACTGATCCTATTGTAAAGACAAGAATTTTTTGTGTCATTGCTGGGGATGGTGTCAAACTAGGAATTTTTTTTCAGCCATTGGTACAAATATTTAGTTTTATGGTTATTTTCTTGCAAGTTAGGTTGATTGAATCATTTGAAAGGTTTGAAAATGATTATGTAGATCTAATTATATGAGTATAAGAAGAAGAGAAAGAGATGCTTTTGGGAGGTTTGCCTACAATGATGACAATAATTAGCTAAGACCTATTAATTTTCACCAATAACAAGAAGAGATGAAACCCTTTGTTGAAGCTTCCCGAGAATTACCCAACAGTTCATCCTCCCTTTAAGAAGACTCCTTTGGCCTCCATATTTTTGAAGAACCTTAAAATATCCATCCTTTTGCAAAAATCTAGCCAATTTTTATATAAACCACTAGAACCTCCTAACCAAGGGAAAGTTAATAAAAACATGGGCTTGGTCATCTAATGGGGTCCACCAAGAGGTCTAGATATGTAAGATCCACCTCTTACTTTTCCTTTCATAATTATGGCCAACATGACAACAATAAACTTAAGAACATATTGATCTTAACACTTCCAAAGTTCTATGGGTCAATCACGGAGGACCTTGATACACTAATTTTGAGTTTGATATACTCTATAAAAGATAGAATTAACCCATTGATGCTCATAGACTCTCTTTTTTTTGCAACCCCTATGTATTCATCCTTGAGATGGTCTATGCCGTTAGGAGGTGATGTTGTTTACAACTGGGATGAAACAAATACTTCCTTCCTGAGCAACTATAAGGAGTATTGTAGAGGGAATTATTTAAGAGGGCCAATATTTTCAATATGACATAAAAGGTGGATGACATCTTAGAGGACTATGTTTTAAGGCTATTTCCTAGCCTCCAAAAGAAATTCCAACACGAATTGAATGTGGAGTCACAATTTTTTTTTGTTTCTCAGAGGAATTAATGAAGGAAGTGTTGAGGCATTAGATCTCATGGTGAGTGGAGATATCACACAAATAGGATGGGATGAAATTAGGAGGGTTTTCCTAAATTATTCAAGAGTCATTGTGAATAATGAGAGAGGATATAGACCTAATACGAAGAAGACCAATGAGTTTGGTGTATCTAGGACTGAGATAACACATCTATTATTTAATTTATAATAGGATATCATCGATAACATGGTGACACAACTAGATCAATGCAAGCTAATAAAAAATATTAGGAAGTAAAAGAAATGCTAGATGAGTATAACCCACATTATAGACAAAAAAAAGAAGGATTCTAGATGTAAAATGGTGGCCAACATGGAGATTAATCCATTGCCAACTAATTTTAAACCACTTGAAGGAGATGATGATTAAATATTCTTTGTAGCACAAAGGAGGCCATGGGTAAAATGAAAAGGTATGCCACAAGATTCCTGAACATTTTCTAGTCCTTATGCATACAATAATTAAATGTAATCTCCTTTCAATTATCAATCTTACAATGGAATAATCCTTCATCCAAGTGGCCAAATTATAAAAATCCTTCACTTTAATGGGAATACATACTAGGGAATTATAAAAAGCCATAAAACCAATGACACTATGCCAAGGTCAATGGAAACCACCTCAAGGAAATTGGAAACAAAGTCCCAATTGGAGGAGAAACTAATAATGACAAACTCAACCAAAGGGGTTCTTGCAAGCACCTCCTCAAGCTCAAAAACCAACATCGATTCCATTTCCTACAACCAATATCAATCCTCCACATCCAACTCAATTACCTAATCAAATATAACTTAATCCTAATAAAAAACCTTAAAAGCAACAACCCATGTGCTATACCCACCCAAATCAACATCCTACTTATGCACTAGATATTAATGGCATACACTTGAGCTCTAGTACAAAATCACTAGTTCCATCTTCACCAATTATTACATAAATGACATCTAATGATATAGTACAAGTACATCCCTCCTTTATCTGACGAGATTTACCTAACGTAGTTGATTAACCTAAGCCAATAGAACACCCATTTCCTCAAAGATTGTAATATGAGACAAAACAAAACCTATGGAAGAAAAAATCTTTGATATTATAGATAGAATTAATATTTTATATGTGAAGATCCCCTTATTTAAAAGGAAAAATGATGTACCTATCTATGGAAAGGCCATCAAAGAAGCTTTCCTTAAGAAGTTGGGTAGGAAGAAACAAGATCCTAAAATAGTTCATGTCTTAGGAAAACATACAGATATCATGTTAGGAAAAGTTATAATACCAAAGTATTATGACTATAGAAGACCTTTAGTTGAGGTAATTATCAATGAAACCATGGTAAATAATGCAACTAATTGATCTAGGGATATCTATCAATGTCATGAAAATAGACACTATGAAAATGTTGAGCATACTCAACCTAGGAGTACCCCAACTATCATGCAACTTGTAGATAGTTCAACTATCAAACTTGATGGGATAATAGAGGACATAGTGTATACAACCGAATAAGGACTACCCCTAAAGACTAGGAGAGAAATATATTCACTTATTTTTGGAGATTTTCCTACCATTTGGACTATTCCATGCTCTTGTAACTTTCCGTAGAGAAATAATTAGTATTTTCTCAATAATTTTCCATGATTACATTGAAATATATGTGGATGATATCACTACCTATGATGTTACCTATAAAAATACGGAAAAGGTATTAAAAATATGTGAGGAGCATAACATGTCCTCTAATAGTGAGAAGTGCTTCATGACGATGTAAGAAGGGGTTGTTCTAGATCATTATATGTACTAAGATAGAATATAAGTTGATCCAACTAAGATAGAGGTAATCCTAAATTTTCTTACCCAAATAAAGAAAAAGGATCTCAAATCTTTTTTGGGCCATGCTTCTTACTATTAGAGGTTTATTAGAGACTTTAGTAAGATGGTTGGACCATTATATATCATATTAGTGAAGAACATAGGGTTTCAATCAAAAATTGCATGTGATGAAATCTTGTAGTTGGCATCTATCCTTACACAATAACCTATGTTGAGAGGACCTAATTGGTCACTCCATTTTTATATACATGCAAATACCTCAAACTATGCGATAAGAGAAACACGAGGATAGAAATATGGCGCAATTGAAGATACCATTTACTTCATCAACAAAAACCTTTGAGGGCCTGAATCAAATTATACTATGATTGAAAAATAACTTCTAGATATAAGTTATGCACCTAATGCACTTAAAAAGTTTCACCATTATATCACATGATATCAGATTTTTGTTCATACTAATCATGCAACAATGAACTACTTACTAAACAATCTTATAATCACTAGTAGGTTGGTAATATGGTTATTATTAATGTAAGATTTTCATATTACTATAATTGACAAACTAAGAAAAGCTAATGTAGTAGCTCATTTATTATCTAGACCATAAATTGCATATAATTTTAACATTGTTGATGATAGCTTCTCAAATGAATATTTGTTTTCTTTCTCTTCTAAGAATTAATGGTACGAAGATATATCAGATTATTTGTTTCCTAATAAGATACCATCTTATTTTTCTCCAAAAGAGAAAACTCAAATTATTGAAGAGAGTTTGTTTACTCATGGATTAATAATTGTTTATTATACTAATCAAGTCATGAGAGGGTGTGTAAGAGAAGGTGAATCACATGATGTCTTACATGCATATTATGATGAGCCATGTGGAGTACATTTTGTAGCTACACTATACATTTTTTGACAATAGGTTACTACTAGCCTACACTATAAAAGGATGCAACCAAGTATACCAAAAAGTGTGGTAGGTGTCAAACAATGGGAAAACCTATTAAGTCTAATGAAATGCCTCTATACCCACAAGTGGTCATTAATCCATTTGAAAAATGGTGTCTTGAATTTTTTGGACCAATAGAGCCCCCATCCAATGAAAAATAATACATACTAGTTTGTACACATTATGTTACTAAATGGGTTGAAGCTAAAGTTATGAGACATGTTTGTGATAATGAGGTGACATTATTTTTGTAGGAAGAAATATTTACTAGGTATGGTGTGCCAAGAGGGATGATCATAGGTTGAGGAACTTACTTCACTTCCAACCTATTCACAACCTTAATGGAGGAATATAACATAATACATAAGAAGTCTAGTCCATATCATCCTCGGGAAAATGGGTAAGCTAAGATAAGAAATAGAGAGGTTGAGTCAATCCTTACCAAAATAGTTCAAATACATAAAAACTATTGGAGCAATAGACTTAGTGAGGTTGTGTGGGCATATAGAAAAAAATGGAAAATAAAAACATGGTTAAGACCATTCAAGATTTTTTATGATAAAACAACTATGATGCCAATTCAATTTTAGCATAAGAATCTTAAAACAATACTAGACTTAGATCTAGATCTTCCTCTAGCACAACATGGAAACCTCATGTAGATGAATGAATTGGATGAAATGTAGAAATTTTTTAATCTACATCATACTAAGGTGATCTAATGCCAATGAAAATGGTAGCATGACAGATACATAAAGAATGAAAAGTTTTTACCAAGTGATTGGACTTTTCTTTATGACTCCTATTATTAGGATAGCTAGGGGAAATTAAACATAATATGGTTAGGGTCATATGATATTGAAGCAAATTATGATAATGGATATTTCCAACTCACAACTATTGAGCATATTAAATTTAGGTTATTGGTAAATGGACATTGGTTTAGATTATATCATGAGTCTACAAAAAAGAGGAATTCGTACAAGAAATCAATGCCTATAGTCTCTAAAGCTTTTTGTAGCTTAGGGCCAACACCTTCAGTTATTTTCATCTCTCTAATGGTTATGTCATATAGTTCTTAATAAAGTTTCCTTTTCTTTGGGAAACACTTACATTCCACCATAAATTCCATATCATCTCATGCCACATATCTTCCATTCAATCCACCCATCCACCTCACCCCTTTTTGTTAACCAATGATTAAGGACACAACAATAGTGCCAACATGTTACACATGCACTTTCATGTTAAATCATATCTATCAAGTATACACCATCATTTATTTTATTATATGATTTATTTCTCATTACAATAAATATATAATAATTAGGGTATTGTATTAATTGTTTGATAACCATAGAATTGGTCACATATGTGGACACAAGGAGACTTTCAATAGGGGGCATGGGCTGTATCTTGTCATAGTTTAATCCGCATCACTATTTTTTCTCATGTTGTTGTTTCTTACATCATTATCCATATATGTATCCTTTCTTTGTTCTTGAAAATATTGCATGTCCTTTTCATCATTTTTTTGCTGCAAAGTACATAGTTGACATGATTATTGGATTGTTGGAGATTTCAATTTTTTTAATTTATCATCTTAATTTCCTTGAACCACATATATTTTTCATGATCAGCCTCCAAAATTTCAAGTATTAAATTAGGAAATGAGTTTTTGAGAATTGGTAAGTCTTGAAGCTCTTTGTGAAGTTGAAGTCCTTTGAGAAATAGGAAGGCATATTCATCCAACATTGGAGAGTTTTTTGGATTTTTGAGAAGCCATTAAAAATTCATGGTTGTTTTGAGTAATGGATGGCCTGCCAATCTTCCATGACTCATTAAAATGCTATGTATTTCTCCAAGACCAAGAATCTCTATGAAATTTTAATGATTGTTGAAAATTAAATTATTTCGTAAAGTTTAATGGGCACACCAATGAAATTTCTTTGGAATTGCTATGTTTAATATTGATGAAGCTACCATCACAGAATCAATAGTGGATTTTAAATCTAGAATTGCAAATGTGACTGGTTCACCTATTATAGGAGAGTCATATCCTCATGCACATGATGCTAGAAATGCATGAGAAAAGCTTGTAAGAAGATAAGATCAAACTCTTGAGGCTAATAGATAAGGAGTGAGAAGATTTTCCTTACCTTCTTTGTACCCTCATCTAGATACATACATTATTAGGTAAGTGATCTATGAAGGTCATTTTCATGCCTTCATGTTTTTCATCTTAAAGTTTTTATTCATTTAAGGAATTCTAGGAAATGAAAGTACAATTTTCATTATATAATTTATTATCATTGAGCTCAAAAGAGACAAAGAAGGGAAATTTAAATTCTATAGCCTACTATGGTTTGACTAAGCTTTTGGAAGAAAGAACCCTAAGGGATGTCTCACCTATGGGATGGGAAGAATTTGTGGTAGATTGAAAGGCTCATGTAGAAAATGTAGGGCCCCGAGAAAAAAATATTATGGAGAAAGAAGAAACCTCTAGGGACACTGTGAAAAGGCAATTCAAACCCTCTTTATCAAATGTTCCTCCTAAACCCAAGAAATCTAAGTCCAAGGATTTTAGTTCCTATGAGATTAATATTGGAGAATTTCCTATAGAGTCAATAGATACTCCTCAAAATAGGGCTAGAGAGGTCTTGCAGGAAGATTAAAATAAAATATCTGGAGGAGAACATGAGAAATAGTAAACTCTCAAAGAAGAATATTGAGAGGGACCTCTTCTCTCTCAAGCTTCTCTTGATAGTGTCTAGGGAACTTGACCAAAGAAGATGTTGATAGTCCCTTAAGAGTTTATGATGATGTGAAAGGAGCATTAGATGAGTGATAATTGGAAGAGATGTATAAAAAGAGAATTGAGAGACAAAAAATTTCTCCTACAATGACAAGAAAGACAAGAAGAAGAGGAAACTAAAAAAGAAGGGAAAGGATCAAATGACCTCATTTTTGTTATTGAAAAACTTTCTACTTCTGATGAGCCTCTAGTAGAGCCAACACAATAAGAAAAAAATAATGAACAAATTTAAAAAATCCATGGTTCACCATTAAGATCATAGGTGTATGAACATACCCCTCCTCCTTATTTCACCTATCATTTTGTCTCTCTTGATTTCTTTAAGTAAATTTAGTATGAAAGGGGCATATAAGAGTTAGAAAATAATAAATTGTAGAAAGAGATTGATCAACATAAGTAGAAAATTATATACTTGAAGTAGAAAATGGATATAGTCACATAAATAATATCAAAGTTAGTGGAATAAGGAAAAAAATCTTAGATGTATGCATTATGCTTGAAATAACTATACTTGTAATTTTGAAGGATTTTAACCCTAGCATTGAAAATCTTAAGGAGTTTAATGATATCTTTCAAGCATCCCCTAGCTAGATAAAAAATATGCTTTATGAATTTTACCTACACAATTATGTAATGACTATGTACTGATTGGAACCATTTTCTATTTATAGGCAATGTTCATCTTAAGGCCCCAATTTCTTGGGAAAGGAATGAGATAATTTTTGGATACCAACTTTGGATATATTCTAAGGTTGAAGTAAATGTCACTTCCTTTGAGACCAAAAAGTAGTAATCCATCTACCATGTACTTTAACTGGTTACATATTACTTAGAGGTTTAACAATCTAGAGCATAGGGCCGTATCTTTTGAGTTGAGAGAATTTTTTATAAATAAATATAAAGAATGCCATACCATGAAGGAAATATGGTTACCATAGGACTCACTCAATGGTGAGAAAGACTCCCCACCTTGCTTAGGAAATAAGAGATATATATCTTTGTTAACTTCAAGGAAGTGATGCAACAAGCACCACAATATATCCAATTAAGAAAACAAGCATGACTTGGACATTGGTTTCCACTAATTTTTTTGACCCCAATCCTCATGTGGCCACTATATATTCACAAATAATGAACTATATCATGAGGTAGAGGATGCCATAATGGGATATAGAGTACATCAAAGGTCTTTATTGGGGCCTTGGGAATCCTAGTGGTGGAGAAATTAGAGTTGGCAACTTTGGGATGCATGTCGGGTGAAGAAACTTTCAATGCAAGAGGACCAACACTAGTTTATTAGGGGGAGGAAATGATGAGGCAAAAGTATTTCCTATATTTTGATAAGAAGTTTCTAGGTCTATTTGTGTGTCATTTCCTTAGTTCCTATTCAATTTTTTGTGTTTTTAAGAAGACTTAAAAGTTAGTGTCCTATAATCAATGACATGCAACCTCTAAGACCTTTGTTTCAATATATTTTTGTTTATGGGCTTGTGATGGTTTAAAACTATGGCTGAAAATTTTACCTTAATGTTATGCAATATGCTTATACAAAATACTCTATGAATATGTTTTGATTGATATTTAATCATTTGGTAAATGAATACATGTTCCATATCACGTGTGGATATATTTCTTCTTGTTTTCTATTTAGCCTTTACAATATAGGACAACAAATGTAAACACTATTATGAGTAACGTTCCCAAATTAGTTGAGAGAAGACTTGGTCTTATGGTGGAAGGAGATGTCTTATGAATCAATTTGCAGTCAAATGATGGAAACAACCATAAGAGACCAAGTATGAAGGCATATCCTTAAGTTTGAGAAAATACAAGAAGTAGTGGGAGCTAGATTCATGAATGTGTGTTGTTGAAACAGTCTCTATTTTAAGTATGTTCCTACTTCCTAGCATGCAATAATTCTACTTGCCTATTCTCATGGTGAGGTTAGCTAGGAAGTCAGTTCTTTTTAAATGAGAAACTCCTCTCTTGCATGAGAAGAATAGTGACAAATATTAAGAGAAATAAACTATATTTTGAGTTTTTCCTATTTTGTAGTCTATAGTTATGTATCAACTTATTCCAAATGGATAAAGAATTTTTTTGAGAATATCTTCTACATGATTAAGTTTCTAGATGCTCACTCAATGGAGCTCACTTGATGAGTAATCATGGCTAGTGCAGATTCTTTTATGTCGTAAAGTATTTTTCTTTCTTATAGTCATAAGCACTTTTAGTTGTAATACTTTCATGTTCTTGCAACCAAAGAGGATAAATAAGTTCTAGTTTGATTTTAGAAAGAACACCATTTAAAATAATGCTAGCTTCCCACTTTTACCTTTGCATTTAGTTTATGTACTTGAGTTGAGTTATTTCATTTGAGCATTCAATTATTGCAGCTATAAAATAGATTTAATTTTCAAAAAAAAGTTTCCTACAACATGGCCAAAGCTATTTCTTAGTGCATATTTAGTGTAGTCTCATTTCAAGTAAGCTTCCAAGTATGATGTTTAAACAAATCTTCACAAATGAAAAAAACTACTCAATTAGGATAATCCACTTTTATTCTAAGTATCATGTTTGGTTATTGATCCTATTATAAAGACAAGCAAGAGTTACAAGTCCAATTTGTCACCCATTATTTTTGTAGAGATTATTGTTTCTATTCATGTATAATATAAGAACTATTCTTATTATTATCCAAAAACACTCTTCATTTTGTAAGTTGAGTTTTCTATATTTTAATATGGTTTTATGGTAAAATTGTTTGAAAAATTATAACTCTTCTATTCTTTTGTAAATTGGAAGTGTGCAACATTAGTTTTATTATATTATTTAATAGGCAAAGTGTTGACTAAATTCTATTAGATTGACTAGAATAGGAGTATTGTATACACATTTTATTCTTGAAGTTTTAAACATTCTAAATCCTCTTTTTAATGATGGAGTCTTTTTCCAAAAGGATATAACCCCATACATTTTTTTCTATTGTAACCTTATGGAATAGTATTGTTGGTTTCTCCACCCACTCATAATCTTTAATGACAATTAATTTATTAGGATATTAATTTTGTAATAAAATACATTTTTTAATGTTGTATAATTTTGTAATAATATACAATTTATTATTATGGTTTGGGAGTCATGCTAAAACCATAGTTATGGTTTGGGGAGCCTCAAAAATTCATATCTTTCATGTTATGTTGTGGACCTTATGTGCTAGACTTTCTCAGGGAACTACCTTCTCATTTGTTGCTTTCTTCTAGGTTGTAATTTGTTTGTCTACTATGAGATGCTAGACTATTATTCAAATATCTACAGAAGCAATTCATTCTAGTTGGGTTCTAGATCCCTTTTAATTCTACTTGTAAGGGGTTTCAGGTCTCCTCAAAACCTTATTTTCCCTTAGTAAAAATATACACTTTGAAAAATATTTTAAACTATTAATTTTATCTTGACTCTAGTCAACAAGAGAAAGAATGGATTTAGTTATAAAATAACCAAATTCCTATACAAGAACTAGTGAATTTCTAGAGTGTGTTGGAAAAGATTTTGTTTGACTTGTAGTCCTAAGTATGCATGCTTTCATAAGGTGAAAAGGTTGATATGTGCCTTATAGTTCCAAAAAGTATATGCATATTGTAACTACATGTCCTTATCTAGAGAATTTGATCCCTATATGCAAACTATAATGTAAATTAGTAGATAGTGATGAAGTGTGTATGATCGAAAATAATGTTGCTAATTAAAGAAGTGGATCATTTCCATAAAAAAAGAAGTGCTTGTACTAGGTACTATTTAAAATTCCTTTAGCGTAATTTTTTTAATAATACAACATGTTTAGTATAATGATACTAAGATTTCAAGTATTGGATGAAATTTGTAAAGGTTTTTCTAGCAATCTTAATTAGAGATATAAACTTTTGATGTGGGTATGGTATTTCCTATTGTGAGTGAGGATTTAGATAGATTATATTTATTCATCCCAATTCTAAAGTCTAACATAAATAGATTGTATGTATACAACACAATATTGGAAAAATAAGAGATGCACTTAAGGATGGTCAAAATCTTATGCAAAATTTATAATTCTTGTTGTGGTTTACACTACTTTTTATTTAAGATATTTGTGTTTTGGTTGAAGAGTACGAATTGCATGAAAAATGTTAATTGATGTGAAAAGAATGAATTTTTTATTATGGATCACAATATGAATTTATATAGAATCCTTTGTGCAACCAACGATAGAGGATGTGTTTATGCATTGAATCTAGGATTGTCTCCCTAATATAAGTGATCCAAGGGAAGCTCTTGATATGGTAACTATCATTATCTTTGTGAATGATCTTGAGGAAGAGTATTAATGTAACCTTCTCTCTCATTGAATTTAATTATAGAAGTGAGTATGAATAAATATCATATATTGTACACAACTTGATGTAGCTTTTTCTTGTTGTAAATAACCCCTGTCTATAATGTACCTATTAAGGACAAGCTCAATGAATTGCAAATTGATGAGTGAAGAATATCTTGTTTCTAGTACTTTCATCCCTTGATGCAGAAAAAAAATCTTTGTTAAGAGAATTGAAAAGATATTATTTTTAGAGTACATTTAACTCTTCATCTTCTTGATAGTTGCATTATAAGTGTGAGTTCTAAAATCTTGGGGACTTGACTACTACAGTCTATAGACATATGATATGTAGAATCACTACAATGTTTAATACCAATGATATGAATTGTGCTTCTAAATGGAAGGAAAAGTTGACATGTTGGAAAAGTTAAGGAAGTAATCCATTTAAATATACTAGTTGAAGGAAAGAGAGGAAATCCTTGTGTTTAGATAGGGAGGGATGTCTATCTAGTTCTCTAGAGAAACATTAAAATACTATAACCTATTTATACACGGTACTATAAGAAAGTGCTTATTAGTAAGTAAAATAATAACATTCATATATTTTTCTGATCATAATAGTTGTGACGATAAATCTTATTGATTATCTACCTTCCATAAACTTTTTTGTTTTGTTTTTGCATAAGAATGGTGTGCAGAGGAATCTCTTGTCTACATGTATAACATAGATGATAGGAAATATATTCTTTCATGTTGATCTCATGATAAGATTATTTAGTTTAGTTAATGTCATTCTCTAATTAATCATATAATTATACTATATAATAAACACAGTACATTGGCAAGTCTCTTTTTACCAAGTTATTGTTTGATCTAGTTGTATAAATATCAAGAATTTAGATATTAAAAAATAAATGAACTATGATATTAATATATATTATTATAGAAATTTGATTTTAGTTGAACATTGAGGAGGTGACTTGGAATAATGTTTTCTTATCCTATAAATTATCAAGTTAACTTATGTTATTTTATTATTATGAAAAAAATTAGAATCTCTTAATATTTATTAAAAGAATTGGAATATCATTTCAAAAATTCAGTTTCTTACTTAAATCAATATTTGTAGAAGCATTTCATTATATTGTTTTGGAATTCCTAAATTTAGATTTTTTTAATATATATTAGGATTGTGATAATTTCTAAATCCAAAGAAATGTGTTTTTGAATCTAAACTGAATCTATGTATAGTTTAGGTTGAATTATTATATTTATATAAATATAAGTTTAAAGTAAACTAGATTGTCTATGAATAATTGGTAAAATTTCCATTGATAAAGTATTCAGACTAAGTTTTGTCAACATTGGTCAATTTTCTATACAAAGTCTAAGCATTGAATTTGGATACATTTTTAGGAACTTCAAGTTGATTTCTTCATATTAAGAATATAGTTGTGAGAAACCTTATTTTTCAAGTTAAATTTGAAAAGAGTAAAAGCATATTATTATTGTTCCTTTATTTTCAAAATGAATGTAAACATTATGCATGATTAGTTTTTTTTATCTTTGAAGTCTTAGAATCTAATATAAGGGTGAAGGTTTACTCAATGCTTGAAAGCAGTATATAAACCATTAAGCATCATTGGAAGATTGAAGCTATTTATTTCAATTGAAAATCTCATAATCACTAATAAGAATTCAATTTTTGCGATCATCTTCTAAGTAGACTCTTGAATATATCATGTATCCTTTTCAAATTAATTATGTTTGAAGATGCATTTAGATCTTGATATTCAACTAATCCAAGATCCTACACTAGGGTATAAGAACAATCTCGCATCACCAAAAAATATTGTCTAGTTTTTCAATAAAGGATGTTTTGGTTAGGGTTACTTATTTTCATACTTTTAATATTTTTAGTAAGATATTAATTTGAACATGAATTATTCCAATTACCTCATGGAGGTTTATTTTGGATATTTAAGCATGTTGATGAAGTTTTGTGGCAAGATCAAGTTCAATTTCAAAGATAATGAATTTTCTATATTGACAAGGTAGTACAAAAACTTTAAACTCGTCTTTGAAGGTCTTAAAAATTTTGAGATGGTGTTTCACAATATGAGTATTAGATAATGTTGAGAGATTTATGAAAAGTGGTTATGATTGTAAATTGAGTGCATGGTTCACAAGACATGGTTTGTAAAATTTGTGCTACTATAGGAGGAAAAATAAAACCCTTCAAATACTTTAATGAGTGTTGAACCCCATTTGAAAAATATTTTTGGCATATTCCAATGTAGGTGTTGATTCCAAAATCAACAAATTAGAAAGTTCTAAGATTATGCCCAATTATATGTTTAAATCTTCCACTTGATCTGCCCAACAAACAAGAAAAACCAAATTGTAGTTAAATTCCCCTAAAATTCAAGATCTAGGATGATACACCTCTTGTCCAATCATACTTTCAAATTCAATATTATTTAATAAGATATTGATGGTCTACATCTTTCTTCTAATTTTTTTCTCTAGCTCAAAATTCCATAAATGTCTAAAATAAACTGATTTGATTATTGATTGTCTAATTTCTTCTAATCTCCTTATCTACCTTCTCTACTCTATTTTCCTTTTATTAATTTATTTGTCACACAGTCCATGTGCCTCTCCTTTTTGAATCTATATTTCATGTTTCTTTGATTTGTTAATACTTTTCTTTTATATATATATATATATATATATATATATATATATATATATATATATATATATATATATATATATATATATATATATATATATATATATATATATATATATATCTGATAGGTCACTTGTAATGTTGAGCAACCAGTTAGGCTTCACATTTATTTCTTTATTTTGAGCAATCATCTCAAAGACATTATGTCCAATAGGCTTTATTCCTATCTTTTCACATGTATTTTGACAATGGTTTTATATCTCACCCCACTTCATGGAATTCATTGAATTTTTCCTTTATCTTTTAGTTTATTTTAACATTGCACTCATATCTTCACTAAGCACCAAAAGTATATACCCAAACAATATCACTAATACATTCTGCAATTTGATAATTCTATGCAATTTTTTTTATCCTTTTACATACCATGTATGATAATTCACCATTCTTTTTAGACCTTTTTACGAGAATTTTCCTTGCAAGGTCCATGCTCGAGCATTTTGTCTAATAAGTGCGGGCATTTTTCCATTTTTTCCATTTTGTATGCATAAAGTATTCTATCAAACCATTCATGCACATCTATTTATGCATGTCAACCATCTATCTATTTAATTCCATTAAATAACATCTAGGTATCTTTTTGTTAAATAATGACAACAAAAAGAAAAACTGAAAAAACAAGATTGGGAAAAAAAACTTTCTCTTATTTTAGAAAATTTGCTTTTTACTTTCAAAAGAAAACTTCCTAATTTTTTTGAAGGAATAAATTGGGTTTTATTCCATGTTGAGAGGAGGTTTTTATCTTCAAGAGTTTATATATCTTTCTTCTCTTGGAAGACATATCATAATATTTTAAGAAAAATATTGCAGTAGAAATTGTGACATTTGCAGTTATAATTATTTTTCCTCTAAGCAACAAGATTACCAATACTTGCCCTGTGGATGTTTCCTTGACATATTGTCAAAGTTTTATCACATATATATGTGTATTTTTTATTGTTCTATTATTTTCTTGATATTTATATCTAGTTGCATGAATGCAACTTGTAATGTAAATTTAATATTTTTGGGTCAATGCTTTTGCTTCATAACAAGTGGCATCAAAGAGATTTCTTTTTGTAGTAGTCATGTTAGGGTTTGGTGTTGATTTTGCATCATCAAATGAAAAATGATTCAAATGCAAGATTTGAGGTGGGTAAATTTAATGGAAAAAATAATTTTGAGCTATGGAAGCTCAAGACATGTGATTTGTTAATACAATAGAGATTGCAAAATACATTGGATGGAAAATTTGTTAGGTCTAGAAATCGGATATAATGGAAAATATTTAGAACATAAGCCAAACTTTATTGTATTTTGTTCAACAAGATTCATCACATAAATAAAAGTAGTCATATAGCAGCTCAACTGCTATTTAATAACTACCAAAACTAAAATTTATAATCTAATTCTATAACCCTAATGATTGATAAGTTAACATCCCCCCTTAATCGGAAAGGGTTACATGAAATTAGGAGTATTATGAACTCAGAACTCAACTAGAAACATTTGCTAGTTGATCTGAATCATCTTTTGAAATCTTGTACTTGTGACATGATAATCCGTTTGAACTTGCAAGGTTCAAACTTTTATACTTTAGCATGTTGTCCATTGTTGGACTTTAAATTTATATAATGATCCTATTGCTTTGACAGGTCTCAGTTTGAGACTTATTTTGTCCCTTTTGAATTGACATACTTTGGGTGCATAATTACTGAACATAGCACACATTGGGTGCACTAGAATAACACACATTGGGCGTTACAGACTTGTTTGTTTGTATTATAATTTGCTAAGAGCACACATTGGGTGTTATGAATTGTTTTGTACACACAACATTTTGATAATAGCACACATTAAGTGCAATAAACTTGTTTGAAAATGGTATATAATTAGTTACTGTAATTGCCCTTCATTTGAACTTGAACCTAGAACTCACTTGATCTTGAATCTGAAATTGCATTCACTTGAACTTGAACCTGGAACTCACTTGAACTTGAATCTAACATATATAGAATATCCTCCCCCTTGCAAATGAGAGTTAATATAAAGATTTCACTATGAAGTTATTAAACAAGAAACAACTTTTTTTATATTTGTTACCTTGTAATATTGTAGAATAAAACATTGCATCTATTGAACCAAGTTTGTACACAAAAAAATATACTGCCAACTAAAAACAATGCTAGTCATGCTAGTCTTAAGTCTCTCTTCAATAGAATTGTGTGAATTGTTCACATGACCTTAATCTCAAGCCAAAGAATTGAAGTCTTTCATGCCACAAAATTTAATTTGTTTTGTTCTGTTTCATTCCTTCTTGAGCAGAGTTACACTAGAGATGTTTGCCAAAGACTCACCACATGAAACATTGTTCCAAGCTTTACCTTCTACAATAGTATACTGGAATAAATATGCAATCATAGACTAATGAGAATCCATCATCTCCAGTGCTTGGTCTATAATCTAAACTCACCACATGCATATGAGATGGTGAAAATTGTCTTTGCGTGATGAAATAACTCCAATTTTAAATAACTTATTTTATGAGGGTGAAATTATGTGTACCAACACTACATATTGCAACAAATAAACATTCAATGTTTCTTTCAATATCTTAAGCACTTGACTAAATCTACAAACATGGCTCATTCTTATTTTATCCTCTTATTAGTAGACTAGAAATTCTTGGTCCTCTTACATTTTTCTTATTTCATCAGCCTCATAAATTTCTTGAAGGACACAAGTTGAGAAGACTTCTTTAACTTTTAATGTATGCCCAAAGAATGCTCAACGGTGTGTTGATGTGTTTGGTGTATTAATATTTTTTAGAGTTTTGGTTGAAAAGAGTATTGGTAGATCAATCAAGCGTTTAGGAACAAATAATGGTCGAAAGTTTACATCTTTAGAGTTTGAAATTATTTGATAAGTAGGAGATAATTTCCAAAACTAGTCAAATTGTGATATGAATATCAGGATTTAACTGTGTGATTTTGAGTCAAACTCGATGACCCATGTTTCATGAGTAGTGACTCAACATGAATCCATCTCTCATGAGAATAAATGGAACACTTAGCACTCATTGGATCTAGGTGATGCTCATAGGGGTGAGGCACCGGGACTTCCCGGGAGGTCACCCATCCCAGTACTACTCCAGCCTGAGCGCGCTTAACTACGGAGTTTCCTCCATAGTTAAACCCAAAGCTTGCAACCCCATTTGTTGCAAGCTTTGGGTTTAACTATGGAGGAAACTCCGTAGTTAAGCGCACTCAGGCTGGAGTAGTACTGGGATGGGTGACCTCCCGGGAAGTCCCGGTGCCTCACCCCTGTGAGCATCACCTAGATCCAATGAGTGCTAAGTGTTCCATTTATTCTCATGAGAGATGGATTCATGTTGAATCACTACTCATGAAACATGGGTCATCGAGTTTGACTCAAAATCACACAGTTAAATCCTGATATTCATATCACAATTTGACTACCTATGGAAATTATCTCCTACTTATCAATTAATGAGCTTAACGGGCTTTCTAATGAATGGTTCATAAGGCACAACACTTGGTGAAGGTTTTTTGCAAATGGGGTTGCAAGCTTTGGGTTTAACTATGGAGGAAACTCCGTAGTTGAGCGCGCTCAGGCTAGAGTAGTATTGGGATGGGTGACCTCCCGGGAAGTCCCGGTGCCTCACCCCTGTGAGCATCACCTAGATCCAATGAGTGCTAAGTGTTCCATTTATTCTCATGAGAGATGGATTCATGTTGAATCGCTACTCATGAAACATGGGTCATCGAGTTTGACTCAAAATCAAACAGTTAAATCCTAATATTCATACCACAGTTTGAAATTATTGCAAGGAAGTTAGGATCGTAAGTTATAAAACCATTTTTTACACTGCTCGGTAAAATAGTGTTGTTGAGCTCATGAATAGGACTCTCTAAGAGAGAGAGAGAGAAAGAAGCAAACTTAATAATGCCAAATTAAAGCAAGAGTCATGAGAAGAATTAGTTGATACAACATGACATCTAGTAAATTGGTCAACATCAGTTGCAATAGATTGCAAGATTCCTAAAGAGGTATGGATAGGTCATTAATGTGATTTTTCAAATCTAATTTTTTGGCTGGGATGCTAATGCTCTTGTTTCTAAGAACCGATGTTCTAAGTTAGACCCCAAATCAAGAAATACTCCTTTGTTGGTTATGTTGATAGAGTTAATGGAATAGATTATGGGATCCTACTACCCACAAAGTCATCATTAAAAGACATGAAGTATATGATGAATTCTCTCTAACAAAACATAGTTTGTCAAAAATGATTTGGAATAGGAACAAGTACCACAACACCAACAAGTTTAGTTGGAAACTCATCCTAATACTCAAGTCAAGAATCCTCCTAAAATGTATGATGAAAGAAAATTCTTTTGAAGTAGGTGTAGATTTAGAAAACATATAGGAAACTATAGAAATAACACAACCATCTCTAAGGAGATCTACTCAAGTCAAAAATCCTCCTAAAATGTATGATGGTTTTGTTTAATCTATTTATTTGATTTCTACTGATGGGGAATCAAGTTATTATCAACAAGAAGCGAATAATACTAAACAGGAAAAAAAAATGAAAGAAGAAATGAATTCCTTAGAGAATAACAAGACATGGGACTTGGTAGAACTCAAAAAGTGTAGGAAAGTTGTTGGTTGCAAGTGGGTCTACAAATTGAAGAAGGGTGTTGATGATAAAATTGAAATGTACAAGGCAAGACTAGTAGAAAAAGGATATTCTCAAAAAGAAGGTATCAATTTTCATGAGGTTTTTTGTAAGAATAGGATTAATCATTGAGAGGGGTGGGGCTTGAATCAATAATCACCAAATCAAAATTAAACTATTACCCAAATAAACTTATCATCAAATTGCTTAATCTTTTAACCTCTTAAAGTTTGAATCAATATAATAGGTAAAGTAAACTTTAAAGTAACATGAAACACATAAAGATCATCCACACAAGTATAACACCAAATATATCTCATGAAAAACTGATTAGGGTAAAAATTGTGGTGTGAGAATGATGCTCACAAGTTATGTACTCTTCTAGAATATGCTCTGTTAGGATCTTTACTAGTTAAAGGTTACAACAAAATTGTGAGATGTTACCCAATTAAGGGAGTTTCCTCAAGACCCATCAAAGTCTATACATTGCTAGGAGTAACCTTTTTAAGAGAGTTTTAAACACATTTTTTGAGAATATCACCTAGCTAGAAGATTTTACAATGGGACCTATTAGGACCCACTTGATTAATGGATTTTTATGCTATAATTGCCAGTGTAACGAATAATAAATGATCTATAATCTACATTACCATTGCTAGATCAAATCCAGTTAACTTTGTAATACAACACTAGAACACACTCTATTTTTTAATTTCCTTTGTGATCATAACCTTGTCCAACTTCGCATTCCACTTGCAACCAACAATATGTTCTTTCTTTCTTTAACCTGAAGTAAAATTTGTCTCAATCATAAACCCTAAACCTAAATCCAATGATCTAGCTTTATCAAGACGAATCTAATAATTAATTCTAAGTTTTATCCTGATTGTGTCAACTCGAATTTGATCTTCACCTTGGAAATTGTTCCATCTTCATAATTCATTTTGACCATGTAGAAACTTCTTAAAGAATATCCCTCCAATGTTTTACCTTGATATCTTTGTTGTCAATTTCTTCTACAAATCATGCGTCATCCTTCCAACTGCCCAAATCTAATCATTGATCCCAATAACAATTCAAATCTTATTATACCAATAAGCCTATATTGTTTACCTATTCACCTATTTACCTATTCATCCTTTGTATTGGTTCATCCAGTTCACCCATTCACTTCTAGTTTACCGATAACATAAAATTATTTACCAATAAGACCTTTGTTTACCTATTTATATTTTCATGTCAACATCACTTCCAAATAGTCAAAACATCTTTATCTATAAACATTATATGGTTTTATCTTATCCATATCATCTTGACATCATCATGAATAATGTTCAACAATATATCCAACTAATTCCTCATAAAATTGAAGAAACATTTAAATCTTTTAACCGTGCATTATTGATTTTCCTAATAGTTTCCCATTTTTATTTTATCAATCATAACTTAATTATTTACTTAAATGGGTGCTATCATAAAATTAGCATCATAACCTAACACTTAACCTTCATTTTGTAGGATAGCAACACTTAATTCTCATTGCAACTTGTTCTTTGCTCCAATGAATATGTGGTAACTTGTTAAAATCCTTGGTCAATAGTTGACATCAATGACAACAATATAACTCACTTACTTATTCTCAAATATTGTTCCAATCTTCACTAATTCATCTTCATCAATATCCAGTACTCTCCTTATGATGTTTCCTCGACATGAGTTATGTTAATAAACACATCATTACTCCATTGCCAAATTAGTTATGCCAACAATATCTTCATTACCTAATCATTTATTCCAAATATATCCCCCTCTAACATTGATGACAACACTTTGTGATATTTTATTGTTGTAGATAGAAGTGGAAACGCTTTTTCTCACTATTCTATGTATACTCCCCATGATTTGGTACTCTATCTATGATCTTCATTTGCTGATGGAAATACACTAATCACTAATATTATCTTCCTACTTGTGCTTATCTTTCAATTTTTTCCATGCTTGCTTACTCTATTTGGACATCAACCTTACTTTTTATCTATTACTTCTTCTACCCCTTTGACATCAATGCCAAAGGTAACTAATTATGTAAACTTTCTACATTTTCTTCATTAGTGACCTTTTGATTACTCTTAACCTACTATGGCATGACCTTCTTTTCCATCCTCTACTGTTAAGACTTCTCCCTCAGTGGAGTAGTCACCCTGTACATCAATTCACGCTTATGGTCTTCTATTTTGTGCATATGAATTGATGCAATCTACACGTCTTCTAGTTTATTGTGGATAGGGAAATCACCCCTAATCTACCTTCAAGATATTCAAAACTATCCTTTGGTAGTGGCTTGGGAAATATATCTATGACTTATTATTTTGTAAGAATGTATTCTAGTCTCACTTCTTTCTCTTGTACTTGTTCTCTCAGAAAAAATATTTATAGCAATATGCTTTATTTTTTTATGTATCACTGGGCTCTTTGAAATATTTATAGCATTTGTGTTGAAATATTTTTGAAATTACTTTATAAAAATTGATAGCTGCAGCAATATACTCAACTTTAGCTGTAGTTTGTGAAATATAGTTTTATATCTTGTTTGTCCATGAAACTAATTTTCCTCCATGAAAGAAAGTTCCTCCACTGGTACTTTTTATGTCATCAATATCACCAACCTAATTAGCATCTATATACACATTCAAATTGAAATATTCTTCTTTTGCATACCATAAGCCACAGTCATTTGTTCCTTTAAGATATCTAAGTATTCTCTTCACTACTGTCATATGAGAATCCTTTGGATTTGATAAAAATCTAGCAACTATGTCAATTGCATGTGCTATGTCTAGTCTACTATGAACAAAATATTCTAACTTACCTATAATTGGTCTGTGTAATGTTTCATTTATCTCTTTTGAATCATCCTCCTCAAATAGTTTGTAACATGTCATCATAGGTGTACCAATTGACTTTGAGTCTTCCATACCAATTATCTTCAGAATCTCCTTGATGTACTTTGATTGACTGATATAAATACCTTTCTTCATTTGTTGAACTTGAAGTTCCATGAAGAATTTGATTTCTCCTATCATACACATCTCAAACTCCTTTCCCAATCTATTTTCAAATGATCTACTCATTGTTTCATTTCCACCAATGGTTATATCATCAACAAAGATTTTAGACATTTGTATCTGATCCCCATTTTTAGCTTTAAGATACACATTACTATTGTCACTTATTCCTATGAATCCAATTTGAATCAGATAGGTATGAAGTCTTTCATACCATGCTCTTAGTGCTTGTTTCAATTCATATAATGCTTTATGCAATTCACAAACCATGTTCTTACCTTTCTTTGCAAAAAATCCTCCAAGTTGCTCTATACATACCTCTTCGAGTATTCCATTCAAAAAAGAAGATTTCACGTCAATTTGATAGACTTTGAATCATTTGTATGTTGCATATGCCAACAATATTCTAACTCCTTCCAATCTTGCAACAGGTGTGAAAGTCTCATCATGATCAAGTCCTTCCTCTTGAGCATAACTTTTGCATACTAATCTCACTTTGTTCCTTATTACCTCTCCTTTCTCATTTAGCTTATTCTTAAAAATCTACTTAGTACCTTTCACATTTTTGTCATTGAGTCTAGGTAACAAAAACTATGTTTTGTTCTTCTCAATTTGATCAATCTCTTCTTTCATTTCTTTCATTCAATCATTATCCTTTAATGCATCCTTTACCATATTAGGTTTAACCTTTGATAAAAAAACATGTTGCATCAAAGAAATCAATGAGTTTAGATAAGTTGTGATTAATCCTTACATGTCATGTGGTTACTTGTTCAACATTATAATTTCCTTCATCTTGATATTAGTTTCATCTTGATTGTCATTCATTGGTTGATCATTGATTGCTCCTACATTCACCTATGGTACAATTTCAAGTTCCAGTTATTCATAATAGACAAGCTCATTGTAACCTTCAGGTTTCTTCTTACTATTTTATTCATTCTTCTCTCAATATTCATCAATTTTTACATTTTCACTTTCAATTATCTTATTAGTCATATTATTCAAGCATTTGTAAGCTTTATTTTTTGAAGAGTAACCAAGGAATATGCCTTTGTCTCCTTCAGTATCAAACTTTCCATTCATTTCATCTTTCTTGACATAGCACTTACTTCCAAATATCTTCAAATAACTAACATTAAGTATATGACCATAACACCGTCTGTACCCTTATTGAGTTGTACATTGCTCAATGTGTAAAATTGACGCAAGGCTAGTAGGGATAGGAAGACAATAAGAGATTAGAAACAATCACATAACAACTTGCCAAGAGAACACATGGAAGAAAACACGAAATTGTAGCACAAAGATAGACGATTCATAGATTTACTGATTGATCACACAACTAGCATGATAAAATATATGTAATAACATACAATATGCCCATCTGTGAGGTCTTCTAGGTTGCGACCAATACGAATAATTACAAGTACAGAGCTCAAAGGTCTCCTTCCATTTTTCTTCCTACTACTTCCCACATCCCTTAACTTTATTTCTTACAACAAATCCAAGTCTTTATTTATATAGCTAGCTAGACCACAAGTTGGCTAGTCAAGCATTTAATTACAATATAAGTCCTTCCTTGGAGGTGTAAACGATAAGTTGAGCAAAGGGCATCAATTGTACACACACTCTTAAAGATAGGTCCAAACACAATCAAGGAGTTGATTCTCAACTGCGCAAGATCCCACATCATCATAGGAAACTGCACCAAAAGAAATAACATGTCACACTAGATGAAATCATAGGAAACACTAATTGGAGAAAATGTTCTAGAACTCGAAGCACACGACATATGAACTAATGTTCTCTTAGGGAAAGGATCTAGAATAGGTCCACAACAAGATGTCAACCCCACAAATCTCAAAACTCCAAGCATCAACGATTATTTTACGACTAGTAGATTGGTACATAAATTAAGAAATGTTTTTCATTGATGCAAGATTGCTCATTGACACAAGATGCTCCTGCATCAGACACCTTGGGTAAGTAAAGAACTGATGTCCTTATCAGGAAACCCTGATGCTCTAACCTAGATTATAAAGATGCACCTCAGCTTGTGTTATCCATGAGTTATCTTCAACTAGTTTATCTTTCCACTGAACAAGGTATTTGATGTAGCATTTTCCTCTAGTACTCTTACTTTGCTATCCAAAACCTTCTCAATGTTCAATCTTCTTCTTGGGATAATCCAGGTTATCTTTTAATTCCTCATCCACCTCAAAATACTAAAAGATGTTTGTAATATTGAATATAGGTGAAATATCCATATCTTCGGGTAATTCAACTTCAAAAACATCTCCATTATCAATCTTCCTTAGAATCTGACAAGGACCAAACTTCTTCATCTTCAACTTACTAGGTACAAAATGGAAATATGTTTTTCTTCAAATGAACCATCACTTCATCTCCAACCTCAAAAGATTTATGCCTTCCTTTATCTGCTCTCTATTTGTATTCAAGATTACTATCCTCTAAATTTTTCTTAACTACCTAATGAAAAGTCTTTATGAAATCCACAAATTCCTCTACTTCATCACTTCTCTTGATCTCAACATTCAAATATCTTAATTCAATAGTTCCTTTAGGATTCAATCCATTAACAATTAAAAAGGTGTCTTCTTGGTACTTCTATTCACATAATTGTTATATGTGAATTCTGCTTGTGCTAAAACCAAATTTCCATTGATCCCAACCAAATATCTCAACAAGTTACCCAAACTTCTATTCACAACTTTACTTTTTCCATATGTCTGTGGATGAAATGTAGAACTAAACTTCAACTCTATGTCCAATTTCTTCCAAAGTGCCCTCCAGAAATAACCAGTAAACTTAGTATATATATCTAAAACAATAGTTTTAGGCAATCCATGCAATCTTACTATCTCCTTAAATAATAATTCAGCCACATGTATTGCATTAGATGTCTTCTTACAAGCTATGAAATAAGTCATTTTAAAAACTCTATCATCTACTATCAGAATAGAATCATTACCTCTCTAAGTTCTAGGTAAACTAAGAACAAAGCCCATATTGATATCTTCCCAAGGTTTATTTGGAACAGACAATAATGAATACAATCCCAAATTCTGACTAGTTCCTTTTGTTGTTCGACAAATTGTGCAACTTTTAACCATCTGCTACACATCCTTATAAATCTAAGGCAAAAAATTCCTATCAAAAATCATCTTCATTGTTTTATCAATTCCTTAATATCTAGCAAGTCCTCCACTATGTTTCTCCTTCATGACGTTATCTCTCTTAGATCCTCTAGGTATGCACAATTGAATTCCTTTGAACAACATGTCTTCTTGAATGAAATAATCAATCCACTTATCTTGTTGACTCATCATTTGATTCTTACAATCTTTTCGAGGTTCTACAAAATTAGGATCTATTTCATACAAATGTTTCAAACCATCAAAATCAAGTACCTCAATTCTCATTTATGTTAACAAATTCCTTCTTCTACTCAAAGCATCAACAACTTGTTTGATTGTCCAATCTTATGTTTCAATTCAAAGGAAATATCGGAAAAGACTCTACCCACTTCATGTGTCTTTGATTCTACTTATTCTGACTTCTCAAATACATAAATCTTTATGGTCTATGTATAATACAAAATCTTTACGCATCAAATAATGTCTCCAGTTCTTCAAAGCTTGATCAATAGCATAGAACTCTTGATCATAAACTAAAGAGTTTTTCTTAGAATCATTCAACTTCTCACTATAGAAAGATAAGGTCTCCCTTCTTGATTCAAAACAACTCCAATGACACTTCCACTAGCATCATAATCAAATTGAAAAACTTTACTGAAATCAGGCAAAGCAAGTGTAGGCAATTTTGCTACCCTTCATTTCAATGTTTGAAAGCTCTTATGTGCTCCATGTGTCTTATCGAAATCATTTTTATCTCCTCTCAAAGTTTTTGTCATAGTGTTACATACCGAACTGAAATTTTTGATGAACTACCTATAAAAACTTGCCAATCCATGAAATGATCTAACTTTGGCAACATTCTCAGGTGTAGGCCAATCAAGAATAACTTTTACCTTTCCAAGATCCATCTTCAAACCATTAGGTGAAATAACATAACAAAGATACACAATTTCTTCCTTCAAGAATAATTTTTTTTTTTTAATTAATCAACAAATTTTCTTCTTTCGATCTCTACAATACTTGTCTAATATGATCAAGGTGTTATTCCTTAGTCTTAACGAATATCAAAATGTCACCAAGATATACAATCACAAACTTATCCAAAAATTTCTTCAAAACCTCATTTTTCATTCTCATGAAAGTACTAGGTGCATTAGTTAAACCAAAAAGCATAATCAACTACTCATACAAACCTTCATTTGTCTTAAAAGAGTATTTACATTCATCTCCTTCTTCAATTCTAATATGATGATAGTCACTTTTCAAATCAGTTTCTGTAAAATACTTTACACCACTCAAACAATCCATTATGTCATCCATCCTAGGCAAGGGAAATATATACTTCAACATTAGCTTGTTAATAGATCTAGAGTCAATATGCATTCTCCATTTTTCAAAGGTGTCAATACAACAGGTATAACATAAGGACTCAAACTTTCTCTAATCAGATCCTTCTCAAGCATCTCTTGCACTTGTCTATTCAATTCAACATTTTCAACATGTGTTAGCCTATGTGGTGCTTTATTAGGAAAACTAACTCTAGGTATTAGATCCATACAATAAATAATACTTCTTGCATGAGGTAAACCATCAAGTACATTATCAGAAATAATATTTTGAAATTCATCCAACAAAGATTCAATTTTAGGTGCATGCTTAAGTTCATCTTGTTTCTCAATCTTCCTAGGAATCAAGGAAAAACAAACATTATGCTCCTTTATATTTTTAACAAATTGATTTCCTTCAACCAAACATACTCTTATTGATGTACAATGATTCTCATCAGAATTTTCTACCAAAGGCAACAAAACTTGTTTCTTCCCATTAGCCAAAATATTATACCAATTCAATCTACCATCATGTAAAGATTGTCTATCATACTGCCAAGGTCTACCCAATAAAATATGACGATAATTCATAGGCATAATATCACACAAGACTTCATCATTATAATTTCCAACTTTGAATTTTACAAGACATTTCTCACTTACTAGTAACTTATGTTGCTTTTGGATCAAAGAAACATGATAAGGCTTAGGATGTCACAACCTCTACAACTGTAACTTGTTAACCAACTCCTCTGATGCCAAATTATTTGAATTTCTACCATCAATGATTACTTTGCAACATTTTCCACCAATTTTACACTTAGTCTTGAATAAACCCTCAAAATAGGTTCTTCATCAATTTCCTCATTCCACAAGATTCTTCTCAACATCAAATTATCACCATGCTCATGTTCATTAGATGATTCAACAACTTCTTCACAAGCTAAAGTATTTATGCTGCTACCTCAATTCTTCTTATCAGAAGTACTACATTCAAAGGCTCTATGTCCTTCACCACACTTGAAACAAGTGCCCTTAAATCAAGACCTCTTTTCTCTCTTACCACCATTGTTATTCCTAAGGTAACTAGTATAGCTACCTTTACTTTAATTACCTATTTTACCAACAAGTTCTTCTTTCCATTCAACCTTCCCTTTATCTTGCATTGCATTGTCAAATCTACTACTTTCTCCATATGTTCTACCTCTACTTCCTTGAAATTTGCCACCTCTTCCTCTTTGTCTTTGATCATGTTTCTTTGCCAATTTTTTTTCAGATTTCAAGAGATACTAATATGCTTCTTCCACACTATCCATCTTAACATAGCTAATCTCATCTTGCATTGATTTCCTCAAGCAATTCAAGTATCTAGCCACTTTCTCAACTTCATCATCCACATGTCCAGTTTTGATATCCAATTTGTAGAATTCCTCAATGTATTCTTTCACAGTCATGTCCTATCTCAAATTATGCATTTTCCTCAACAAATTAACCTATTAATCTACAGGTAGGAACTTCTTCATCTGGCCAATCATCTTTGCCCATGTCTTGATCTTTTCTTTACCTCTAGTGCCAACAAGTTCTTTCCATTCAGCCTTCCCTTTATCTTGCATTGCATTCTCAACTTCATTATCCACACGTCCAGATCTAGTATCCAATTTGTAGAATTCCTTAGTGCATGCTTTCATAGTCATCTCCTTCTATCTCAAATTATGCATTCTCCTCAATAGATTAACTTGGTAATCTATAGGAAGGAACTTCTTCATCTTGTCAATCATCTTTGCCCATGTGTTGATATTTTCTTTCCTTCTTTTCTATCTTTCAATATGCAAATGATCCCACCAAAATAGGTTCTTCATCAATCTCCTCATTCCACAAGATTCTTCTCAACATCAAATTCTCACCATGTTCATGTTCATTAGACGATTCAACAACTACTTAACAAGCCAAAGCATTTCTGCTGCTAATTCCAATCTTCTTACCATAACCACTACATTCAAAGGCTCTGTGTCCTTCACCATACTTGAAACAAGTGCCCAAGACCTCTCTTCTTTCTTACCGCCATTGTTATTCCTAGAGTAACTTGTATAGCTACCCCGAGTGCAATTACCTTTAACAACAAGTTCTTCTTTCCATTCAACCTTCCCTTTATTTTGCATTGCATTGTCAAATATACTACGTTCTCCACAGGTTCTACCCCTGCTTATTTGAAATCTTCCACCTCTTCCTCTTTCTCTTTGATCATGTTTCTTTGCCAATATTTTTTTTCAACTTTTGAGGCATACTAATATGCTTCTTTCACACTATCCATCTTAACATAGCTAGTCTCATCTTGAATAGATTATAGCCACTTTCTCAACTTCATCATCCACATTTCCAGTTCTGAAATCCAATTTGTAGAATTCCTCAATGTATTCTTTCACAGTCATGTCCTTCTATCTCAGATTATGTAGTCTCCTCAGCAAATTAACCTAGTAAGCTATAGGTAGGAATTTCTTCATCTTGCCAATCATCTTTGCCCATGTCTTGATCTTTTCTTTACCTCTAGTGCAATTACCTCATTTACCAACAAGTTCTTTCCATTAGACCTCCCCTTTAAATTGCATTGCATTGTCAAATCTACTACTTTCTCCATAGGTTCTACCTCTACTTCTTTGAAGTTTTCCACCTCTTCCTCTTTGTCTTTAATCATATTTCTTTATCAATCTTTTTTCATCTTTCAAGGCATACTAATATGCTTCTTCCACACTATCCATCTTAACATAGCTAATCTCATCTTGAACTGATTTCCTCAAGTAATTCAGGTATCTAGCCACTTTCTCAACTTCATCATCCACATGTCCAGTCCTGATATCCAATTTGTGTAATTCTTTCACAATCATGTCCTTCTATCTCAAATATGCATTCTCCTCAACATATTAACCTTGTAATCTAAAGGAAGGAACTTCTTCATCTTGCCAATCATCTTTGCCCATGTCTTGATCTTTTCTGTTCCTTTTTTTCATCTTTCAATGATCCCACCAAAGTAAAGCATAACCCTTCAACTTGGTGAATGTTCTCTTAAGTTTCTTATTATCAGGGGTACTTTCATACTCAAAGTACTTATCCATCTCAGAGATCCAATTCAATATAGAATTAATCTTAAGTCTTCCATTATAGAAAGCAACTTCAACAAGTCCAGAGTTAGCACTAGACAAAAATCTCAGAAGCCTTCCCTCATCTTGTTCTCTCTAAGGTTCAGGATTGGGATTAGGTACTTCTTTTTCATCATCACTAACATCCTCAAGATGTACACCTTTTCTTTAGGTTGTCTCAACAGCTTCAAGTTTCCCTACAATTTGCTTCAACATATCCATTATATCATTATCTGCATTTGCTCTACCTCGAACCATCTTGGCAATAATAACTGCAAGATCATAACCATTTGCAAGTTATAGGCCAAATTCCAAATCTGCCACCCTACAACCAATCCAATCAAGCTTATCCACAATCCCAAAACTCACAAGGAAAAAAAAAACTTTCTCTGATACCACCTGACACAAGGTTGGTAGGGATAGGAAGTCAATCAGAGATTAGAACCAATCACCTAACAGCTTCCCAAGAGTACACACCAAAGCAAACACAAAACTATAGCTAGCATGATAAAATGTATGTAACAATACGATTCATAGATTTACTGATTGATGACACAACTAGCATGATAAAATGTATGTAAGAACATCCAATATGTCGATTGTGAGGCCTTCTGAGTTACGACCAATACAAAGAATTACAAGTATAGAGCTCAAAGATTGCCTCCTTCCATCATATCTTCCTACTACTTCCCACTTCCCATAACTCTTTTTCCTACAACAAATCCAAGTCTTTATATAGCCAATTAGACCACAAGTCAGTTAGTCAGACATTTAATTACAATATAGGTCCGTCCTTGGAGATGTAAACCATAACTCAAGCAATGTGCATCAATTGTTCACGTGCTCTTAAAGATAGGCCCAAACACGGTCAAGGATTCGGCTCCCAACCACGCAAGATGCCACATCATCATAGGAAACCACACCTAAAGAAATATCACACCACGCTAGATGAAATCATAGGAAACAACGACTAGAGAAAATGATCCAAAACTCTAAACACACGACACATAACTTTGCACTCTTAGGACAAGGATCTAGAAGAGGTCCACAACAAGATATTGATTGTGCACAACTTAAAACTCCAAGCAACAACGACTACTTCATGAAGGACGACTACTTCAAGAAATGTTTTTGGTTGATGCTAGATTGATCATTGACCCAAGTTGCTCCTACATCAAAACTACAATACTTACTACCTCTCTCCAAAATTGTTGTGTCACTCCTATTTCAACAATGGTCTTGCACATTCCACAATGGATTTATTCCTGTTTTCTACAATTCCATTTTTCTATGGTGTTCTAGGTGTTAATTGTCTCTTGATTCCATGTTCATCATAGTATGGATTGAACTTGTGGAGTAAATTCACCTCATGTATCATATCTAAGACATTTAAGAGTTTTATCTATTTCCTTTTCAACTCATTCCTTATACATCTTGAACATATAAAAAGCATTAGATTTAACTTTTAAAAACATGACTAACATCATCCTTGAATAGTCATAAACAAATAGTATGAAATACTTATCACCATAGTAGCTCACAGGATCAATAGGTCCACATAAATCAGTATGTACCAAATCTAGGATATTCTCTTAAGAATGGATTTTTTTAACTAGTGAAGCTTCAACTTGTCATCTTTGCCAAATAACATTCTTTGCATATTGCATTCTTAGGTTTGACTAGCGTAGGTATACCTCTAAAACATTTTCTTTTGCTAACATTAACCAGATTGTTGAATTTCGCATGACAAAACCTCTTGTGCCACAGCCAACATTCCTTTACTTTTGCAATTAAACAATGTCCAACTGAAGTATCCAATTTGAAAAATTGCCTCTTGTTTGTTCACTAGTAGCAATCAAATCACCAAACTTTCCTAATATCTTGCACTTACCATTACTGAACTCAAATTTTAGACCTTTGCTATTCAACTGAGATACATTAAAAAAGTTATACTTCAAACCATCTACCCAATAGACATCATCGCAGGTAATACTGTCATTGAAAGTAATAAAACCTTTACTTCTTATAGCACATGGAGAACCAGTTCCAAATTTGATTGTTCCATCCAATTCTTTCACTCTAATGACCTTGTTCCTATCTCTAGTCATATGGTGTATGCATCCAATGTCAATGATCCAGTCATCATTATTGTTCATGTGTGAGATTTAACCCTTTCTCTTCATTGTCTTCAACATCATCGATTGAGGGATATTCTTTCACTACAACAAACACTATGTAGCATGCTTTCTTTCTTTTTTCCCCTTATAGTTCTTGAATTTCTTGTACTTGTCTTTCTTCTCATTGTCATTGCCCGTCTTTGTTAGGGCATTTGTGAGCAAGATGACCAATCTGTCTACAAGTCCAACAAGCAAGGAGACTTTTGCCTTTATAACTTTCTTTTCCTTTGGGAAACCTCTTAGCCACTAAAGCCTCGAGGTCTTCCAACTCTTTCTCTTCAAGCAACAAACAATCATAATCACCTAAACTATGAACAACAAACTTTCCTTTTCTAGATGAACCAAGGGTTAGGGCAGCATGAAAACTAATTTCAACCACAAATAAACTATTATCAAAGTTACTCAATTCAAATGCAAATAACTTTCCAACTAATTAATCCAATGTAACCTTATCAAGACTAAGAGACTTTAACTCTTAAATAGTAGAAACTTCAATTGCATGTCTAGGTGTAAGAGTTCTCAAGATTTTACTTACAACTTCATCGTCTCCAAGTTTGACTCTAGCTCCTTTGAACAAATATGTTCAATATCATTGGAAATATCAGCTTCCTACATTTACATCCAAATTGGTAACTTAGCTTATAAGTGATGCCCTAGCCCCATGGGTTGCCCTAGCTTGGAAAGAGCTCAAGGTTACTTTTACCAAAAGAATGAAATGAATACACCAAGCATCAAGCTATAAATTAAACATGCTGATAATGAAGGCATGTTAATCAATGCTATTAAACCCATTTTAAATGTCGATGACATTTGAACCAGTTTGACACTGAATGTTGTGCCAAATAAACACTTGAAAACAATTTCCTTCACATTAAGCAATGATGGCCAAAAGGGTTGCCATAAAGAAAGTTATATGATTCTTTTTTTATCTTGATTTGAAAATTAAACAAATTCATTGCTCAAGGAATACTTGAGTGATTTTAATCAAACATTGTGGTCTCTTTACCAATACCTCCGAGTCGCACATAGTGACCATGCAAATAAAATGAAATTTAGTGAATTTGAATATAATGAACATGTCATATAAACTGATTAGGCAACATCCTTATCATATCTAAATCACATTTCTGAATGCATCAATTAATGTGATACAAGTCCCATCAACAAATATGTTCAATATCACTGCAAATATGACTATGTACATCAGCCTAGTTAGTGTAGCAATGTAAGCATATCACTGGAAGTATGATGATCATCAAAGATATGCACATGAGCCTAGTTAGTGTAGCAATGTGAGCATATCACTGGAAGTATGATGATCATCAAAGGTATGATGTGCCTAGTTAGTGCTATTGCATCAAGGACAAAAAAACAAAAGTAAGGAGCAACATAGCACATGTTTCTACTGTAGTTATAAGACTTTTAAGGTGACATGGCACCTTGTGCATATTAAAACTGACAACGGTTCTTGAAACAAAAAAGAAATTGAGAGCAAGTTGCTAAGTAACAAAACTGTCAGTCGCAACAGGGTGACAATTGTGTTAGCATCATGTAGTTCCAATTGTATTGGGGCAATTTTCTGTGCACCATTTGTTAGTGTCACATGGTGTTTTCACCCTAATGCCTGTAAATGATTCTGCAGATGGCGGCCAAAAAATAATAGCAATTTACATATTCTCCAACATTTGAGTCATCCTTTACTTCACTGCTGTTGATTCTATATTTTTAATCACTAAGGGTCTCGTAATCTACTAGATCTATATATTTTTTCTAGAGAGTGTAGCATGTAAAGGAAGCATGAGAAAGTGCTTTGAAGCATGTTGCAGAGCATAACGAGATGTAAGAATAGTATTGGTAATGTTTTCAGTGTCCCTAGTGACCTTATAAAGGCAATGAACTTGTAATCTTACAGATCTAGTAACAAGCAAGGATAAGGCTTTACTTTTCTAGAGTTTGCTTAAATCACGTTTCTCAAGGTAATCCTTCGCCTTCAGAGCTTTATACTAGCTACGACACTTGCAACTCACAAGCATAAATAACAGATGTCCCAAATAAATAAGGAGACAACATGCAATAAACTAAGATGCTCGTACTTGCAGAATTGCAGAGCTAATATGTCTCGTGAACTATAGTACTATTATATAAACCAATATGTTACCTAAATCGATAATTTTGTAGACCAGAAAAGACAATGTTGAAGTACCAAAAGGTGCAATCAGAGAGATTAGAAAAGCACATACATATGCCATAATGCCCCTTACAATACCAAAATGGTTACATTTATGTGTTTCGTTTAAATTTTGATTCTTAGAGAAGAAGAAAGATTGAACACTATGGAAAGAGCCAGGTGAAGTATCCAAGCTTAGCAAATCCATGGGAAGCTTGCACATACTGACCTACAAAGATGTACCATATTGCCAAGTGCATTAAAACTATAAAGAATCAACAGAAAAGAAATGCTTATTCGGAATCGTCCACTACAAATGACTTATCATACAAATTTTGGTCTAAGGCAATAGATGTAGATCCTAATGGAAGAACAGATCCATTTGAATTTGTTGTTGTCACAGGCTTATATTCATAGGGGCCTTCTTTTACACCCCAAACCTGTTGACATAAAGTAGTTGGATTAACATGATTATCTGCTTGAAACATTGTAATTTCCAATCCATAATTAAGCAAAGATAACAAGAAAAATTCAAAGAATTACGTAGGACTTATTCCATCAAGTGCTCTACCTGATTCCCTTGATCATCATAGGCTCTGTCCCAGTAGTGTACTTCTCCATTTCTGTAAATTGTAACATCTGATGTACAATAGGTGGCACCATTCTTTAAAAAATTAAAAGAACAAACACAAGTTAGAGGTTCGCACATATACAAATCAGGGCAATAAAATCTACAACTGGGAAGCTTCATATAATATCCTGCCTCTAATCTATAAAATTCAATTGTTCAGATAATATATCAGCACCTAAACATCGAATTGTATCACACTTTGACAATTTTTCTTGGACATTTTCACCGTTCACAGATATCAGTACTGGTCTTGATTTAAAATTTACATAAAAGAAACTATGCATTTTCCCCAGTCCACTCAATTTCCATATGGCATTCATATACATGAAATTATCTAAACGTCTATAATGCTAAATCCTACTAGCAACAACAGTAAGCCTATGCTTAATTGAAACTTACTAATAGGGGTTTTAAGGGTTTCAAAATGGTTTCTCCTGCTCATTGTACAGAAAGTACTTCTACGGTGAACAGTGATGGAGAGGTTGAACAGTGATGGAGAGGTTGCAGCGTTAGTGCTGGTTTTGGAGCAGCAGGGTTAGCAGAAGACACTTTCAAGAGATGCACAGGCCAATATGATAATGCATAGTCAGATATGGACCCGTCCTTGGCAGGGATACCAGTTCAGGCATCTCTTGTTATTCCTTGCAAACTGGGCCAGGCAGAGACTATCCATGGTGACATAATGAAGTTTGATTCAAGAGGTCAGCACCAGTCAAAGACTAGACTTCTTTGAACTCTGGCAGATCTGAATGATGCACCACAATTGGTGGCTACTTTAATTTCACAGATGTGACATCAGAATATTATTCCATGCACAAATTTGCATCCAATCCTTTCCCTAGGCAGAGAGGTGTTGTGCAGAGTAGAGAATTGTCCAAGAGAGGGGTAATGATAATCTATACATTTAGAGATCTTTCCCCAAATCTAGTAAATTTATTCCTAGATCTCCAAATCTTGGAGTGCCCATTTGAAAGAACAATTGAAATATACTCTAGTGCTCAAGGATTTTTTATGCTCGTCTATCAATCTATAGAACATATAGCTTTCATTTTAGCTCAAGGGCCATGTTACTGGGGTAAGAATGTGTTATTGGTAAAGCTTTGACTTCTAGGTTTAACCCAATGACAGTTTTTTCAGTTATACCAGTATGGGTAACTGGACTGTTTTACCTTCGCACTTTTAGGTGGGTGCATTTTCCAACGTATTGGAAGTGCCTTAGGCATATTTTTAGCTTCGGATCCACAAACAGATGGTCTCATTTATTCTACATCAGCTAGGATTCAGGTGGATCGAGGAATAAGGCATGGAACAAGTACTGAACTATGAAATTCTGCTTTAATGTAGGAAATGTTTTCTGGTACCCAAACAAACTAAACAGTGAAACAAAGCTTGCTTTTCTCATTCTCTGTTAATAGAGTGGGTCCTCCATCCTCTGAAACCACTATCATGGTAAACTTGATATCTGGCCTAATGTGTTGTTTGGGAAACTATTAGTAAGCAGTCTCTTTGGATCAAAGATAGGTAAGTGTTAGTATAATTATGATTATAATACGGAGTCACTCCATTAAGGGATTCAAAATCAACCAAGAATATTACTCCTTGTCATAGAAAAGCAAGAATGGATAAAATTCATACAAGCATAGACCAATACAATATTACAGTATAGACCAATATGGCATTTGAGTTTCTTCAGATATTCAACTCCATGTTTAATAAAGTAAAACCTGCAAATTGATCAAAATTATCCTGGGCTTATATTTGTAAAAACTAATAAATGAACATACCCATGAATTGGGGAAGCCACCAGGTGGAGTAGAACCCTCATAAAGGCAACGCTTGCCCCGCTTACAGCGTGATAGATACACTGTAGTTAGGTGTTCTGCAACATCCTGCAAATTTGATTAAAATTTCTGTTTAAAACTCTAGCAAGGGCCAACTCGTTACTTAATATTATTTACTCAATCAAAGTACACATCCTTCCCCCACCAACATGCTCCCCACTCAGGAAAAAAGGAAAAAAATAGTTTCTCATTTATCCTGATTTTCTTATCTATCCTTTATAACCTCCTAAGACTTTTGAAAGTTTGGGCAACTAACAATTTTGATGCTTTTAGGAGGAGCTCAAAATATTTTGCAAATAACCTATTACAAATCTAATAGAACCAGTATTCATTATTAAATGACAAACATGTGCTCAAGTACATTCTTAAAAATGTAGAATACATATGCCAAGGAGTCAAAAAAGTCAAATCATCTCATAAAATTTTCAAAATCTAATTAATACATTCTCATAACAGACGACAAATTTTGTATGCAAAATATTTCTAAAGTCCAGACATTCAAATGAACGTATAAAACATACTGATTCAATCTAGTTTGTTGAGCAAGTGAATAGATATTCAGAAATACTTGTGTTTAATGCTATCCATTCAAAAAATGATGTCTGCTCCATTCTCATGCCCATACCACAAGAAATTCAGTTACTTTTTATCTTTGGATAACTGTCATCCCTGTTTTAAGATAGAATTTTAATAATAATTAAATAATACAATGTTATTAAATAAATAATGATAATAAAGTTATATTAAATCTAATACTAAAATACAAAAATAGAAAATTAATATTATTTAATCGATATTATTAATGAAATAATATTCAGTATGATATTTTAAATAATTAGAAAATAATAAAATTACAATGAATAAACAAACAAATAAAATTAAATACAAGAGATAATATTATAGAAAGTATATTAACTTTCTAAACAGAATTTAATAATAAATAATAATAAACACAAATAAGTAAGTAAATGGATAATATAACATAGAATAATATAAATTAACTAAATCTAATAAAAAGTAAAGAGATTTAATAAATAGACATGACTCCATGAAATTAAGATATAAAAGGGAGGAGAGTTTGTATTAGAGGTTGAAAAAAGAGGAGGAGAAAATAGGAGTTCAAAAAAGAAAAATGGAAGAGGAAAGTAATATGAAGAAAATAAGGAAGTGACTTTCCGAAAAGATATCAATGATATTGAAAGGATGTGAGCCTTCAAAAGGGTCATAATTATGAATAGTTATGACTCTTCAAAAATGTTGTAATTATAAAGTATTGGAACTCTTCCAAAGGATTTTAATTATAAGTGTCGTGACTTTTTGAAAGGACTATAACTATAAAGTGTTGTGACTTTTCAAAAGATCTCTATTATGAAAAGTTGTGACTCTTGGAAAAGAAGAAACAAAAAATTATATTTTATCTTTTCCTTATAAATAGGAAAGGAAGAATTTTTTTTAAAAAAATATATAGAGTTGAGATACTCTAGTAGGAATAATTCATTGAAAGGGCTAAGGATAAAGCCACATGGACCAAGAAAAGAGGAAGGTAAGAAAGGTATGTTTATTGATTATATATGTTTAATTATATTTATGAATTTATTTATATTAACGAATCACATATAAATATGTAGATGTAAAGATGGAATTCGAAATGGATAATACACCACACTTAATGGTTAATGGTTTAAGATCAAGAAGGTCCCTTTTTAGGGAAGAGAGTGATCTTAATATAGTTAATAGCTTAAGATCAAGAGAGTCCCTTTGGGAAGAGAGATCTTAATATGGTTATAAGGCCGAAGTATTTTGTAGATGTTAACATATGCATATGTGTCAAGGGCCCTAGATAGAGAATGTCTCTTCTAGGAAGGACCTTAAAGGAAGCACTTCATAGAAAATGGAGAAGTAACCCGCGATCTGAGGATCCTCAAGACAGTTATTAAATCTAATACTAAAATGCAAAAATAGAAAATTATCAATGATATAATATTTAGTATGATATTTTAAATAATTAGAAAATAATAAAATTACAATGAATAAATAAAAAAATAAAATTAAATACAAGAGACAATATTATAGAAAGTATATTAACTTTCTAAATAGAATTTAATAATAAACACAAATAAGTAAGTAAATGGATAATATAACATAGAATAAAATAAATTAACTAAATCTAATGAAAAGTCAAGAGATATTTAATAAATAGACATGACTCCATGAAATTAAGATATACAAGGGAGGAGAGTTTGTTTTAGAGAGGTTGAAAAAAGAGGAGATAGGAGTTCAAAAAGGAAAAATGGAAGAGGAAAGTAATATGAAGAAAATAAGGAGTGACTTTCCGAAAAGGTATCAATGATATTGAAAGGATGTGAACCTTCAAAAGGGTCATAATTATGAATAGTTATGACTCTTCAAAAATGTTGTAATTGTAAAGTATTGGAACTCTTCCAAAGGATTTTAATTATGAAGTGTTGTGACTTTTTGAAAGGATTATAACTATAAAGTGTTGTGACTTTTCAAAATATCTCTATTATGAAAAGTTGTGACTCTTGGAAAAGAAGAAACAAAAAATTATATTTTATCTTTTCCTTATAAATAGAAAAGGAAGAATTTTTTTTGAAAATATATAGAGTTGAGATACTCTAGTAGGAATAATTCATTGAAGGGGCTAAGGATAGAGCCACATGGACCAAGAAAAGAGAAAGGTAAGAAAGGTATATTTATTGATTATATATGTTTAATTATATTTATAAATTTATTTATATTAATGAATCACATATACATATGTAGATGTAAAGATGGAATTCGAAATGGATAATACACGTCACTTAATGGTTAATGGTTTAAGATCAAGAGAGTCCCTTTGGGAAGAGAGATTTTAATATGGTTATAAGGCTGGAGTATTTCGTAGATGTTAACATATGCATATGAGTCAAGGGCCCTGGATAGAGAATGTCTCTTCTAGGAAGGACCTTAAAGGGAGCGCTTCATAGAAAATGGAGAAGTAACTGGCGATTTAAGGATCCTCAAGAGGGTTATTGATCCCGATGTGGAGACGTCTTTAAGGTTGGGTTAGGATAGAGGGTAGAATAGTGAAATATAATTTATTACTATATAAATTCTAACATTGGTTTTGCAAATATTATTGTCCTCATTAGGGGGGACATTTCAATAACCTATCAATTGCAAACCTTGCCTATGCACAAAAAATGCCTCAAACATAACAAGATTGCTGTTTTTCTTCAAAGAGGGGTACTTTTGGATGTTTGAAAGTTTGAATAGGTTAGCGACATCCCTCTGATCATGGCTGGACACAATTTTCATTTTAAACACTCTCCAAGCCCACTCATGGCTGTGTCTTCCTATAGGCATAAGAAAAATAAGGTAGTGAAGACTGAATCATTTCACTGGGTTCGAACTGCTTTAGATGCTTGTATGCAGATGCTATGATGAGCTTGAAACTCCGTAAAATGATGCGTTGGAACATTTCTCTCAATGCCAATGCAGACTTCCAACTTAGGCTAAGGGGTAAGATAAGGTGAGCACAAGCAAAACCCACTCTTAACATGGTGAATTTATTTTTAGGAGTTCTAAGACAATGTCACAAGAAGCCCAAAAATTATTGAATAAAACAAACTTGTTTCTGGTTGATGCTGGAAAGCCACTTCAACATAAGAATGCTCACTCATTATAAATTACCAGCATTGCAAACAAAGATAAATGGTGATTATATTTACTATTTCAAAATGAATATATTAACATAGCATAGAACATGGATAACCTCTTATTAGGAAATGATCATGAAAAGCAGATGATGTGGAAATTTGTATAGGCAACACAATTAAAAAGTGTTAACAGAAAAAGATTAATGTATTTCTGCAGATACATAATTATAGCAAATCAAGGAATCGGGTGTTCAGGTCTACAGTTCTTCTCAAGGAGACTAAGGAATGTTATGTATGCCTAAACAAAGATGTGGTTGCTGCTAGATTAAATGCAAAAGAGAAAAGAATAAGTTTGGGGCAAGAAAAAAAAAAACATATAGACTATAAATTAGCTGAACTGCTCTGAGTTACAATGTCTTGAAATGCAGAAGACTGTAGTTTCCAAAATGTAAAATCACATCACTAAGAAACCTATTATTTTTTTATTTATACCTGAGCCTGCTTGAGCTAGTTCATCACTGCTACTGAAAAATAGATTAAATGACAAAACATCCAATTGTATTTTAATTTATTAACACATCCCCCAAGAACTATTTTAAAAAGAAAAGATTATTGTCATTTCATTCTCTGCATGCTCTATATTTTCGTACTGGTCATCAAGAGAATATCTTACCCGTACAACTTCTCCTGCTTGTGGCCGTTGATTATTAGGTCGGTCACAGAAATTCCGGTATTCTTCAGCATCCCTTATTGCGTAGGAATCAACCTAGCCATTTCAGCAAACAAACCATCATATGCATCACATTTTTTATTTTGCCGGTATCCTGGAAGCAAATGTAGTGCTTATGAGTTAGTTCTATGAACTTTCACTACCCTGTATCCTATTTAAATGTCAATTTGAAATCATCCTATATACATTGAGAAAGGAAAAATGAATAGGAATGACTACTTGTATAAATCCAAATGCTCTGAAATAAACTGAAATCCTAAGCTATTTTTTTCCTGGCTGCCAACAGTTTCCTAAACATATAAAAGAGAAACCGAGATTTTTATCACGGCCATTCTGGTTTTTAATCAAATAATGATTTATACAGCCAAGGAGCGAAATTAGAATTTTCATTTAGAATATAGCAAAAATTAATGCTATGCCTTTTATTTCTTCAATCAACAAGCGTTATGCAAAATTTGTAAAAAGGACTGCATAGAAATGCTATGGCTTCAGTCTAAAATTCTAAATCATCTATTTAATGTTGAACCGCACTTGGAAGTTTGTGTTACATCCCAATTTTTGACCTAGCTTGAAATATAGCCATTGAGGTTCACATGAAGTCAGTTGGCAATTTAATTTGTTATAATCTGGTGAAATGGTAAGATAGTTGTTATGATTTCAAGTGAAGATGACATGTTAATTGATCGTTTATTGCGAATTCATGAAATTGAGATGAAAGGTTAACTGTTATGATTATTTATGATTAAGTAATTTATAGCTTAATTACGGAGAAATTCCTTGCAGGAAGCATGTCGAAAGGGTGGAAGCATTGTCAGAAAAGAATTAGGCAGGGCATCACCATCACTGGGCAGACAAGTAGAGGACCTAGTGATTTGAAACAGGGTACATCTATGGAACCGCATGAGTTATTTAAATAATTAATTTAATTAAAATAATTGAGTTAAAATTTAAAACATATCTCAAAGGATTTTAATTTACCTTTCATCATATTATTTTGATAATAATTTATATTCGTGCATTTAAATATAAAAATGATTTAACAACATTATAATTTAATAAGTTAAATAAGTGATTATAATAATGTTCAAACTATAATAATGTTTGGAATTATAATATTTGAACTATAATTTCTTATTTTTAACTGAGTAACATTTGGCATGATTAATCGATTTATATTTTGGCAATTCAAATTGTTTTACAATCTTTTTCCAATCTTTTTATTTTATCTTTTAATTTGAATTTTTGATGTACTCAAATGGTCATCTTGGGAATTTGAATGGCTTTCTTTATAACTGTTGGAAGCCGATGAGCCAAGTTATTCTTTTATATTAGAGTCTTATGTTTGTATCGGTTTGTCTTCTTTTTCCCTCTCTAATTCGGTGGCTCTCGTCCCTTTACATTTTAGGAGGAACTGAGTATAGTTTTCGATTTCATTCTCTACTCTACCGCTATTCCATACTATCTCCACGTCTCCACATCCACGGTTCTAAGCAAGGAGTGGAGTCATTCTTCCTGCCGCAAGGATTCAAGAAAACACAGAGTGCCATGTAAGATACTACTGAACTTGTTTTATTTCCTTCCATAGTACTATGCCTGTGTGCGTTTTGATTACCATAAGCACTGGGTACTGAAACCATCGAACCATGACTATATTTCTTTCATATTTCAATACCAGTTGTATGTCTTGTTTTGTATATTATCCAAATACTGATGACAATTTATTGCAGACTGAAATGTGGTGGACAGTAATAGGTATAGACTACCACTATCATACGTTGTGTTACAACTCATGCGTAACCATGTATTTAAATCGCTGAGTCTGTTCAGAATACCATTAACTTAATGTTGTGTTGCAATCATGCGATATCTTGTATTTAAATCACTGAGTCTGTAGCATGAATACAAAATACCACACCCATAGTGCCATGTTACAATTCATGTTTCTTTATTCCTTTCTAGTCGTACTTTCCATGTCAATAACTCTTAGATTCCTTAACACTGTTATATGTGTATGATTTGGATTTAAGAAGATTAATAACAAAAATAAAATAAGAATATTGCATTGTAATGATGTTTTTATTTTCCTGATTTGGAAACACGACCATAGTCGGCTATGCATTGTTAGATTGAGATTAATTTATAATATCTTGCTGTCGGTTCCCTGCATTATATAGAGTTCATTGAAGATCTTCATCAATTATCCTTGTAGTTAAACATTATTTATGAATTCAAATAGTAATGTTCAAAAACCTAATTGTATAAATGAATCATCATTACACATGCTATCACAAGTTTCTGAGCAAATCCAAAATATTATTAACACTGAGGAATTCACCGGCAATAATTCCATAATAGGTGGAGAGGTGTATGGTGGATATGAGTCGTAGCACCTAGGAATCATCGGCATGGTAGCCTAAAATGGTGAGGAGGTGTAGAGGGTCTGCAAGAATGCAGAAGAGAATTCAGTTATGATTAATTGAATTAACTAAACATTCGAATTTGAAATCTTTAAAGAACATAATTATGTAATCATAGATTGTGAAATGCTGGATGTATGTAATCTTCTTAAATAATTGACAGAGTTGTCTACTTTGAGAATTCCGTATACCTAGGATTCACCTGACTGTGTAGCCAAGGAGATGGGTGATGAGGTGAGAGAAAGATCATCAATAATATGAATCAGTATCAAATATGACAGAACAACGTTTATCATTTTAATATGTTAATAGCTCAAGCATATTCCTATTATTGTGATCTCCTGCTGCCAAGTCGTATGGTGAGTTTATTACCAGAAAACCCAGTGGATGGCAAGATGACCCCTGTCTATTCCGGGTAGGGGGGGGCTTTCTCGTTAGAGATTGTGTAGGGACAAGTTGTGGTTCGAGGTTGGGTGGTCAAGCCCTTGACAATGTTTCACCTCTCTCAAGATGTAGAGCATGCGTCAGACAAAGATAAGCCATGCATTCAATTGTTTATCGAAAATAGATATTATCATTTTTATTTATGAGGTAAGATTAAATTGATTTATTACATTGTTACCGTCATTTTACTTTCATATATATGAATAACAAATATAAGTATATTTTCTAATCTTGAGTCACTGTCACAGTTAAGTAATCGAAAGGAAAGGAATCCGAAGCCATAATTGATTGAGTGACAGTTGGAACCCTACATGATACAGCAGTATCGGAAGCCCTAATTGAATCCATGGTTGCAGAAGCCCTAATTTGAATCCGTGGTAGCAGAATCCCTAATTTGAATCTGTGGTAGCGGAAGCCCTATTTGAATCAACGATATTGGAAACCCTATTTGAATCAGTGGTATTAGAAGCCCTATTTGTAATAGCGGTATCAAAAGCCCTAAATGAACCGATGGTAAATGATGCCCTAATTGATACGGTCAAGCATCCCTAGTTGATTTCGATCTCAGTTTTCCAAAGTATGTAGTTTTTTCAGTTTCTGTAATAATTTCATTTGAAGGTATTTCAAGTTTTTAAGTTAAGAAATTTTGTCTAACTGATTTTAACGGTAAATCTTATTCACATGAACATGAATGATATAACTATCTTCCTATGAAATCAAGCAATAACTGTGTTCTTTGAGTATGTTAGATGTTAGTTATAGACCTGAGAAAACCGGATGTTACAGTTTGGAACTGCGGAAAGGACTATCTACTCAATCAACAAAGTATCTTTTATGTACAGACATGATGAAAACAATGTTGGGGGGGGATTTAAATGCCAAACTAGACCTATAAAAAGAATGCTCATATGTACGCATCCGGTGGAGTTGTTCTTCCTTATTTCCAAAAGGATGCATTAGGTCATACAATATATACACAAAATATTAAAAATATTTTTTAATTACTGAAAAACCCTACGAATGGAACCCTAAGGTTTGTGCTGAAATCTTTTCATTGCAACAACATCAACTTCATGAATATGTGAGCACTACAGCAAGGATTCAAATTCTTAAGGGTTGCTTGACTTTGATTTTCATCAAGAGAAGTTTGTGAAGGATGTTGAAATAGATCCTGTCATCAGGGTAGAACAACTCAAATAATGAAATTATTGAGGAGTCTGATTACAAGCACTTGTGTCCGGAGGGGGTGCAAGGGTTATGCCAATCGAAATTATTTGTGAGTTATGATAAGCTAGATGTATATTGGTTAGTGTTTAAAATTGTGAATATTTTGTAAATGGGGAGCGTACAAGGAGAAATATATGATAATGTTGGAGAAAAAATGGAATGGGAACATAGCACTAAGAAACAAGGGTATATAACTGCAAATCAAATATGAAATTAAAAATCGGTTCATATTGTAACTGATGTCAAATTGTGGATGTTTTGTAAATGGGGAGCGTACAAGGAGAGACATATAACTTAGATAATTATTTAATAATATTAGATTTCCACAATCCATTGCTAATAATGATGTTGCTTCTGGATTTGATTGTCTAAGTTTTTTTATCATCAACGTTTCGGATCACACTCTATGATACTTTTTACATCCTTCTCTCATCCTGGTGATGGATCACAGAGTGTGATCCGAAACATTGATGATAAAAAAACTTACACAATCAAATCCAGAAGCAACATCATCATTAGATAATTATGTTGAGACCCAAACATCTCAATAACTTAGAAGAGCACCTTATGATCCATAGACATTTGGCTAATAATGGTACATTCAATCTAGCCAATGTGTTGGAGTTAAAGGACCACTGCAAATGTATTAGCACTACTTGTTTGGTATGTGTTTTCCAAAGGCAGCGACCCCTTGTATTTATATTGTGAATAAGCCAAGAAGAGACATGTCTCTTGAAGGGACATGTCTATTCATTATTATATAATTAATATAATAATAAATTTTATTTATATATATATATATATATAATTTCCATGAATCATTATTATATTAGTTTCTCTCACATAATAATACTTATATATATATATATATATATATATATATATATATATATATATATATAATGCTCATAGGTTTATCCAACTAAAACTACCAAACATCAACACTCCCTTTTAGCTGGGGAAGATAAACATGAGATATAATATTACCTCAATGTAAAATCAGGAATGACAAGTTTTAAGGATATCTTTCATCAAAAGCTATCCACCATTTAGATATCATCTCATGATATCAAGAGTAATGGCCTCTTGAATGTCAAGTCATGTGACATTCACTAAATATTCAAAAAATGTCCATTAGGTATGTGCACACATATCCTCAATGATACTTACTGTAGGAACAGCCATGGTCTGTTTAAGGAACTTAATCCACCATGCAAGGAAATCCTGATTTACATTAAGACATGGGAGGACCATTTGAGGCATGTGGATAAGATGCTTGACATATTTAAACAACATTTATTTCATACCAAGTCATTCAAGTGTGAATTTGAATTATCCAAATTATCAAATTTGAGATTCAAGATCAATGCTCAATGGGTTGGTGTAGATGAAGAAAAAATCAAGGTGAAACAAGATTGGCCTAGACCTAGAAATTTGACACATCAAAGAAGCACCATGGACTTTGCAACTACTACAAAAGGTTTGAGAAGGGGATTTCAGTGTTCACAACTTGCAGCCCCATTGACAGATTTGATAAATAAAGAAGCCTTCCCTTGGAGACATGCAGCATAGAGGGTTCTGATAAACTCACAAAAGTAACAGGTTCATGAAATTCTCCCTTCCTAGTCTGGAGTGTGATGCTTTGGCATCCCATGGAATTTGAGAGCAGGAAGCTCAAGGAGACAAATAAGAGTTTCATCATTTAGGACAAGGAGATGTTGGTCATCCTGCATGCACTAGCCAAATTCAAACAATACTTGTTTCTAGAAAGTTTTTGGGTTATAACAGGTTCTTGTAACAACCTGAAACTCTTCCTTCATCACAAGGATTTGAACGACAGAAAAAATAAATGGGCAGGTAAACTGCAAGCCACAATTTTGACATTGAGAATAATGTGGTGGTTTGATGTAGTGTCCCCTTTTTGACATGAAATCATTTATGATTGTATTAGCCTATTATTGGCCCTAGCAGGCTAAGTTTGATGGTTAGAGGGTCCCATTTGGCAGTTGAGGAGGCCAATTCCCACTCTGGTGAACTAGAGAGTTCAGGATTGTTGTTCCTTTGGATCAGTTTGGTACACTTAATATTTATAGTAAGTCATTATCCTGCTTTTCTATACTTGGAAGGCCACCTAGACCAGCATCAGTTGCAGTGCTGTCCCATGGCATCTTTGTTGATCAACTATTCATGGATTTACTAATTATAGTAAGGGATTGATATAGATGAACTCTTAATATTTTTAGTAAGGCAGTTGCATGTGCAGTGGAAACACTAGTTGACCTCCAGTTGACTCAGTGATTTAAATTGAATTGCACAAGTTCATGTTATTAAGTTATTAATAAAGTGACCTTTATTGATAATTTATTATAAAGTAAATGGGGACCATGAGACATTATGAAAGTGCATTATGTTATCAAATTAATTGGATGCCTAAACCAAGGAGGTTATAAATTGATATTATAAAGTCAATTCTTAGCAATTTAATAAGTCATTAAACTGACTTGTTTGAGAAGCTTTATGAATCAAACTTACTGAAGGAACTATAAAAAGTTGAAGTGAAAATGGATTCATTATGCATATGGGCTTTTTGATTTTTTTCTTGGAAATTTTGGGAATTGTATACCAGGCAAGGTTTTTTGCACATCATCAGCATTGGAGGGCGACAACTCATCAATGTTTTCAGCAATTTAAAATGGTGAAAGACCCATTGAATTTTGCATACCAGTGTTGGCTTCATTCTTAAGTCATATTTGTGCCAAACTCAAGTAGATTTAGAGTGTTTAGTGAATTGAATAAAGGTGATTGCAGTTTTCAGCTTGGCATGGATTTCAAGGAGGAAATTTCATTTTTGAGTTGCTTTTTGGAGCCATTTAGTGCTACTTTTTCAATATCAGACTTTAGGAAAGTAAAAATCAGAAAATGGGTATGATGAAATTAGATATGTAATCACTTTTTAAGTATTGGGTTGTCTTTTGTTTATTGAAAAATTGATTGTGTAAGTGGGAAATAAAATCCGGATTTTTCAGACTATTGAACTTCTGATTTATGTGTTTTCTGTTATAATTTACAATATCATGCAAGATTTGTATAAATATATGTGAAGGAGAATTTGGTATTCTTACGGTGGTATTAGAGTGGTTTCCTGCCATCCTGTTGGGTTTAATCAGAAATGTTCAGTTTCATGTCAGGGACTTTATGTTGCATGTCAGAGATTTTCACTTTCATGTTAGTTTTGAGACTACCTGGATGTTTGCATGTTGATTCTGAAGGTTGCATGTTAGTCATCAGCACTTAAACATTAGTTTTAATTGTTACATGTCAATGCTCAGTGGTGATATATGTGGTATCAATTGTTGCATGTTAGCGCTTGTGATTGCATGTCGCTGATTTTTGGGAGGGTTTTTCTGCCAAACTATGGAGTTAGTCTCAGCTGCAGTTCGGAAGTTCAATTATGAGGGTTGCATGTCAATGATCAGCACTTGCATGTTAGTTTTAATGGTTGCATGCCAATAATTAGTGTGGCATATGTGGTATCAATTGTTGCATGTTAGTGCTTGTGATTGCATATTAGTGGTTTTTAGGAGGGTTTTCCTGCCAACCTGTGGGGTAAGTTTCAGCTATAGTTTGATGGTTCAATTGAACTCGACTATTTCCAGGGAGCAGTCAAATGCCATGATGAAAGAATTGGAGAAGTTATGACAGTCAGGAAACAATGGAAGAATTGCTTTCACACCGGACAAACATAGACAAATTAATAGGGTGTATGGAATCCATTTTTAAGGGGTCTACTTCACAAAACAAAAAGGAGAAACAAGAGGTCTCTATAGGTGAAGTATCTAGAAATCTTTATAATGAATTTTCAACAGCTAGTAACCAACATACAACTGATCCTATGGAGAGAAAAAATCAAACCTTAGAAAACATTCACAAAATTTATTGGTAGGCACTCAGTCCCAGTATCTGGTTTTGGATGGATATCCAGCTACCTTGGAATAAGTGTGTGAAGACATTGACAAATCTTCAGTTTCTACAGTGTCTTTTGAGCAATCCTATGAGGTACATAGCAGTAGTACCCTCGTTGTTGATGTGTGCACTGATAATAGCACACATGATGTTGCTTATCATGATATCATTCAATATGCATCTGACACATTTCATGATTATAGAAATTCTGAGGTGTATATTTCACATCAACACATTAGTGAGGTTCACTTTATGAACAATCCTTTGTTGTGACAGATGCTGCAGGGTCATATGACAATCCACTTTTTGAGGTTGATGCCGATTACTCTCTTGAGATGAGTGTTCATAATGTTTGGGAACCTACCAGTGCATCATGATTTCAAACAGAGCTCACTGAGGGGTTTTCAAATGTTTACACAGCGAGTAGTGCCTATGGTTCTACTTTTGGTCCTCATGTGCATGACCTCTTTCAAAAGCATAGTTCAGTTGCACGGGTTAGATAGTGTATATGAAAATTCAACTTATGTAGTTGAGGAAAGTGAACTTTGCCAACCTTCTAAGTTGCTTCCCTTTGAGTTGTTTCCTCTTGCAACACTAGTTGTTTCTATTGATTTGGTTCAGCAAGTACAATCATTTATTCCGATGTTGGTGTTATAGAAGCTAGTTGGTATGAGTGGGGACATTACATAGGTCTACCCTTGGGATGTGGGTGGACTAGGGTGTTACATTATCTCTGAGACTACTTGGGGACAAGCAATTTTAGGGAGGGTGGACTATAATGTCCCCTTTTTGAGATTATGTCGTTTATGATTGGATTAGTCTATTATTGACCCTCATAGGCTAAGCTTGATGGTTAGAGGGTCTTGTTGATGTGAGTTTTGTTCCACTACAACATACATATGCAAATACTCAAAGTACAATCATTTATTCCAATGTTGGTGTTATAGAAGCTAGTTGATATCAGTGGGGACATTACATAGGTCTACCCTTGGGATGCGGTTGGACCAGGGTGTTACATTATCTCTGAGACTACTTGGGGACAAGCAATTTTAGGGAGGGTGGACTATAATGTCCCCTTTTGAGATTATGTAGGTTATGATTGGATTAGTCTATTATTGATCCTCATAGGCTAAGCTTGATGGTTAGAGGGTCTTGTTGATGTGAGTTTTGTTCCACTACAACATACATAATCAAATACTCAAAGTTTCAAAATGAATATCAATTATTCAATCCTCTCTTGAATAAGGTCATCTCTTATGCTAGGCTTGCAATGTAAGATAATGAAAATGTTAAGGAAATAGGATCAGATTTAATACCTTTTTAAATTTTGTGTGTGTGTGTGTGTGTGTATTGTGATGGATTGACTAACTTGAATCTTCTTCTTTGTTAAATATTAACCTGATAGTCATACTGGTCTAAGAATTGCAGGCCACACCTTAGTCTTCTCCCATTATATCATAAGATAGCCTTTATATGCACTAGAGTTGGCAATGAGATAGGATCTTCAGATTTAATACCTTTTTAAATTTTGTGTGTGTGTGTGTGTGTATTGTGATGGATTGACTAACTTGAATCTTCTTCTTTGTTAAATATTAACCTGATAGTCATACTGGTCTAAGAATTGCAGGCCACACCTTAGTCTTCTCCCATTATATCATAAGATAGCCTTTATATGCACTAGAGTTGGCAATGAGATAGGCGGAGATCCTTCGAAGAAATTACATCTTGTACTAACCATAACAATTTGTTATGATAGTGAAACATTTAATTAATTCCTTTAGGCACCAATTTCTTCAAGTGGTGTTTGGGCTGACCTAGGAAAGGTCATGTCCCTTTAAGGGACATGACTTTTGGTCTTGATATAAAGGGTAGGTATTATTGTAGTTTGAGGACACAGAATAATCACAAGTCTGCTCCTTCAAGCAATACTGCCCCATACGAATTTATTGCAGAGACAATTAAATTTAGAACAACATTCAACATTCTGATAACTCCTTCTACATTCAAAAATAAAGAAGATTATCTACAGCAATCAAAGGATATTAGAAAAGTCTGATTTTTATAACAGAATTTGTAGAAACTTTACATGGTATCAGAGCTTTGGTAGTCGAACCTCGGCTCTGCAAATTAAGTAATCAAACCTTATCTATATCTAGCATCATTCTCATATCTTCAATGGCATACACAATCAGACCCGAGGACAGATTTGATAGGAAAGAGCACTTTGAAGCCTGGAAATTCATAATCATGATGTTTCTTGAAGAAAATGATGTAATTTGTTGATTCAGCATCCAAACAACCCCCAGTTGAACCTCATAAATCTATCTGGAGTAAAGGAAATAGGAAAGTCATTCAGATCATATTAGATGGAGTGAAAAATGATATCGTACCTATGCTAACAAAACATCAGACAACATTTTCTATGATGAATGCACTACTAAATGCATATGAGGTTAACACTGCAACCAGAGTTCTAGCACTAAAAAGGCAACTAAATCACATACAAACAAAGAAGGGAGAATTGATGAATTTCTACTTCCTAAGAGTTGCCAGCCTAAGAGATGAACTTGCAAATATAGGAACCATCATTAGTGACATGGAACTAACACTAATGGCAATAGACGGATTACCAGATTCATGGGAAACTTTCACTCAAGGAGTAAGTGCTAGAAATAAAACTTCCTGACTTCAATAGACTTAAGGAAGATTGTCTTCAGGAAGAATCCAGAAAACTAAAGAAATGAGGGAAATTGAAAACGGAAGATGAAAGAACTCCATGTACTTAATACAAACTCCTATAAAGGCAAGAAGAAGCATTTCAAGAAGAAAAGGGGTAATCAAAGAATCACAAATCTAAGAAAGATCTATCCAAAATAAAGTGCTTCAAATGTGAAAAATTTGGACACTATAGATCTAATTGCCCTGAGAATTTTAAACAAGTGAACTGTACAAATGTTACTAGGAAAGAAGATAACTATGATCCCGAGAATCGTGCATTGTATTCGTCACTATCAAATGAAGTCTCAACTAAAGCATGGGTAATTGATAGTGGATCATCTAGACATATAACTAGATACAAAGAAGCACTAGACCCTATATCAGAAAAGATTAATGGTGAAGTCACCATCGGTGATAATTCAACACATTTCGTCGAAGGAATTGAAAATTGCATCTTGAAACTAAAATCAAGAAATTCTCTTCTTCTCAAAGGAGTACTCTATGTACCAGGAATAAAAAGAAATATAATCTCGATTACAGCACTTGAAGATGATGGACATAATGTTGCATTCATTGATGGCAAAGTAATAATCTGGGCTAAGAACTCCTCAATTAAGAAAGCAAAGTTGACTGGTTAGAGAAAAGGGTATTTGTATGAATTAAATTCAAAACCTAGTCGACCTATTCAAGCTTTAATTCATGAAGCTACAGACATAAATGAAATATGGCACAGAAGGTTAGGACATCTAAATTTCAAAACTTTATCAACTATGGGGAAGATGGTTATTGGTTTACCTAAACTAAATAAAGACCACTCAAGCATATGCAAAAGGTGTGCTCTGGGTAAGAACACCAAAAGTCCATTTCATAATATCACTAGAAAAACCAACAATGTTTTGGAATTAATTCATTTAGATTTATGTGGACCTATGTTTGTTCCTTCTCTTCGAGGATTCTGGTACTATATTTTGTTCATAGATGACTCCGCTAGGAAAACATGGATTTGCTTCTTAAAGTGCAAAGAATCAAAAGAAATCCTAAAGAAATTTAAAGAATTCAAAACGTTAATTGAAAACTTATCAAGACATAAAATTAAAACTCTTAGAACTGGTAATGGAGGGGAACACACCTCAGATTTGTTTAAAAGGTTTTGTAAAGAAACATGAATTAAGAGGGAGTATACCGTTCCTTATAATCCTTAACAAAACAAGGTAGTAGAAAGAAAGAATAGAACAATTATAAAAGTTGTTAGAGCTATGATATTTGATCAAAATCTAGAATATTATCTTTGGGTAGAAGCCTCGTGTACTGCTGTCTATATTCAGAAGCCCTCACTCCTACCTTAGAGATAAAACTCCTAATGAAGTCTTTACTAAGCTTAAACCCAATATAAGTCATCTTAGGATTTTTGGATGCCCTATATATATCCATGTTCTAAAAGAGAACTAAGTTAGAACCCTCCAAGAGGAAAGATATTTTTGTAGGGTATAGTGAAATATCTAAAGCATATAGGATTTTCATACTTGGACAAAAAAGTATCGAACATAGTAGGGATGTAATTTTTGAAGAAGATCTAGCATTCAAAAGGGCCCTAAGTTCTGAAGAACCCTCTCCTTTACCTAGTTCTGAAAGAAATACTGAGTTTAAGTCTCAGAGGAAGAACATGGAAGAAATTGAAGATGAAATTCAAAATCTCAATCTTGAAGAAACTCAAAATTCTAAGAAAAGACCACTTTGGGCCATTAAAACAGCTGAGGAAGCACAAGACTTTCCTGCACCTTCTGGAACAGTCAAAGAAAGCAAAAGACCCAAAAGATTTTCTTATTATACAACAAACATGAATAATTTGTCCAAAACAAAACCAACCAATCCTTTAGATGCTATTAAACATACAGCTTGGAAAGAAGCTATGACAAAAGAATACCAATCTATTATGAAAAATGATGTTTGGGAAATTGTTCCAAGACCTAAAGGGAAATCTGTTGTTTCTTCCAAGTGAACATTTAAAATAAAGCAATCTGTTGATGGTAGCATTGAGAAAAATGAAATCAGATTTCTAGCTAGAGGATTCTCTCAGAAAGAAGGGATTGATTATGAAGAAACTTTTGCTCCTGTTGCCAGATACACCTCTGTAAGAGCAGTCCTAGCCATTGTAGCATCAATGGGATGGAAAGTACATCAGATAGATGTAAAAACAACATTCCTAAATGAAAAGATTACAGAAGAAGTATATTTGGAGCAATTTGAAGGATTTGAAACTCATAATCCTAACGTTTTTGTTTGTAGGCTCAAGAAAGCTCTCTATGGTCTTAAGTAGGCTCCAAGGGCTTGATATGAAAAAATTGATAAGTATCTGTTACGAGATTCAAGAAGAGTTGGCAGATTAACGGATTTCCGGATGATTCATTGATTAACAGAGGAACAAATGTGTTCCTTATAAAGAATTAAAAGGACGTTGTTTCTAAAAGAAACAACGTAGACTGAAGACGGAATTAGAAACAAAACTAGAGACAGGATAGGAAACATTCCTATCTAGACTGAAGAAAAAAGAGACGGGATAGGAAACATTCCTATCTAGACTGAAAGACAGACTACAGACAAGTAGTTGACTATTATAGAAAGTATAAGATATTATCTTAATACCCTCCCTTAATGGTCAACGTACGGATGTCGGAACATTCTGTGATAACTGAGACCCTCCCTGGATCTACAGAATGCTGAAACCAAGAAGCTTTGCTAGAAGAGTGCTATGACTCAAAATAAGTTGCAATTACAAAACTTCGTTTTTGTGGAAAAAACGGTAAAACCCAGAATCTCACGCAACCTTGCGTATTACAGACAACTTGAAATGACTTTTGAGGAGAAAATCAACAAACCCAGAATCTCACACAACCTTGCGTATTACAGACAACTTGAAATGATTTTTGAGGAGAAAATCAACAAACCCATAAAAACTGAAACAGATTCAGAAGGCAAAAAATGCAGCTTCGCCTTGATCAGGACCCGAAGAAGTCGAACGCTGCGTAACACCCAGAACAAGTTGATCGGTGTTTCGATATTCGAAGATTGCGATGATGCGCTGCTTCCAGGTTCCATAATTGTGACCATTGAATTTGGAATTATGCTTGAGCAGAATATTTGTCAGAGATGCCATGGCACGTTTTTCAATGAAAAACTGTGAAAATTTGTGAAGGCACGTTCTTCGAGGCAAAAATACGAAAGACCCAGAAGAATCAGAGAATGACCCAGAAGAGAGCTCAAAAAACCCAAAAAGAATCTGTTGTCGTTTTCTAGATCTGCTGGCTCGAAAATCGAGGCAACCAGAAAAAACGGACGACAACCCAGTTGAGCTTTCGAAAAACCCACCAAGAATGTGCAAACAAAATATTTCTTCAACCCCAAAAATTAGGGTTTCGAAAAAAAACGGCCCTAGCTGAAAAAAGCTTGAAAAAACTTCAGATTTCTTGATAAAAAATGGTAGATTTTTCTTCAAGGATCGATGTGCATGGACGAATGGGGCTAGAATGTGCTGAACAAACACAGGCAAACCCGAGTTCGAGAATTTCTCTAGGCTGAAAACCCTAAGCGGGTTTTAGAGAAATTCAACAGAAATAATTTCACGAAGAAATTATAAATTTTTTCGAAAAAATTTAAGTAATAGCTCTGATACCATGTTACAAGATTCAAGAAGAGTTGGCAAATTAACGGATTTCCGGATGATTCATTGATTAACAGAGGAACAAATGTGTTCCTTATAAAGAATTACAAGGAGACTGAAGACGGAATTAGAAACAAAACTAGAGACAGGATAGGAAACATTCCTATCTGGACTGAAGAAAAAAGAGACGGGATAGGAAACATTCCTATCTAGACTGAAAGACAAACTACAGATAAGTAGTTGACTATTATAGAAAGTATAAGATATTATCTTAATAGTATCACGCCGGCTTAAGATTCTCCAAAAATGAAGCCTATTCAAATTTATATTATAAAAGAGATAAAGATGACATGGTAATTCTGATACTGTATGTTGATGATTTACTAATAACAGGTGATGATCATCTCATAGATCAATGCAAGAAATATCTAATTAGAGAATTCGAGATGAAAGACTTGGGACTCCTTCATTACTTCCTAGGACCGGAAGTACGGCAGAATTCTGACAACATTACTTAATCAAGGGAAATATACATCAGATATTTTGAAGAGATTTGGAATGTGGAATTGCAAGTCTATGTCTTCTCCAATGGAGACTAATCTACATAAACTTAAAGAAGCAGCAGCAAAATCACCTTCCATAGATTATACTCTCCACAGACATATGATTGGGTCCCTTATGTATTTGGTAAATACAAGACCTGATATTTGTTATATTGTTAATGCCTTAAGTCAATTTATTTGTGAGCCAGAGGAGATTCACCTAGTTGCAGTCAAACACATTATGAGATACTTAAAAGGCACTCTTAATCTTAGGCTCAAATATGATAAAGTTGACTTAGATTTACATGGATTCACTAACTCAGATTGGGGTGGAAGTGTTAAAGACTAGAAAAAGTACTTCAAAATGTTGTTTCAGTTAAGGATCAGCAAAGATATCTTGGATATGCAAAAAGCAATCTTTAGTAGCATAATGTTCCATAGAAGCCGAATACATTGCAATAGCGATGGCCTCTCGAGAAGCAGTTTGGCTTACAAAGCTACTTGTGGGATTATTTGGGAAAGCCATGAGTCCTACGATTATTCATTGTGATAATTAGAGTTCCATCAAGCTTTTGATGAATCCAATTTTTCATGACAGGTCCAAGCATATCGAAATTCCTTACCATTATGTAAGAGATATGGTAGACGAGAATACTATAAAATTAGAATACATTTGCACTGCAGATCAGACAACAGACATTCTCAACCTCTATCTAGAGTGAAGATCGATCACTTCAGGAAAAGACTTGGTATGGTTGAATTGTAATTCATTTGTATTCTTTAAATTATTAATGAAATAATTTTATTTGTTAGGCTATTAACTATTATGGGCTCCACCATCTATATTCATTATTTAAGAGGTGACTATCTCTAAGGTAATGAATACTTGTATTAAAGACATTATGAGAGATGACGATCCTTCAGATAATGTATTGAACAGTATACAACTACTGTTAGATCTAGGTGAGTTCAAGATCATTTGTGACATAAGCATTTCCATGTCTATGAATCACAACTTGGATAAAGGAAGAATTTATTCTTCAGACTTTATCTTGTGTTCTGGTAGATCTTAACTCAAGATCAAGTTGTGATATAGGATTGCCAATTCCTATGAATCACAACCTGGATAAATGAAGAACTTAATCATTCTTCAAGATTTATCCTCTGTATTGCATTACATGCAATACTAACATCACTAGTATAAAGTGATAAGTCATATCACAAGATGGTTATATGACTCAGTATCGTATGTTACATGGTACCATTTTTCTCAAAAGATTCAAATAGATATAGAGTATCAATCTATGCTTATTCATCGTAATTGATGATGCTAAATATGTTCTCTCAGTATGATTATCAAGTTAAGAGGGAGTGTTAAATATTAACCTGATAGTCATACTGGTCTGAAAAGTGCAGACCGCGCCTTAGTCTTCTCACATTATGTCATAAGATAGCCTTGATATGCACTAGACTTGGCAATGAGATAGGCGGCAATCCTTCGAAGAAATTACATCTTGTACTAACCATAGCAATTTGTTATGTTAGTTAAACATTTAATTAATTCCTTTAGGCGCTGATTTCTTCAAGTGGTGTTTGGGCCAACCAAGTAAAGGTCATGTCCCTTGATGATCTTGATATAAAGGGTAGGTATTATTGTAGTTTGAGGACACACAATAATCACAAGTCTGCTCCTTCAAGCAATACTATCCCATACGAATTTATTGCAGAGACAATTAAATTCAGAACAGCATTCAACATTCTGATAACTCCTTCGACATTCAGAAATAAAGAAGATTATCTACAGCAGTCAAAGGATATTAGAAAAGTCTGATTTTTATAACAGAATTTGCAGAAACTTTACATTCTTGATGCAATTAACCAAATTATTCTTGCAGGTTTTGTGGATATTATATGGCTGCCAACTTGTAAGTATATTCTTGAAATCACTTTCAATATAAATTGCAAATGTGTTTGTTAGAAATCGCTGCAATTCTCTTAGTACTGCAGTATTCTGTATGTTCCAACCTGCAGTGATCTTGAAAATATTTATATGAGACAAACAGACATGTCCCATGTAAGGACATATCTCTACGTGACCCAAGCCACGTAGGGGCATGGCCATACTTGGGGCATGTCTGATGGATTACGCTCATCGGTTCATAACAATTCTAAGTGTCGTTACATTACAATGTGATTTGTATAATAATAGTGGTCGCTGTTTTTTAAGAACCCGAATTATACCAATCAGTATTTGCAGTAAATGATTTGAATGACAATTGTTCCATACAGATTATCGATTCAATCAGATTTGGATATTGATCAATAAGTACACATGGATTAATAATCATTAGATGATATTAACTTAATACAAATGTATACATACATACATACATATATATACATATGTATGTATGTATGTATGTATGTATGTATGCAAGAATATATGTAGGTAAAAGTGCAAAATTGTGTCACTTTTCAAGCTGACTTATCAAAACGACTAAATTTGAGTATTTCTATCTAAAAATAAGTGTTGTTCAAACATACGATCTAGATAACTTCATTCTAGCTAAATTATATATGTTCTGACAAACTTGTATATGTTCTCACACTTTCCCAATTGAAAATGTCTATTAAATGCATGTTTTATAATAGTTTGTGTCCAATTAGTAAAGAAATAAAATTATTTCAAAAAACTGACATTTCAATAACTCTTACTCTTTTTAATGATATTTTTTTAATAACATATAAATACAATTTTATAGAGTTCAAAGTCAAGAATATTCTCATATAGAGTTTATAGTGTCTTACTTAGATATAATATATTGTAATTAAAAAATATTCAAGCACGTATTTTAAAACTCGAGAAGATATTGATTTTGAAAAAGAAAAAGATAGCAAATCTTATCAAAAAATAAATAAAAAGAATATAAAGTTGTAGAGGAGAGACTCCTCTTCCAAACTATATAATTTCTCTTTTGGTTAGAATATATTTGTTTTGAAAAATGTGGTGGGAGATGAAATCTATGGATTTCAGGCGAGTTGAAATTTGAATTGTTATAAAAGAGAAAATATAGGTCAAAAGCCAATTTTTATTTTTGATTGATCTAGTTATATATGTCATATATAACATAATCTAAGATCAAAGGGAAAAATGTTTCTTTCCATATAGTTTTGTGATGGGAACTAGACCCCTCATTTTCAACGTTTTTCAACAACTAAAAAATCATCCTTAAAAATTAGGAAAATATATCAATTCTTATTCCAAATAATCATTAAAAATAATAATACTAAACTTCGTCAATTTCTACACATTTCATTAGTTTAGTTAATTTTCAAATTCTAAATAATAATATCAGTTTTATGTCATTGAAGTTCAATAGTAATACTTTTGTTAGCATTTTTCTTTATAAAAATGTGACAGAAGTTTGTGTTTTTACCCATCATGTATGTATGTATTATTATCTAATAATTAAAAATCAGAGATAATAACTAGTAACTATAATGACTGAATAAAACAGTCTATCTCTTGATCAAATCAATCTAACCCAAGCTCCAACATTAACACTCCCTCTTAGTCAAGGAAGATTATTTATAAGAACAACACACTGTGCTCTTAAGTAAATGAGAGAAATATCATCTCAATGTGATATTCTAGAATGACTATATATATATATATATATATATATATATATATATATATATAGAGAGAGAGAGAGAGAGAGATTAAAAACATAGATAATAACTAGTAACCATAATGACTAAATAAACCAATTTATCTCTAGATCAAATCAATCTAGCCAAAGCTAACATTAACACTCCCTCTTAGCCAGGGAGGATTGTTTATAAGATCAACACACTATGCTCTCAAGTAAATGAGAGAGATCATCTCAATGTGATATTCTAGGAAATGGTGTGACTAATAATGACATAGATACATCATTTAGATGTTACCTTACGATATCATCAGAAGTATGGTACATTCATGAATATCAACCATAAGATATTCCCCATACTTATATTTTCTTTGGTATGTGCATTGCCATCAAGTCTCATGATGCCTACCAGAGAAAATATTTGTGCATGGTGTTTCCAATTATACTACATCTCATAGTATCCACCATGTCATATCTCAGTAATGTAACTTCAATAATTACATAAGAGATTATGTGCTATCATGATCTCCATTAACATCAGCCAAATGATATCCATCATGATAGTAGGTTAAACTATTGTTAAGATCATCATATTTGATGATGTTTCTGCATATTCATGTAGTAACTCAAATGATAAGAAAAGAGTATACGTACATATCTATTAACATTAAAACTGAGACTCAACCTCCAAAAGTATAATTACATTTTTATCATACCAAGTTTAACTCTAAACTGTTCCACTTTTAATTTTGAGAGGGGCTTGTTTAGAATCTCAGAAAATTGTTCATTCATGCTAATATATGTCAGTTGTATGACATTTCTTTCCACCCTGTCCTTGATATAATGACAGGGGATCTCAATGTGTTTTGATTTGTTATGAAATAATGGATTTATTGAGAATTTTATACAACTTCAAATGATTATCACAAAGTATAATAGTGGGGTCCAAGGATTGTCCAAACAACCCTACTAATAGTTTCCTCAACCATACTATCCCATGGATGTTGCAATGTACTTGGCTTCTATAGAACTCTATGCAACTAAAGATTGCTTTTTGCTAAACTAGAATATCATGGCAGATCCTAAGTTGAAACAACACCCTAAGGTACTTTTATGATCAACAACAGTACTAGCCCAATCTAAGTTAAAATATCCATGTAGATGTATATCTACATTATCATATTTTAAATCTAGTCCAAGAGTTCCACATAGATACCCCATAATGTGTTTTGCTGCTACAAGGTGTATTTTCCTAGGTTCACACATGAATTGACTGAGAGCATTAGTTGTATAACAAATGTATGGACTTGTATTCACCAGATATATTAAGTTACAAATTATCTGTTGATTGAGAGTAGGATCAACTGATTCTAATTCAAAGGCTACATCCTTTAGTTTATGTAGATTTGTTTCCATGGGTTTGACATAGGTTTCATATCAATCATTCCAAATCTGTTTAAAATATCAATAGTGGATTTAGAATGATATGATTTTCTTCTTGCCATACTTCTAGCCCCAGGAAGTAATGCAGGAGACCTAGATCCTTCGTATCAAATTTAGAAGCAAGATTTTGTTTGCATTTTAGGATGAGATGATCTTCACTTGTAACTGGTAGATCATCAACACAAGGAACAAAGTTAACATATCACCATTTGTGACCTTGAAATAGAAATTAGGATCTATTTCATTTTTGGAGAATCCCAACTTGGTGAGGTGATTGTCTATCCTTTCATACCAAGCTCTAGGGGCTTGTTTGAGGCCATATAGAGTCTTCTTCAATCTACAAACATGAAAAGTACTATCATGAATAATAAAACCTTCAGGTTGCTCCAAGTATACTTCTTCTATGATACCATTCAAAATTGTAAGCTTTAAATCCATCTAGTGTATCTTCCATCCTTTTGAGGCGGCGATAGCAATTATGGTCCTTATTGAAGTGTAAATAGCAACTGGGGCAAATGTTTCTTCGTAATCAATTCCTACCTTTTGGGAGAAACCTCTGGCAAAAAATCTTTTGTATTTTTCAATCCTTTCATCTAATGCATGTTTGATTTTAAATAGCCATTTGGATGAGACAATTGATTTTCCTTTAGGCCTAGGTACAATGTCCCATACATCATTCTTCAAAATGAATTGATACTCTTCGATTATGACATTTTTCCAAGTTTGATGTTTTAGAGCTTCCTCAACATTTGGAGGCTTAGACTTAAATAAGTTCACTCATAAAAGCGACATAACTTGAGTAACCTCTCGATTTTTTGCTTTCTCTAAATTTACCCTTAGGTGGAGCATAGTTTTTTGCTTCAATAACTTTCCTAAACCAGAGTGGTCTTTTTCTATTATTAGCAGGTTCAAAAGGTTCAAAAGTAGAATTCATAGGTTCATTATTTTCTACAAGCAACTCCCTCTAAAGTTCAATATCAGGATCCTCTTCCATTTCTTGACCACTCATCATTTATCTCACTAATGTTCTTAGATATTTTAAATGCCATGTCTTCTTCAAAAGCTACATCTGTGCTTATTCAATTATTTTTTGATCAAGAATATATATCATGTAGACTTTGGATGATTCACTATATCCAACAAATATCTCTTTCTTTTGTGATGGTTCTAGATTTGATCTTTTCTCCTTAGGAATGTGAATATAGACTGGGCAATCAAATATTCTAAGTGACTTAAGCTAGGCTTATTTCCAATAAAAGCTTCTTCAAAAATTATGTTGTGAAGACTAGAGTGAGGACATCTGTTTTGTATGTAAACTAAGGTATTAGAGGCTTCGGTCCAAAATGAGGTATAAAGGTTCTAAGCATGCATCATAGCTTTAGCAGCTTCTACTATGATCTTGTTCTTCCTTTCTGCTACCCCATTTTGTTGAGGGTTTTATGGAACATTGTATACCCTTTTAATCCCAATAGTACTACAAAATTCTTTAAAGTTCTCGGAGATATACTCTCTTCCCTTATCTAACCTCAAAGTTTTGATTCTTTTGTCAATTATGTCTTCAACAAAGGCTTTAAATTTTTTAAATTTTGCTAGTATTTTGTTTGATTCTTAATGTTTTAGACTATAAATCAAGGTTTTCTTGCAGTAGTCATCAACAAAAATAACATAGTACAAAAAGCCTCCTAAGGAGGGTACTGTCATTAGTCCACATAGATCAATGTGAAAATAAGTTCAAGTAAATTTTTAGATTTGTGTTCACTACAATGAAAAGTCCCTTTAGAATTCTTACCTAATGCACATCCCTTACAATATTTCATCAGGTTTAGGGCTTAATGTAACATCTCATTTTCCCAGGTCTAAATTAACAATTAACATTCTCATAGAATACGGATATTACTTCAATTTCATAGGAAGACAGTTATGTCAGTCATGTTCATGTGAATGAGATTTAGCGTTAAATTCAATTAAATTTTTTTTCTTAACTAAGAACTTAAAACACCATTAATGAATTTACCATAGAAATTAAAATCCACATACCGTGAAATTTGAACTGATAAATCATTGTAAGAAGGCTTTTGCAATCACTCAGATTAGTCTACAAATACCACTATAATAATGTCATATAACGACTACCATCCAATACCGCTATATCAAAATCAAATGAGGATCACTATTAAAAACCACTATATAAAATTAGGGCATCACAAACCACAGTATCAATTAGGGCATCAATTACCATTGAATTATTTAGGGCTTCTAATACCATTGTATCACTTAGGGCTTCCGATACCACTGATTCAATTAGGGCTTTCAATACCACTGTATCATTTAGGGTTCCAGTTATCACTAAATCAATCAGGACTTCAAATACCACTGTATCATTCATTTCCTTCCAATTTCTTAACTCTGGCAATAATTCAAGATTAGAGAATATGCTTATATTCGATATTCATATAAAAGAAAAACAATCCATAACTCTATCTCTCGCATCTAGGTGTAAAATATCTATAATGATGAAATAACACAATTAATCTTACTTTCTCATATATAAAAGTGATAATACCTGATTCCGATAAACAATTAAATGCATAGCTTATCTCTGTCTGACGCACGTACGACATATTGGGGAGAGGTGAAACACTATTAGGGGCTTAACCACCCAACCTCAGACCAAACTTTATTTCCCCACACAATCTCCAATGAGAAAGGCCCTCCTTACTCGGAATTGGACTTGGAACATCTATCATCTACTGAGCTTCTTGGTATTTTAAACACACCATACGACTTGACAACAAGAGGAAACAATTAACAGGATTCATGCATGCGCTATTAATAAATCATTACTTAGATATTCATCTCTGATTTCATTCTTGGTTCTTTGCAAGTTAACTCCACCTCTTCACCATTTCAATGGCTTCTTTGCCAGTGAATTCCTTGGTGTTAAAGAATCTATAAGTATTTTGATCTTGTTCAAAAATTATGTTAGCATGCTTATTCAAAATAGGTTCCCACATTCATTTAAGTATCAACAGCTACCATTCGGAATGTTGTTTAATCTTGTAGAGGAGCTCTATGTATTTTAAGAGACCAATAGCATGGTTTGTGACTTGATTACAATCTACAATGCATAGCCGGCTATAGTCTGACATTTAAATCAAGAAGGAGTCATGAATATGATAACATATTTTGCATTATTCTCAGTTCTAACAATATGTAACCGACAGCAATCAGAGAAAGAAGAAAATGACTTACAAATACTTATATTGTATTTCATTCAACCCTAGCAATGAGTATCCGACTGCAATCGGTCATATACTTAGAGAATGAAGAAATTTATGAAATGCGAATGTATATGAATTTGTGACATATTATTCTTGAGAGCAGCAATAATCATACAAATTCATATTGTATTCAGAAACTTTCTTTATGGAATACTGCTCAACTGGATGTAAAAGTATTAAGAAGAAGTTCTCTATAATTTTCAAGGTTCGTTCAGCAAGTTTAAGAAACATGAGCATAGACACGAGAAAGTTCTGATACTATCCGACTATTATAGAATGCATTTAAAAACTTGGAAAGATAAACTCATAACCTGTTAAGTATTTGATATAGCATTGAAGGATTCAAACTCTATTTGGTCCTCTCTTATAGCGTTGAGATGTTAATTGCAAAATGTTTGATCCCAACTCTTTAGCCGGAATTAATGCACAGCAAGGAGCAGAAGTTAATGTCATTTGACAGGGCTTGATATGGGTGTGTAGTGATAAAGAAATTTGAGATCTGGGCATCCGATTGGAAGTCTACTCTCCTTAAGATGTAACAGACGTATCTGTTCCAGAAAACTTAATCCTTAATATCTGGGTGAATTCAGCGAGACTACTGCTTACAAAAATCGATAGATTAATGAAAGAAGGGAATTTCCGGCAGATGTAAAAATTACTGAGATACTGAGAGGAAGTCGGGTTTAAAGGAATTTGGAAACAACATTGCATAAAGAAATACGGGTTATGGAGAACACAAGGAATGGTAATTCCCCCCAACTCCTCTCTCGACTTCCATTTAAAAGGTCTAGCCGTGACTTCTTGGCTACCATCGGTTTCAAGAAGTCCATTCGAATTCCAATCATTAATTTGATTTAACATGCCAAATGTTAATTGGTTAAAAGCAAGAATATTAAAATAAAAAGCATAGAAAGAGAGTTGGAAAATTATAATTCGAAAATTATAATAATTCAAATGTTATTATAATTTGAATATTATTATAATCTTATATGTACATGTAAACATCACTTTATTAAATTATTAAATTATAATGGTGCCAAATCATTTTTATATTATATGCACGTATATGAATATTTATTAAAATAATATGATGAAAGATAAATTAAAATCTTTTGAGATATGTTTTATATTTTAACTCAATTATTTTATGTTTCTCAATTTATTTATTTAAATAGCTCATGCGAGTCTCACAGATGTATCCTATTTCAAGTCACTAGGTTCTCAACCCATCTGCCCAATGATGGTGATGCTCTTGTACCTAATTCTTCTCTGAAAATGCTTCCACCCCTTCGACGTGTTTCCTACAAGGAAGTTCTCCGCAGTTAAATTATATTATCATAATAAATTATTTAATCATAATGGTTAACCATCTTCTCAATTCCATGGATTCGTGACAAATGATCAACTAGCTTGTTATCTTCATTTTGAAATTATAATGACTAACCATCTACCATTTCATAGGATTATAACCATATTAACTGTCAACTGACTTCATGTGAACCTCAACGGCTATATTTTATGTTAGGTCAAAAATTGGGATGTAACATTTAATTTAGGCACTCCTATAACAAATTGTCTATGGAAGGTAGGGCACAAACGTGAAGATGTCCTATCCTTTTGTGCCATATTTCATTTGTAATGGAAACATCATGAGTCAAAGGCTTGGTTTTTAACATTCCATAGTTTATGCAAACATCCATCACGAAATCCTATTGTATATGCATTCTTGATGTTAAAGTTCTCAAGGCCAGGTAAGGACATTCCCATCCAAGAAGGTGATATCATACCCTTTGTCTTCCAAGGCTGAGATAGATGCTAGATTTCTTTTGATTCCTAGTACAAGTAGCACTCCAGCCAGTTGTAAGGAAACTCTAGATTTTGATTATATTGGTGGAGTTATCTCCAATAGTGACAGCTTCATTTGAATCTTCATCAAGACTATCTAACTGTTCTTTGAATCCGGTTATATAATCGGATGCTCCATTGTCTAAGACACAAGTATTTCTATTGGTCATAAATTCACTTGATAATGCTAAATAGAATGCCATTCTTTTTATATCCTTGACTTCTACTAGTGAGGCTTGATTCTTGAATCTTTTTAGGCATTTTAATGTGAGATGCCCATAGTTGTCAGATCTATAGCATTGTGCCTTAGAGATGTCCTTTCTTTTGAATGAGTGTTTCTCATTGTCTTTTCCCCTCTTCCATTTAAAGTTTCCTTTCTTGTGAGAGTTTGTATTTAGTACTTGAATCTCTCCACTAGAACTATTTAATCCAATCCCTCCGGTGATTAGTCTTGATTCTTCTTGAATACAATTAGTTTTTGAATGGTCAAACATTGGAAGCTTAGATTGGGCATGTATTCCTTGTATGAATGATTCCCAAGATGTGGGAAGTCTGTTGAGAGCCAGCGCCGTTAATTTTTTGTTTTCATTATAGATAATTGGTCTCTTCACTCAGTTATTCCTATAAAATATGACATGATGGATTCACCCGTGTTCATTTTTACATAGTGCAGTTGTTGTTTTAGTGCTAGGGCCCTTCTGGTATTGTTTATCTCATAAATGTTTTCAAAGATGGTAAACATGACATGTGTCGTGTCCAAATTTTGATATTACAGGAACTATATGTCCTTTACTGCATCCACTAGGATCTTGAAGGCTTTGATGTTGTTCTTTCTCCATTGAATTTTCTCATTCTCATCCTTTGGTATAGGCACAATGTTTTCCACAAATGAGTCTAACTCTTTTTCTCTAAGTGTCATCATTAATTTGAATTTCCATGAGACAAAATTTAGAGCACCCTCAAGTCTATCTTCAAATCTAATTCCGTTCACCATGAATGCTAAATAATTGCAAATTTCCTTTTGATGATGTTTTAGATTTTCTAAGATTAAATTTTCTCTTGGTATTACTATAACTAGGCTCTGATACCATATTAAGGAAATAGGATCAGATCTAATGTCTTTTTAGATTTTATATATATATATATATATATATATAATTGTATTAGTAGTGTTTAGTATTCTGTATGTTCCAACTTGCAGTGATCTTGACAATATTTATATGAGACAAATAGACATGCCCCATGTCTCTAGTGGCCTAAGTCACATAGGGACATGACCCCACATGGGCAAGTCCAATGGATTACTCCCATCGATTCATAACAACACTAAGTGTTGTTCCATTACAATATGATCTGCTTAATAATAATGATGAGCTGTTTATTAAGAACCTGATCTGCATGATAATTATATCAATCAGTTTTTGCAATAAACGATTTGAATGAGAATATGTGTATGTATGTATGTATGTATGTATGCATATGTATATATTAATTATCTAATGATTATTTGTCAGATAATAACTAGTAACCATAATGACTTAATAAAACAGTTTATCTCTTGATCAAATCAAATTAACTGAAGCTACAACATTAACGGAAATGACTTCAAGATTCCTTCAATTTTTGGATACTTGTTGAGTGAAATAATGTCATTTTATGGCACCCACTTCGGGGACTTCTGCTATTCATTCAATAAACGTCAAATGTTTCAAAAGATTTGGCTTTACAATGTGCAATAAAAATATAGTTTTGATCTTCAACTTCCACTTCAACTCAAACAAGTTCTACTTCTACTTCTAACTATGAATGAAAGAAAGCATGGATCAACTTGCTCTAATAGATGCAGCATAATCAGTGACTCCACCCACCTAGTGCAAGATTCTAAGTGACACTCAAATGGTTTTCAAATCAATTTCTCCTCTCTAATCCCATATAATGGATGCAAAGTAGAGATTGAAAATCAGTTGAACTTAAGAACACTCAATCATCGACTTACCACACAAGGCACACTTCAATCAGCAAGAGGCTAGTGACCCAGATTTGTTGAGTCAATCAAGCAAACATCCACAACTACTTTCAATCAATTACACCACTTTAACATGAAAAGAAATCTTAATCTAAGTGAAAGATGCAAAGAACCATGCAATACTCTGAAATGATCATATATATCTACCATGAAGACCAACAGTGATTAAAGAACAATTTTGGTTGTACTTTGGCAACAATTCTCCAACATAACTCCCTTACAAATGATGTGAGAAACCCTTTATACAGGGGCGTCAAGTATAATGAATGACAAAGATTTATTGAAATCAAGTCCCAAGCCATAAGCCCTAATTAGGGTTTCTATAACCATGGCTACAAATATTAAATGCCCACCCAATTACAACTAAGCATCACCATGTGTGCCAATAGAAAATGGTCCAATGAGAAAATTCAAATCCATAACAACCAGATAAGGTGCAAAGACATGTGGAACAATGAGAAGAGAGCATTTATAGAAGAAACCACCAACTAGTAGAACAATGAGAAAATTCAATGCTTCTAGGAGCCAATCAGAAAAAGGCCATGTGGGCTTATGCCACTTGGTGCTAAATAGGCCAATCAGAATAAGGCATTTATTCATCAGCCAATGAGCAAATTTAGGATCATGTGGCCTACGTAACCTACCTCAAAATTGAAGATCTCCCTCTAAATATATATAAATTCAGCCCCATGACTGCAAACAATGTTTCCATGTTCACTAATCATGTTATTACTTCTTAACGCGACCTGCAAACAGACACCTCCAGATACCACTAGCCCAACTGCCTTTTTCTTTTTAAGTCTAGGTAAAACTTCTTGAAGGTAGAAGTTAGTGGAAATGGAATATTCAGGTGAGAAAACCTATAGGTCATTGTTATTCCTAGCAGTCTTAAACCTTTTTTTTGGAAGGCTATTCATGATTAGTATGTTCTTGAAGAGTGCTGCAATAAACTACTCTTCTTGAATTTCAAACTGATTCTCTTTGTGCTTGTTGTCTCTTGAAGTTCTGAAATTACTAAGGTAGCATTCAGAAGCCTAGCTACAGCTACCACATTGCAGATCGAAGTTCTGATCTCTTGGAACCATCCTTGAATCTTCACAAATATAAACCTATTGTTGTGTCAGCTTGCAGCTGGACAAATGTTGCTTTTGGGATTTGCAAAGGGCTACAAAGACTAAAACAATTTCACAGGACTCCATAGTTTCCTATACTGGGAAGTTTGATTTCTTGTTGCACCTTGCAACCAAGAGAGATAAATCAACCTATCATAGAGAGATATTTATAAATTAATGCTCAAAAAACTATTTCCATTTATATAGTCATAGAATACTTGTCTCTTTCACATAGTCTTGATCTTGGCTATGTTACATGTATCATAGAATAGAACTTAAAAATCCTAGAACGAATTGCGTAATTCAAGGTGAAAAATCCCAGACCAATTTCATCCTCTTCAGTCGTATACAATATCATTTACAACTGCCACTAGTCAAAGTAGTCTTGAAGAACTGCTTCAATCACAACCTTAAGAAGAAGAAATTAAGGAAGGAAATTCTAGGTCACCAATGTCGTCATTAATTGAGTCAAAATACACGACTCTCAAAATGATTTGTGTTGGCCCTATTGTCCTACATTTTGTCACCACAAAATGTTGGTAACAGCACGAAACTTTTTCATGTTAGTTTCGCATATCTCTAAGTTTGAATTTGATATTCAATTGCTTAATGTTGATCGATCGATCAATTTCAATTCGCATATCAAATCATTTTACTAAAAGCTTTCGTCAAGTCTTTTTCATTTTGTTTTCTATCGAGCCTTTGCTTGATTTTTTAAGCCTTCATCGTCCTTTTCTTTGCTTTTGAGTGTGTGTTTATTGCTTTTTAGTCTTTTGGTCTTACTCGAGTCATGGCTTTCGGTTTCCTCTTCGATTTGATCTAGCCTACAGCTTAATCAGAGTTGTCAGTCAAGAGATATGTCTGTTTTAGTGCCTCAAAAGTGGACCTTTTTGGTGCAACAACACGAATTAAAAATACGATGTTATATTTTTAATTTCACTTTCACTTTCTGATAAAAATTAATTTAAATTCACTTTTTATTATGTTTTTAAGTTATTTTAACTTTAAATTTTTAACTTAAAGTGACTATAGTGCACTTTATGTTATAATTTTAAGTTGAGTTACTTTTTAATTTTTCACTTAAAGTGACTATATAACTATATAGTTCCAATATAATTTTTTATTTTTAAATCAAATGCTTATTTAAATGTTACTTTTTAAATGATATTTATATGTTATATTTTTAAATATGATAGATAAATATTGTTTATAACCCATTTAGTAACATTTTTATAAATTTAAGTGAATTAAATGACTTTAAGTTATCAAAAGTGGACATTTTATATGCAATTACATGGAAACTCCATCAAAAGTGAACATTTTACATGTCACTGCATATAAAGTTCAATTTGGTGGACCTTTTTAATGTCACTACATCAAAAGGTTATCTAAAGTGGACCTTTTTGATGTCACTGCATCAAAAGTTAAATTTTTATGTCTTTGAATCTAAAATGTGAAATGTAACTTAAAATGTGCAATTGCATCTAAAAAGTTTGATTTTGATTGCTTGCACATTTTAAAATATGTTATTGACCCAAAAAGGTCTGATTTGTCTTGTTTGCACATTTTAAAATATGCTATTGACCTCAAAAGGTCCAATTTTAGCTTAAAGCATGTTTTAAAATGTGTCTTGACCTCCAAAAAGTCCAATTTTGAAGAAATGCATGCTTTTGGCCTCCAAGAACCCAATTTTGAAGATTATGAGCGATTTAATTAATGGTTTTGCATGAAATCTTTTCCAATAGGGTCATTTTTGCTTGGCAATGGATTTTTTAACATAAAAAATTGATTCATCTTGCTAAAAGACATTTTTTCTAAGCTCTATCCAAGGGCACACTTTTGGAAAAAAAAAATCAAAATACATCATTTTTGACTCAAGTTTTGGCCCAAAGAGGAATCGATTTGGCTTTTTACGTGTTTTACATTGCATTGTGACTCATGTTTTGGTGTTTAAAAGCCAAAATGTTTTTGTTTCATGCCTTTTATGAATCACGTTTTTGCTTACAATGCCCATTAAATTGAGCTTTTTATCCACTTTTATGCGTTTTGATGTCAATTTTTTGCATTTGGATCCATGTATTGGCATTTGGGGAAGTCATTTTTCCATTCACATGTCATAAATGACTCAAAAACATGCATTTCTGGACACGTTTTTGCAGAAATGACCCAGATTTTTGCATTAAAGTGTCATGTTTTTGTTCAAAAAAATGCATTTCCAGCCCATACCTTTGATCAAGAGGGATTGTTTTTGAGTTTTAAATGCATAATATTGTCTTTGGAGACCATGTATTTGGCACTTTCACGTCAAATTCGACCGTTCATTGCTCATTAATTTTTGTTAAATGCAAGTACAGAAAAAGTTAAAAAGTTGTTTGAAAATCCAGATTTGAGGAAGAATTGGTCTTCAAGTCTATAAAACTTTGCTATTTTGGCTCTTTAACCTCCAAGTAAGTAGACATTTTCAAACTTGCTCATCAATTCATGCTTATCTTGTTATTTTCATGCATATTATGACTTGTTATTGCACACTTGTCCATATATATACTATGAAAAGTGCATTTTGCCTTTAAAAATGATGAAAGCTCTCATTTTCACACTTTTGGAATTTCCCCAAATTCCAAATTCGAATTTGCATGTTGAAGTGAATTGCTTGTTGAAATGTTTGAGTCTTTTGCCAAAGGCATGTATTTGTTTTGTGCTTGTTTGCATTTCGGTTTTTTCTCCATTTTGGAAAATATTGCAAATTTTTTTCCAAAAAAGAACTTGAGCATGTTTCACTTCACTCCACTTTCCATTTCATGCAAGAGTATCGTCACATTCCACTTCCATCTTCCATGTCACAACACTTCACATCTCATTTGACAAATGCGATTACATGTTTTCCATCTCATTCGCCATCTGCACATGCATGTAACCCCAATTTCCACTTCCATTCACACTCATCTCACTTTCCGTATCCACTCGCACAACACGATTACAAGAAAAGCCTTACTGTAATTGTATCTCAAAGGTCCAATTTTGATTAAAAGTCACTTTTTGAAAAGTCAAAAAGATGTCATTTTCATCCTCCATATACTTTGACTTCACCTTTTTCACCAAAGATGACTATAAAGTTCATTTTCCTCTTCCATTTTCCATTTTCGCCTCTCCATATGCATTCATGCCTTCATGAGCAAATACATACATTCCATGTTTCTGCATCTTTCCATGCTTTGCACCTCATCCCATCACCCACACTTACATGTAAAGCACATCCTTCATCCACATTTGCACGTTATCTCACTTTCCATCCCTTGTTACATGTTGCACTTACATGTAATCATTTTTCATGCCATAACGCCTTGAAAACCCTAAGTCACTTTTTAAAAATCAGCAATCTCCATTTGCACGCATTCTCATGTGCCACACTTTATTTCAAAAAAGAATAAAAAAAAATAGAGTTAAAAGGTGCTGATGGAAAGTTATTCTGAGTTTACATCCGGACATCGTCAAGAAGGTTTTCAAAGTGTTAGAGAATCCAGAATGCCAATCTACAAAGGAGAATTCACGATAACTTGAACAATCATCAAAGAGAGTCAACGGTTATCAAAAGATGCAAGACCATGGTTATCAAAGTGAATGCAATAGCACAAAATACAGGAACTCCCAATCCTATTATTATCTATAATAGCATCGCCAAATACAAAGCCTTTGAGTACAATTACTAGGATTGTTTTAGTTCTCTTCCATCTTTCTTCTTCTTCTTCTTTCATGTTTGTAATTGAAGAGAATGTATTACATGAAAATGTGCAATTACATGTAATACGACTTGCATATACATGAAACAATGTAATGCGAGATGCACGTACAGTTGCATGTAACCCTATATTTTTTCTTTTAGTTTGACTAGGTCAAAGTTGGTTGAGTTGCTCCCATTTTTTCTTCCACCTTTCTCTCAACTCCTATGCCTGTATAAAGGAGTGCCCCCTCATTGTAAAAATCATCTTTTGCTGTATGCAAGAAAGCTCTACCACATTTGTGCAAGCATAACTTTGATTGTGTAGTACGAATTTGGGAGAAAAGTGAATAAAAGAAGCAATTCGATTCAAAGCTTTGACTGAAAGCAATTATGATAGAGCAAATTAGAAGCTTTGACTATAATCTGTGCATATTTTCTTAATTCATGTTATTATTGTGTGTTCAATAAAAGAGCATTGTGACTTAAGAACTAATCAAAGCCGAAGCTTTGACGGGGAGCAGTTGTGGAAATATATAGCTAGAAGTTTTTTCTGTAGCTTATACTTCTTTCTTAATTTGCAAAATAGTTAAGTTATTCTTACTTTTAGGAATCTTTGTGCCCTAATTGTAAAGTTTTTCCATATACAAGTACAACTGGACTTAGAGCCAAACCAGTATATTTTCAGCTAGCCTTTGAGTTAGTGAAGGTTTATCGGTATCACTGTTTCCAGCTCTTGATAGAAGTGTAGTTAGAGATTCACCCTGCCCATTACTCACTCCACCAGTAAGTGGATTCTTTCTTGAAAGATAAGAAAAAAGGATATTGGTAACACCCACTATAAAAACCCTCAATAGGCTATATCCTTAACAAACATCAATTTGCTTTTGCTAATTAGTAGTTTGATATTTTGTCAAAAAATTGTTAGGCAAATTATTATCAGTCAATAAATAATCCTTTAAATTCATAGCCAGTTGCTCACAATTTAATTGATAAAGTCTTTATCAATTTGGACAAATGAATACCACTAAACAATTCAGAAGTAATTCTATAATTGATGGCAATGCTACTAATATCCAATTTTAAAATTGACTTCTAGAAATTTACAAGAATGTAATGAACCTGGAAGTTGACTTCTAACAGATGAAATATAAATTGCAGCTCTCAAGAAACAACCCAATTTACTTGCAGGTTCAGAAATACATGCTCCTCGCTTAACCGTAGGTGCTCTAAAACTTGATTGCTGCCCCTCAATAATTGATTGCATTCCACAAAGTCTGAAATTGTCAAAGACAGGGACAATAACTACAATTAATTCCTCTTTAACCATGCCAAACAGTAGACAATAATGGCGTTCCAAATCATAAATTCTCTAGCCACAATGAAATTCCCAAGTACAGCACATAACAGTCAAGAAATGCTATAATTTAATTAAGACAATTCTAAGAATTAATTTACAATACCTCAACTGTAAATCACCAAGCACTTCTTAATTCCAAACCCTTATACTTCAGCAAGGGCAAAGAAATCGGCAAACTCAAAAACTCCTTGAAGGGAATAAAAGAAAATAATCAATCAAATGCTTTATTCATCAAATGAGCTCATACTTATAATCTCCAAATGGCACAAAGTTTTCCAAATGAACTTCACTTAAGAAGCTTCCCATACACACCATTAAAACATAATAAAGTGTTATTGTAAACTAATTTATTTATTGCTTTTGGCTCCGAAAATGACCTTTTCCACCATAACTTCAAATTTTGACATGTAAGGCCGTTGTTTCTTGTTCCCATGATTTAAAACTTTTCGTCCCGGTTCTAACGAGCTATGATACTGAGGTGACCAACCAACAACAGTAACAAAAATAGCAACCTCAGCGTATTTAGATGAATAATAATAATAATTCACCCGTCTTGCAAAAACAACTGAAGAAGCATCAGAATCTAAATCTGACAACACCAAAGTGATCCTGATGATGAAAGACGATGAATGAACCTAACGGGGTGACTTACTATAAATAGATGCTCCCTCCAAGATTCCTAGAGCCCAAACTGGAAGCCCGAAATAAAAACTGAGAGCATCCTCCAACTCCTTTGACTCAACTGAACTCATCAAAACCAACAGATTGACTTACTATAAATAGTAAGTCCCTCAAACTGAGCCAAAACACACCATAGGCCACTGGAAAACCTATAACCACACAAATAAAACCCTCAAATCCTATTGTCAGCTCACAAGGGTCGCAATGGTGAACTGACCTGACCAACTGCAAAAACCTGCTAAAAATGGGAACATTACAATTCTCCCTCCCTAAGATTGCTTGTCCCCAAGCAATCCTAGAGCAAAATGGACGTCACAATCCACCTGGATCCCAAAGGTAGAACTACATACTATGCCTGTTGTGTACAAATAACTCTTGTAGCACCAACCCCCAAATAACGAACATCAACATCCGAATCATTTGAAAACTCACCTAAGGCGCTGATGAAGGCAACAACTCATCAGAACTCAACCTAACTGAAATACCAACTTTGTCCACACCTAAGTCCCCATCAAACTGATACTCACACCCAACTGCACTGTGGAGATGGTAAAAACCATAGATACCTAAAACACTACCACCAACTCCAACCTTTGCCAAATTGTCCTAGGTGTGTAGATACTGCAAGGGGTCCAATTTGCAGTTATCAATCCCATCTGCAAAAGATGGTGCTAACCCATCCCATACGGATGGCATGAAACTAGAGCCAACTCACACCGACGTGAAACCAAATCCTCTACCTGTGGGTCAAAAGAAAAATGATAAGCACTCATCATAGTGTAATGTCGATAAAAACTCTCAAACTCCCATCAACGGCTCATCATTATCAAATTGGGAATCAGAAGATGACTCCAACCTTTGACTCCGAACTATTGGTCGGGCAGGATCCTGGGTAGCCCTCTCAGCAAACCCAACCTCAAAATCCTTATGGGGAAGCATAGTAGACAGAGTCTCTACAATCTTTTCCACCAACCTCTGAATAGCACGAGAGCCTCGGATGAGAGTACCCTCAGACACTCTGTATGAATCCTCCCTCACATCTGTACTCTCCAATAGATACTCCATGAAGGACTATGCAATAGAAATTATATGTGGAAGCATCAACCTTCTCTCTTGTGACCCACAATTGATCCCTCTAAAAATGTGGCACTACCATCTATCTAATGGTACTAGCTATATCAAATGAAGAAATAAATCCGCTTCTGGTAGAAGGAAGCAAATCACCATGAGAGCTTGTCTCCCCTGATACTCTCACCTCCTCTGTACCTACTGCACCCATATGTTGGACGGAGGTGTCGGCCACACCATCACGTCCCTCATCCCCAACCGTGGAAGCAAACTCATCACCAACCACAATATGTAACTGAACAAGGTCTAGGGTTGATGTCGACTATACCCACTCTAACTCCACGGTAACCTCATCTAATTGTGACTGTGACTCTTGAAGAACCAACTGAGTATATTGAAGAGAGTCCACAGTCACCTCAAACTCCTAGATAAGCTCAGCTACCTCTTCCTCTTTCCCTAACAATGTCTCATAATAGGTGTTACCCCACTCCAGAAGGTAATCCCTGTCAACAACTAACTGGGAGTAACTATACTTCAAGATTCTGACACCCTCTCGAAGCGTATGAACCTCTACTAGGGAAAGACTACTACATTGTGCTCATCTAACATAGGAGCACCCCAACCAAATGTACCTAGCATCTAAGGAATAGCATCATAATGTTCAAGAGCTGAAGAAATGTCACTATTTCTCACCTTTAATTGACAAGTCACATGATGCCTTTGTAACCCCTACCTCCTATGCAAGCGCTCTGTCTCACTGACTTAACTGTGATAGGAAACCAAATCAAGACTACCCACCACAAGATCACTCATTGCATGAGTGTTATCGACCTTGCACAACTCTACATCCAAGATACAACTACTATGTACCTCAGTAAACTCCTCATCTAAAGAAATGGAATCCCTCACAATATCAATATCCCCACATGTCTCAGCTTCCACCTCAAAGGATATATCCTGTAAACACTGATCTTGGGACCTCATCCAAAACCTCCTCGGAGTCATCAACTGATACCTGGCAAGGGATATCGTACTCGATGCAACTCATAGCATCATCAAATGTATCATTAGATATGTCCATACTATTTGCATCCACATCTACTGACTTCACTATAACATACAAATCACCAACATCACAGCTGGGTGACTCCATACATGCATTGGTCCCACCTAAGGAAGCAACTACCTCTTGTATTGGAGCAACACTACGATAACTCACATACAAATATCTAATAATAATCCCCTCCTCAAGAGAGCTAAAAGTGTCAATAGTAACAGCTGCATCAATTGTCTCTGCACTAGTTGCAACAACTCTAGGAGCCTCAACCTATTGAAGTTCAATGCCACTATCCACCAAGGGTACTGAAACGTCTAGTGATCTTTGTGAAATGAGTCTGTCATCAACACTATGGATGGGGCTAGCAGGTATCGTACTAAATATAGATACATCAACATCATAGACACCTGTCAAGGAAAACTCAAGCTTCCTTACCTGCAATTTCGATGTCAGCCTTCTAAAAGCGGAAACCATATACCTCGCTGCCCTCTCAACTGTTTTGCGGGATCCAACAAGCTCTCCACCAACCTCTATTGATGAAGCTTCAGTTTCTCCAAACTCTCCTACAAGGCATTTAATTTTATGCTAACTTCCTCATTACTTCTTTGACTTTTAGAACTATCAGTCCTATTTCTGTCCATAGCTAGAGAAAATAAAGTGTTGGTCACTCTAGAAATCAGATCTGAAAATCTTCAAAGTCAGCATCAAACAAAATAAAGATTGAGCCCAATTCTTGCAGGCTGGCAAGAAACCGCTCTGATGCCACTGTAAAAAACCCTCAACATGCTATATCCTTAACAAACATCAATTTGCTTTTGCTAATTAACAGTTTGATATTTTGTCAAACATTTCGCAGGCAAATTATTATCACTCAATAAATAATTCTTTAAATTCACAGCCAGCTGCTCACAATTTTAGTTGATTAAGTCTTTATCAATTTGGACAAATGTACACCACTAAACAATTCAGAAGTAATTCTATAATTGATGGCAATGCTACTAATATCCAATTTTAAAATTGACTTCTAGAAATTTACAAGAATGCAATAATGAACCTAGAAGTTGACTTCTAACAAATGAAATATGGATTGCAGCTCTCAAGAAATAATCCAATTTACTCACAGGTTCAGAAATACATGCTCCTCGCTTAAAATCGCAGGTGCCCTAAAACTTGATTGCTGCCTCCCAATAATTGATTGCAGCCTTCCACAAAGTCTGAAATCGCTGCCAAACACAAGGACAGCAGCCATAGTACATTTCTCTTTAACCACGACAAACAATAGACGATAATGGTGTTCCAAATCATAAATTCTTCAGCCACAATGAAATTCCCAGGTATAGTACATAACAGTCGGGAAATACTATAATTTAATTAAGCCAGAATTAATTCATAATACCTTAGTTGTGAATTACCAGACACTTCTTAATTCCAAACCTTTATATTTCAACAAGGGCAAAGAAATTGGCAACTCAAAAACTCTTTTAAGGGAACAAAAGAAAATAATCAATCGAATGCTTTACTCATCAAATGGGCTCATATTTATAATCTCCAAATGGCACAAAGTTTCCCAGATGAACTTCACTTAAGAAGCTTCCCACACACAACATTAAAACATAATAAAGTGCCATTATAAACTAATTTATTAATTGTTTTTGGGCCCAAAAATGACCTTTTCCACCATTACTTCAAATTCTGACATGTAAAGCCAATGTTTCTTGTTCTCATGACTTAAAACTTTTCATCCCGGTTCCAACAAGCTATGATACTGAGGTGACCAACTAACAATAGTAACAAAAATAGAAAACTTAGTGTATTTAGATGAATAATAATAATAATTCACCCATCTTGCGAAAACAACTGAGGAAGCATCAAAATCAAAATCTAACAAGACCAAAGTGATCCCAATGATGACAGACGATGAATGAACCTGACGGGGTGACTTACTATAAATAGACGCTCCCTTCAAGATTCTTGGAGCCCAAATTGGAAGCCCGAAATAAAAACTGAGAGCATCCTCCAACTCCTCTGACTCCACTGAGCTCATCGGAACAAATAGATTGACTTACTATAAATAGTAAGTCTCTCAAATGGAGCCAAAACACACCATAGGCTGTTGGAAAGCCTATAACCACACAACTAAAACCCTTAAATATTATTGTCTATTCACGAAGGTCGCGATGGTGAATTAACCTGGCCAATTGCAAGAACCTACTAAAAATAGGGACATTATAGCCATTTTATAAAATCCCTCGACTTCTTGCTAATTTTGAGTTAATCCAAAGAACGGTGAGAAGGGGGAGCCTTCCCTTTAAGGTAGAAGAGACTCTGTTTCACACGCTGTGGCAGGTCATCCTATTTTACGACTGGATTTTTACCCAGAACTGTCAGATGCAAAATATCCACCCAATAGGCCCGGTCCTAAAAATGTAGAAAGCAATCTCCTTCCTATGATTCTGTTATACTCATCAAAGTCCCTTTCCCTGATCTGACCTAATTCTTCATTTATGTTTAATGAGCGACATCAGAACCTTGAATTTGAATTGCTATCATACATCTCTTGATTCTCAATCATGAAATAGGACAATCCCAAAAGAACTAACTCCATTGATATATATAGAGATATCGGTATCATTATCTGGATGTATGATAGAACTCAAAAATGAAATTTAAAACCTCCATTTCAATACCATAATAATTGAATTCTTCTTCACCCCTATTTCCATATGTAAAAAATTATCTTCCTATAGTATCAAGTTACCCATTGTGCTTGAGAAGCCATAACAGTATTGCAAATGCCACCACAACACACATAATAGAAAGATAGATAACCATACCGTCTCTCAATTTATGTGCCCTTCCAATCTGCTTCATTTTAAAGGTGCTCCTAAGCTATGCAACATTGCTTTGGTCTCTTGACCACATCAACTATCCATGCAATATTTTTCAGCTCGCAACCTTGAAGCGCAATGTTTGATGGCCCAAGGGGAGTCATATGGTCATTAATTTGCATGTTTGCAATAAAACCATATATGTTTCTATCTGGTTGTTCACAGAAGGTAAGTCCTAGTCTCATTTCTAGTAAACTTATATTTATCATTTGTAAGTTTGGGGTTATTAATATGTACAAACATATTATTTTTTTATTTTCACCATCTGTTGTAGAATTGTTACCCCTCCAAACCTTCACTTTTGAAGAATCTATCCATCACCTGACATGTTGTCAATGTTGGGGCTTGAATTGGAGTAAGGATCCTATCTAATGAAGCTATTATTGTTATCCTTCAAGTATTGCCTCTTGTATGGGCCACCCATACTGTAATTTGAAGATCAAATCTCTTCCATCTCTGCCCTAGCCCAGAATTTCACAATTACTTCAATTTCGCATAATACACTCAAATCCATTTCTTCCACCTAGCCAATTTGCATGCTCCACTAGCATCTCCCTCTAAAAATCTCTCTACATATAGCGTTAGGTAAAGCTTCTATTGTTACAGAATGAAATATTCAAGTAGAAAACTCTTACAAGAGGACCTCGCAACACTTCCTACTGTCTGGATTACTCTTCCTCATGTATTGGCTCTTGCAATTTCAATTTCAGCAGATCGCTAAGGTTTCCTCAGCATCATCCACCGAGAGCACAACAAAATTGAATGTGGAACTTGCAAATCACTTTCATCAAACAATCAAGAACTTTCAAGCACATAAATCCAACTATCATCAGTTACAAGAAAGAACAAATGAAAATGTGGAGTCCAATGGGCATAACTAAAATAAAGAGGACCATCGTGAACTATCAATGAAGCTTGAAACTTCCATTGGTTGCCTTCTCAGAGACAACTTAATGCATTGACAACCCATGAATGTTACTCCGACAGTGTCATTTGAATCCCTACAATCATGCGTGCACACCTAATGTCAGCTTCACTAAACTCCAACTTGACAAGGCTTTGAGTCATAAGCAAACTCGCGCTCCTACTCGTGACTCTTTAGTTAGTACTTCTTGCAACTCCATTTCCACTAAATTCGTCAAAACTTTGTTAATGCATTGACGGGCCTTATATTCACTCAGTTGTTCAAAGATTGCAATCAATTTTTTTCTTTCACCTCTTAATGTTGGTATTCTTAAAAATCCTCATTAAATGAAGATGCATAATTCATGAGTTACATGGTGGTGAGATAGAGAATGTTGAGATAAATAGGTGCATCAATTTTTGTTTCTAGGTCTATCTCACTAGCAGGAGGAGGCATTAGAGAAGAAGCTTGTGTAAAGGAGTGGATTAGTGAACTACCACTAGAGGAGCAACCAAGCCTCTTCAAGATGTGAGCAGATCTTCAAATGCTAACAAACGCAAACATTGTTGTTCTTCATCCTCTGTCACTCTCAAATTTTCTCTAAAAACCCCTACGATCTCTCAGTTCATCAAAATAGTACCACCACTGAACACCCTTTTGTCCCTGAATTTACCTCGATCACAAGCTCTTGAAAGTCTTTTACGTGTCTCTGCAAAAAAGAATACACAATGTAAATGTATCTCCTTCTAAATGAGTATATAAAATCTCTCCCCTTCCAAACTTGTGCCCTTGACAAATGGAGAAAACCCTTCAAACATGGAATACTAAATGGACATCCTTTCACATGACAAATATTATCTATGATTTTAGCAAGCATACAAATAAGATACAATAAGAGCAATTAATTTGAGCCATCAAAAAATAGAGACAAGAGAACTTGATATGAGATAGGAACCAATATTGCAGGAGTAATCATCAAAATGATAAGATTTGACTGCTAGCTGCAAATTGTCTACAAGATACTCAAGCAATCTGAGAAGATATACAAATTAAAGAACATCAGAGGCATCTTTATTGTTGTTATCTAACTAGGCTCTAGTATTATGTTAAAGTTTAGCATAGAAATAAACATAAATAGCAGTAAACGAAAGTAGAGAAAATAGGCACAAAAGACACAAGAAATTATCCTGGGAAAATCCTTCAACTTGAAGGGAAAAAACCAACCACACTAGAAAAATATCTCTTTATTGATAATAAAAATGTTCGAGAACAATGCTTTTCACTTGATGCGATTCATATACACACCAATATATAGAATTCAGAGACTCTTCACATCACAACCGAAGTTCAATTCAATTTTCAAAAACAAGTCTCTTCATATTTCCAAATGCATTCCTCTTTGCATGACACGTCTCTACATATAATATCATCTCGAATATTGTTATAAATGTCTTCTTCAGCTGAACAGTCATATTTCTAATTCATAAAAATAGATATAAAGATCTCTTTCGTGGCAACAATCTTTAACACCTTGAAATTATTTGAGTTATGTCAATTGTTTAGCATTGAAGCAGTTCATAACAAGAAAAGAATAGGCCATAGATTGATTAGTGAATGATAAACACAATGTGAGGAGCTCATATCTTTCACCCCAAGAAATGTATGTGACATCATTGTTAGAAAGTAAAGTCCACCAAGATAACTAAGAGGGGGGAGTGAATCACTTATCCAATCATTAAAACATTTATCAACCTTATTCATCCATAACCATGTAAACAATATAACCAGCAACCATAAGAAGATACACATACACAATTGTTAAAGAGGGGTTGTCGTTGCACCAAAAGACCTATCTGTCAATGCTCGATACAACCACTCAACTTATAGTACACAAGAGGTGGTTAAGCCCTTGTCACAAATCCCAAGGGGAGCGCTGACCAAATTTCCAACAATCTCCCCCTCAACGTTACCTGAGGGTCTAAGGATTCAAACTTGTGACCAAGCTCTGATACCACTTGTTAGAGTGGGGTTATCGTTTCACCAAAAGAATGATCTGTCAATGCTTGATACAACCACTCAATTTATAGTACACGGAAGGCGGTTAAGCTCTTGTCACGAATCCCAAGGGCAGCACTGACCAAATTTCCAACAACAATAACACCAGATATGTTAATTAGGGAAACCCTTGATGAGAGGGAAAACCCCAGTGGGGATGGTACCCACAAAAAAATGCACTAAGATAAAAGTTCATTGTAAGAGAATGGACTTTGTTAGGAGCCAATGAAATACATTCAGTACATATTAGTCCCTGTTAGGAGACTTTGAATCCCTGTTACGAGATTCCAACCCTGTTAGGAGTTGTAGAAGGTAGAAGGACCCACTACCCAAACAACTTTAGGGGCAAGACCACCGAACTCATTGTCCAATTGGTCTTTGTATTATTCCTTGCAGAATAATAGAAATGAATGATCTCGAACTCTTCTGTCATCTTGACCAAACCAATCCTCTTCTGATCTCAATACTAGATCACCAACTTCGCATATCACTTGTACAATTCGCACTTCATACATCAACCACACACTTCAAAACAAAGAAAATAACCTTACTTTATACCATGTCCTCAAAATAATTCCTTGAGTCAGCCTTGAGGCTTTCCCAATTAATTATAATAGGACCTCATTAAAATATTACAATTATTTTACAATTACACAATACTGTTGGCTCACAATCTTCACAATTTCTCACACATCAACCACACACTTCACATCAAAAAAAATAACCTTACTTTATACCATATCCTCAAAATAATTCCTTCAATCAGCCTTGAGGCTTTCCCAATTAATTATAATAGGACCTCATTAAATTATTACAATAATTTTACAATTGTACAATACTGTCAGCTCACAGTCTTCACAACTTCTCACACGCGCAACTTCGGACCTTGCGCACTTACCGACGTCATCATCAGGCTGTCTACTATCACTGTCTAACTGCTCTCATCGCTATTCTATACCTATTAAAAGATACAATCCAAACATCAGAAACCACTTAGCAAGTATCCTATCTGCTTACTGTCTTCTGTAATTCATGAATATCTTTTGCATGTCTTCGACTCTTTGTACGCGCACTTGTCCACTTCATCAGAACACAATGTAGAATACATCCTTAACTGCGCTTGACCTGATTATCAATAAATAGTTTGTACGACCTCGTTCTCTATCTATTACTCTGTCAATCTTCACAGAAACAATACTGTGTTGACATCAATGACAAACACAATCATGAATGCAACATGTCAATCATGTACACAGTCTCTCCAATGCTTAGGATACGCCCCCAAAGGAATACCATCAGCATTCATGCTAACAATCATTGTTGGTGAGCAGCATGAAACTCCAACAACATCATTTGTTCTTGTATCGTAGGAATCAATGGAAATGCTGATCACCTAAATGATAGTATGTGGAACCAAATAGGAGGAGGTTGAAGGTTTTCCAAAGGTGTGTAAGGCACAATAACAGGCATACAGTTAACCGCAGAAATTTGTGGTCTTTTGGCCACTTAACCAGCATCATTTGCATGGCATGAGGACTCCTACAGGTTCTGCCAAGTATGACCCAGAAAACCAATAACTGCCACCCACTTTCTAGACATAGATGGAGTTTTGTTGAGGACTTTTGCGCTGATTGTTTAAGAGCTAAAAAGGACATTAACAGTGTACAATTTGATTGTTATTTGGAATAATCTTCCTTATCAGATCACAGCAATCAGAGTGGCACAAATATTTGGTGTATTGTGATTTTCCATTGCTGAACTCATTATAAGGGTTGATTTGAAGACTATCTCTTTTTGTTCTTAAGGACATTTCAAGTCATTTCTCTATGTCATAGTAAATGTTAATATCTTCATCGGCTGTTATATCTTCTTTTATCAATTTGTAGACAGCATTGTATTAAGATTAGAATTAAATTGGCATTGTAATTTTCAATACAGGATGATTATGACTAAACAGTATTGTTTAACAGCATTTTGATCCTTTGTAGAATGTTAGTATATTCATTGAATCTTATTGGAATAACAAAAAGAAGTGTAAACCTTGAAATAAGCCTTGAACACAAATGTTTGACAAAATGAATGTGAGCTCGAATAGTTGAAAATTTGTTCAAAAATTCCTAGGAATTTCTCTGCATGAGATCATTTCCCCCACATTTTCATTGTCCCAGAAATACAAGGATTTTGGAGTCAAGGGGGAAGGCATTCCCATGGAATAATCGTTGAGAGCGTTGACTTGGTGGTCAGCACCTCCTTGGAGATTCATGTCATAGATCCGGGTAAGTCTCAGCATTTGTATCGGGCATCAACAGTTAAAGCTTTTGGTGCAACGGCAAATGCTACCTACAAACGGTATTAGAGCCCTTAGGTCACGGGTTTGAGTCTTCCTTTAGTTGGAGCTGAAGGCTCAGTCGGTGCTGCGGGGGAGATTGTTGAGAGTGTTGACTTGGTGGTCAGCACCTCCTTGGAGATTTATGTTGTGGATCCGGGTAAGTCTCACCATTTGTATTGGGCATTAATAGTTCAAGCTTTTGGTGCAACAGAAAATGCTACCTACAACAATAGCACTATAAGACAGTTTCCTTATAAAATTAGTGTTTAACTTCATTTAATGTGATGTACTTTGCATGGTCATATAATTATGAATTATGACGATATTGTATGCCTTGAATATCATGTTCAATTTCCAATCCTGCTCCTACTATTTTCTAATTAGGTGTAGAGAATTCAAGGGAAAATTGACAAAGTAAATGACAATATCTACAAAACATTATTATAGAAGAATGTGCACATAAAGATGTTATGTATAACGCTTTGTACCCAGAAAAGGTGTTTGTAAAAATACAACTCACCTCCACATCACACTTCAACTCTTTAGGACAAGGCTTCACCATGCAGAACCTCTGTAAAAAAAAAATTAAACAATTACAAAGATGTTGAAATTCACTTTCACAATACATTTAACCTTTAACTATTAACAATCTATTTGAAACTTTATTGGTAAAGCTTGTGCCATGTTTTTTGAAAGATCTTTTTTTTTCTAATTTACTATAAAACTTTAAATGCCACAATTATATAAGGATTTGTACAAATTTCTCATATGACACATTGCATTTGAAGAATATATGAAATCTAATTGAATATATAAATAAATATAAACACTTGTCCAATAGAGAAATTTCAGATAGTATTAACATTTGTATGCAACAAAGTTTTAAAAATGTAACTTTCTACAAACAAATGACTATCAAACATTATGCATCCAGAAAAGAGGAAGATGTTGAAGCTTCAAACACTTACGTACACCAACCAGCATTTATAAGCTAATGTGTTATTTGACATGTCTGGTGATGAAACAAAATGTGTCCAAAATGTCACAAACAATTCTATCTCTCATTGAATTGTTAAAAATAACACATTAGTGTGCATGTCAAGGTAACAACATTTTTTATCCAGTTAAAAATAAATGAAGAGGGACACCAGCTTTTGTTATTCTAAGACCCTTGGGGTTTGATGCTCTAAATCTGAAGCTGATAAAAAATTTACTCAAATGACATTGTGGAAGTGTTCCACCCATTTCTTGCCTGCACAGAAGTTTCCAGCTACTTTTAGCATTGAATTTTTGTTATTTTGAATTCTTCAAATTATTTATGCTAAGCACTAAAATAATTATAAGTCCACATAAATCCTAACTTAACCTCTAACCATCCAAAATTTAACACTCAAAAGTACATGCTAGAAGAAAAGAAGAAAACTTGGGCATTCAAAAGAAAGAGAAAATAAGAGGATAATAGAAATTACAGCAACATCAAACTCGAGGAAAGGTTAAGAAAGAAAAAAATTAGATTTAGACGAAATCGCAATCTAAAATTCATTTCAAGACCAAGCTGGGAGGAGAAATCACAAGAATCATTGATTGAGGACTTGTGGGATCACAAATCCTAAGGACTGCCAAGTCCTAGCAAACCTAGTCGATTCTTGGGCTCAAACTTTCAAGTCCTAAACTAAGACCTGGCGGCACAAGAATAAAAGAGTGTTGGGCCAACAAAGGTGCAAAAACAAGTATGATTTTGCTCTATAAATGTGTTTTTTCTTTCTTCTCTACTTCATCTTTTCAATCATCCATAAACAACAACACCCCCATGAATTGTTGGGTTTTTCTCACACTCAAACACCTTGTGTAGCTCAGTAGTTGTCCATAAAACCATTAGGGTCTCCACTCCCAAACCCCCACTAGTTATTGGAATCTTTTGTTGTATAAGAAATTTGATTACAATAAGAAAGTCTAGGACTAGAGACTAGAATCGAGAACTTGGGCAACTAATTTTATCAGTATCAAAATATCACTGATCAATGATTATCATACAATCAGGTTTAAAGATTTAGTTGTGATTATTAGAACCTGGCCTTAAGTTTTCACTAGATTAGGAAAGAGGAAGATGTAAAAAAAAAAATTATTCAAGGTAAAATAGGTTTTGAAGGGACCCTGAAACCCTTTACAATAAAAAAGCTGCCTAAACAAAAAGCATCAAAAACTCAACAGAAAACAAACAGCAAACCAACAACAAACAAACAAGAAAAGTATAAGAAACTGACCAAAAAAGACACTACTTGAGCTCCTTCAGAGTATGACCTGACTTCAAGTCTTTACTAATCAAATGAAGATCAACCACCTCCCTAATAATCTTAGACTGGTTCTCATCTTGCTTGGAATAGCTACACATCCTAGTAGGAGGATCGTACATCTAGGAAGTGACATTACACCGTTCTTTAATAGCTCCAAAAATATTCATGTTATCCTTCAAACCCTTGCTCACATTATCATTATTTCCTCCATTAGTAGAGTCTCTTTTCTTTAAAGCAGACACCTTCAAGTTCTTGATTTCATCACTAAGAACCTTGAATGCTTCAACTCTATTCAGCATTGATGCAGAGGGCCTAAGTTATCTTTAGTTTCTTTCCAAAATCTCTTCTTCCTTGACCTCTTCAAGGCACCATCCTACGTTCCACCTTCCCCAAACTGTCAAGAGGCCTTGTCCTTCCTTATTGGTGCCCTAGATTCAACTCCTAGGGATCCAAAACTTGAGAAACTAATCAATGTTTGAGAGTTTGCAACTCTCACCAAACCTTGACCTTTCCTAAAGGTTCATTGCAACCTAGCCCTTTGCCAAAATCAGGATCTCTACTCCATGTATGTCTTGGAATTACTGTTGGCGTTTCTCATACCTCTAACATTCTATTGCAACCATTATGTCACCTTAGATTAGACCCAAGATGACTCAGGATAGATATTCACCAAACTGACCTACTAGGAGACCTAATAGAATTAGCCCTCTTATTCTTCCATTTTGGTCACAACTCCCAAACTTTTTGAACAAGGGTACAATCTAATGGCATATTTGGATACCGTTTTGGCTCCCCTTTGAAATATCACAATTTTGTGTCTAGGTTCCACCATTGAACAGGTCAACCAGAATACCCCCAAATAAGGCCTAATATGTGTTTCCAAAGCTAATTCAATGAAAACCTTCACCAGTCGACTTTGTCAAAGAATATAACTATTGAAGCATGTTTGTACATTCTTAAGGAGTCCCAATCAACTCTTACTTCACACCTACCAATCTAATCTCTTCTTCTGCAACACAAATTGTATTCTTTTCTCACTTTTCACATCCTTATGCCAAGCCTAGGGCATCACCTTAGAAATAGAAGATATGTAGCTTACTCCTGCAACTTTACATATGTTATTGTACATTAGAAAACCTAACATTTCCCAAGAAATTGGCACAATCTCACGGTGAAATGTTACGAAATTAATATTTTTGTCCAAAACCTTAGGATTTATGAGGGTTTCAGACTAGTTTTGGAAATCTGATTGGATCTCACTTGTTTCTTCACCAGTTTATATCTGACCAAAAGCATTACAGAGTTAATTTATGAGCCTAGACAATAGGAAAGATCGCATTTGCAACACAATGGAACAGCAACACAATCTCGTTATTCTTTCTCAATTCACCAAGTTACATCAGCATTCAACCATTCTGATCTTATAACAACTTTAGACATCCCCCTCAACTGACCCAAACTGAAATTCACACCAACTAGCCATTGGGAGACCTAATTGCATGTTTTGTCAATGTTGTCAACATTGCACTTTTACAACATTTGGAGTCTTCCTTATGCAAACCTGGTTAGAAACATCCCAACAAGTTACAAATGACCTACTTAGGCCTTAGACAACATTAGACTCCTTACTAGATGTCTAGCATGATTTTTTACCACATTTGACCATCAAGGACCTATGACCTTACAAGCAATCAATTGGCTCAATAGGCCTTATACCATAATTGCAATAACAAATTGATCACTATTGGACCTTATTACATCAATGCACCTCAAAAGACATCCTTATTTGTCTAGGTACCCTACACAAGCATTAAAGACTGACTCACCTTGACTACAATCTCAAACTTTTGGTGCATATTGTGGATAGTATCATCCAATTTCTTAATCTTGGCTTCAGAGTCATTTCTGAGGACCTTAATGTATGTGGCCACCTTCTCTAAGATGTATTGTTAAGTATAGTGGATCTCTGATAGATAAACAATTACAAATAATGCTTGTAGATAAGTTCTGAATTAAATCAAGCAGAATATAAGTACTTATCTTTGACTGTGATTTGCAGCAAAACCTTTAACAATCTTCCTCCTTCAGCAATGGTTAAAGCTCCTGATCACTGTATAACAAAAGGTGAAGGTGATAACAATAATAAATAATACTGATATATTTATCTGCAGGTACTCAGAAGCCTTGAATCAATCCTTTCTCTGCAGCGGTGAATGAGCACATATATATAAATGGTGAGAGACGTGACTCCGAAGAGTCATGTCTCTACGTGGCCCAAAAGCCACGTAGGGACATGCAGGCATGTTAGTTAACATAATAACTGCCCAGAATTTGTTTTATATGCCTTGCCCGATAACAACACAAGGGCCCGATAATAATCATAACAAAGGCAAGGCACGGGGTATGAAACCCGACACAAGCAATATAATCAGTCGCTGATAATATGAAGCCCGACCAATATAAGTTGGTCAACATCATGCACATTTTACTGTCAATATTTCAGATGTATGACAGAGATATATGTATACGTATATGCATGCATACATCAGTATGAATATATGTATGTATGCATATGTCTCTGTGATGCATATCAGACAGTGGTAGCATATTTATATCTCTGTAATGTATAGCAGATATCAGTAAGAAAATACAAATGCTTATTTCTCTGTGATGCAAAGCAAACAGTGGTAGCATATGATATTCATGTTTTGCTTCTTCTGACGCTAGACATTAACATGTATAACATCTTAGAATTATCCTCCTTACTCCTCTTAGGACCAGCACCTATTTCCTAATTTAAAAAATCATGACCTTCTCATGGATAATGTTGATTTCAAAGAGGAAATAATTCCTTGTCTTCCCTAACCATCCTTGGTCAAAGCAATCGTGTCCTTAACCCAATCCTCATTCTACCCAAAAAAATCATCATCCTCATGATTGTAATGATCCTCCCCAACCTATTCTTCAAACACCACATCAGCTCCTTGAACATGTTGCAAAGGGTAGTTAGCTTCAAATTCCTCCTACTCATCTTCTTCAACCCTAACATCCCCCCGACTCCTCTTCCTCAAGTAGACCTTTCCCTTACCCCTCAGTTTCATGTTTCTTCTTATAACCACATTTACCAATGTGCAAAGGTTTTCTTCTCTTCTTAGATGAAGAATTCTCTTCTTGAGAGAAGGACCCATTAGAACACTCTAGATGAGGCTTCTTTTTGGGGGGTTTCTTGGGCATAGAGGAATTACCCTTATTGTACCCAAAAACTAATTCATCATCTCCAAAAGACTTGTCCTTGGAATCCATTGGCATATCTATGTAATATAAACAAACCAAACCTTGAGGCTATCTATAAGGAAATTGAGTCTATATGTCAAAGAGTGAGGGGCACCATATCAATAAGAGATCATAATACACGCTTTTATAGCTTGGAATGACCTTTCATTGTATGATATTTCCAAATGTTGCTCAACTTGGACTTTTTGATATAAATTACATCACATAAACAAATATTAAATTTTATATGGTCTACTCATTACTTTAAGACTACAAGCATTAACAATATATGATAAACCTCTCAGAGTGTTTACAAACATGCTTAGTTGCCAATTCGGGATATGACTCCGATTTGGGCATGTGGATTGGATCCGTTGATTCACAATTTTTTTTCCCAATTAGCTTTCGTGGAGGATTCATGAATATATATACACCCACACTAAAAAATGAGAGAAATATACATAATTCTAAAACTAAATCATTTCATAGTATGAATCTACGGTTCTAGTATGGATCTATGAATCTAGTACACTTGATCATTGATCCATTTTAATGATTATAAAGAAAATCAACACATTCATATTGAATTACTGAATTACAAGATGAAATTATGAAAATTCAAAATATAGATTATTAGACTTAAAGTTTATAAAATGATTCACTCAAAAAAGAGTCAAGACTAAAGTTTTTTATTTCAATCATCTGATGGATTTTCAAGAAGATCCGCATCAAAAGGGTACTGATGAGTTGCAAGTGCCAACTAATGAGCTGCAAGTGCCATATCTACATCAGTAGAGGAACCCAAACTGGTTCCACTACTAGTAGTGGGGATTGTAAATCCATAGTTCTCCTCATCATCCACATCAGCTAAAGTGGCTCTAGCAAGATCCTGGATGGTCATATCTAAATTAGGAGTCTCAGGTTCTACATCCCAAAGCTTCTTGTACTTCCTCTTGTACTTGGGATCCTTCCCTGCCAACGCAAATTGTTGTAAATGAACATAAGGTCTTCTACTTTTTTTGCAGCCAACTGGTTATGTTTGACTGAGTGGATAAAGGGGTAAGTACTCCAATTCCTTTTGTTAATGTTTAGCATCAGAAGAAGCAAAACATGAATTACTTGATATACTGAAAATACTGTTGATACCTTATATCACAAGGATATATGCATATATGTGTGTGTGTGTGTGTGTGTGTGTGTGTGTGTATTAATATACGTACACACACACACACACATACATATACATATATATATATATATATATATATATATATATATATATATGCATACGTCCATGAAACAACATATGTATTATCCGCATCACTAAGATCATGTTTATCGGCAGAATTCATTATGATCGGGCTCCATTTGTTTTGGGCAGATATATATATTATTCATGCCTCATTACATGTTATCGGACTAATGGTTGTCAGATTTATAATTAAGCAAATATAATAACATCAAGCATATATTACCTCCATTCATTTCAGTCTACAGTCAAAGGAAGGCTAACTGTGATCACTGAGATCCACAAACCTTAACATGGTATCAGAGCCAGGTTCCTTCTATAAAGCCTAAACAGCTTGAAGGTAGATCTTGATTAGATTTATTCATTTATTTTGTGCACTAAAAATCTTTACCAATCAAAATGGTTAGTGGTATCAAAGTTGAAGATAGACTTGAAGGCGACTCAAATTATACAACATGGAAATTACAAATGAAGGTAACCTTAAAAGATAATGATCTCAAACAATTCATTGAAAAATCTGACCAAGTAAAAAAAGGAAATGATGAATTGAATAAGTGGGAAAAAAGACAATGCTAGAGCCATGAAATTGATTGTTGATGGAGTTAAGGATCATCTACTCCCTATTATTTCTGAACTAGAGACTGCACACGAAATGCTCCAAACACTTGAAGAAATGTTTGAGATAAACAATACAATGAGAACCCTAAATTTGAAAGACAGTGTCTCCAACATTAAGATGAACAAAGGAGAAACTATTGCATCCTATTTCATGAGGATAATTGAACTAAGGAACCAGCTCTCTAAAAATGGTCACGTTTATGATGAAAAGTAATTAACCATGATAGCTCTAAGAGGATTGCCACAATCATGGAAAACCTTCCATCAAGGAGTATGTGCTCGATCCAAACTTCCCAAGCTTGGTCAACTAAAAGATGATTGTATTCAAGAGGAAAGTATGTTAATATTACAAGATGATACTTCAATTGGAAGTGATCTTCATGTTCTTTCAACTCATGTTGATAAAAAGAAGAAACAAAATTTCAAAAGGAAAAGAAGGCATGTGGATTACTCTAAGATGCAATGCTTTAGATGTGACAAATATGGCCACTCTGCCTTTAAATGTCCTGATAGATTGAAACACCAAGCAGCTTTCGTCAAAGTCAATGATTATGATATAGAGTCAGAGAAACAACCATTCTAAAAGGAATTTCTAAGTATCCTTAACATGAGAAAAATATTAAGAGGGAGTTCTTTATTATTTTCATGTAATGCAAATAAATGTTAAATACTTCTCAAAAGTAAATTTAGTTGTTATAATTCTATGATAGAGTCTTAGAATATGAAATAAATTACCATAATTTTATATGTAATATTTGCTTCTCATATAAGCTATGTGCTTTGACCTTTCTGTTTTGAAATGTACTACAGGAAGAGGGAATTAAATGAGGAGTCTTATTTATCATTCAGTGGGAGAATGAGGATGATATTTTGTTAACCTCAGTAAACCTTATCTTATTGATTAAGAGGGAGTAGACCATGCTGAGATGGCTTCTCTAATGATTAATAAGTTGTCACAGTCAAGAGGACTGTGACCATGTGACTATGTTTGGGCCTATCCCTTGTGTATATCATAAGGAGGTGACGACTTCCAAATGATTATCACTTGTATTTGGGAGAAGTTGTTGTAAGGTGACGATTTTACAATCAACTTGTATTATGAGATCTAATAAATTGAGTAAATGGTGAATGTCTTGTATCTCAGCATTCTGGGAGGCCATTACTCTTAGAGTACTTGGTGAATATCATTGATATTTTGGGAGGCCAATACTCTTGATGTCAAACGTGATATCTTAAACGTTTTGAGTAAGTGGTGAATATCATTGATATTCTGGGAGGCCAATACTCTTGATGTCAAATGTGATGTCTAAAACGGTTTGAGTAAGTGGTGAATATCATTAATATTCTGGGAGGCCAATACTCTAGATATCAAATGTGATATCTAAATGATTTTGGAGTACTTGGTGAATATCGGATGTCAATATTCTGGGAGGCCAATACTCTTGATATGAAACCTTGTTTTTTAGTACTTAATGAATATCGGATGTCGATATTCTGGGAGATCAAGACTCTTGATATCAAATGGGATATCTTACCCTAGTTTGAGTAATTAATGAATATCATATGTTGATATTCTGGAGATTAATACTCTTGAGATTATATGTGTATCATGGACATCTCTAGACGTTGCTTAAGTACAAGTAGAGATCATTGGATATACCATGTACTGTTCATATTGTGTTGATTATATGATGATTCTGACTTATTGATGTTTTTCTTCTCCCTAGCTAAAGAGGAAGCGTTAATGTTTAGCGTCAGAGGAAGCAAAACATGAATTACTTGATATACTGAAAATACTGTTGATACCTTATATCACAGGGATATGTGCATATATATGTGTGTATATATATTTATTTACACACACACACACACACACACACATATATATGCATATGTCCATGAAACAACATATGTATTATCAGCATCACTGAGATCATGTTTATCGGCAAAATTCATTATGATCGGGCTCCATTTGTTATGGGCAGATATATATATTATTCATGCCTCATTACATGTTATTGGACTAATGGTTGTCGGGTTTATAATTAAGCAAATATAATAACATCAAACATATATTACCTCCATTCATTTCAGTCTATAGTCAAAGGAAGGCTAACTATGATTGCTGAGATCCACAAACCTAAACGGCTTTCAACTGCAAAAGAGCTCGCAACCTAGAGAGAAATTAAAAGAATACAAGAATCAAGATAAATTCAAGGAATCGAGAGTGTTAACTTTAAGAATTTAAGTTTACATGTTAAATTTTACAAACTTACTTGGGATAGGATCTTTATGGCAAGAAGTTGGAGGTACATGAAGTCTTGCCCGTGACGATGCCACCATCTAATGGCATCCATCATGCTTTGGTCTACTATAGCAATAAGGTAGAAATCATTTCTTGAGATGAAGGCAACAAATTCATTCCTCACATTCGCCCGAATCTTGGAAGATTTTAGCTAGTGCCCCTTATATTTATTTGCAACCTCCACATCTCTAAATGGTGCCACTCTACTTGGAAGTCGAAGTACTTTTGCACTACAGTAATGAGGGGATAACGTAATACGATTCAACATTATCAAATATCGATAGCACAAATAATGGATAACATAAGCACAAACATTTGATAAGTACTACAATACCTCTGGGATAGAGCATATGCAAGGAGGTGCAAAGGTATGAATGGAACAAGATCGCTTTCACCCTTTTGTAAAAGGTTTCCTCACAATTATTCTCCCTCTCATGTACAGCTTGGGATATGAGATATGAATAATAAATATCATTAGAGATTATGTCAATTTAAATCTTTGAATCCAAATATCTCTCAAATAAACAATGGTAGAAGAATGTAGAACTTACCATTTTAATTTTTTCCAACATAGTGTCCATGGAATCATTAATATTCTCGAGGTATGGCTCATCAATGACCGAAAGCAAAGTATTGCCATGATTGGATTGATGAATTCCAACACATAATCTACACGACCCCACCAATCATCATCTACAGATAGTATCATTGATTTCACTTTTTGAGCCCTTGTTGTATTGTAATTCTTCCAAATGCCCCAATGGGAGCTAATGGCAATTTGTGTCAATGAATCCTTTACCTTCACATGTCGTCTCAAGACAATTGCGTGAGAGGCAAAGCGGGTTTCAGCAACTTAAGAAATTTTTTAACTCAAGTTAGTAATAAAATTAAAATATGTTAATGTAGGGAACACAAAAAACAATACTCTGTAATCCAATATATATAAATTTAATTTTAAATTTAAATGTTTACCTTCAATAATTCCAAGTTTGAGAAACTCCTGAAATTGCTTGTGACATGTGGTGATTTGTCACAAACATTTGAATCTCTTAAGCCTCCTTATATACCCATTTCACCCAATCTATTTAAGTGCCAATTGCTTTCATCACAAAATCGAGAGTGGACAATGCACAGTGTCCAAAAGATGAGGTCATTTCTAGACTCTACAATTAAACTTGCAGCCCTACATACTTTTGCATTGTCCATGACCACTTGGACAAAATAATCAAGACCCACTGACTCTATGGCATCAATGAGAATGCGGGAAATAAATTTTGCATCTTTGACTTGCCCTTCAAAATCAATTGCCTTCACGAAAATTGCCCCCTTGGGGCATACAGTAATAACATTGATCACTAAGCAGTTTTTACAATCTTTCCATCCGTCTGAAATAATAGACACCAATTTGAACCCAAGAATCTCTTATTGGTTAAATTTGCACCTCTAAATTTTTCCTCTTATTATGTAATATGGTGGTGCGCAACTTTTCATAACCAGGTGCTCTATAACCAAAAGGTGCTTCATTTATTGCTTGCACCATCTCCCTCCAATAAGGTGATCTCACTAAATTAAATGGAACACCATTTGCAAATAAACAACGTCCCACTTTATGATCAGCAATATCCCTCAATTCATTTTGGGATGCCCTATCTAATGGGCCTCTCTTACAAGTGAGAAGAGTTGGTTTTGTAGCTTAATCATCTGTAGATGACATAGGCAAAAAAGGATGTGACCTTGTGCTTGGTTGATCAAATGGTGGTGTTGGTTTATTTTTTGGTTTGGAAGCACTAAGTTTTCCTTTTGCAAGTGCTCTATCTGCATCGTCTCTCTCTTTTGCTAAAGATGCTATTTGTGCAGCTGGTAATCCATTCTTAACTTCCCCACTACCCTCACACATGTTAATTACTTGACCCCCAAGACCCAAAAAATGTCCTTCCACTTGGGTACAGTAGTTTGTATATATTGTACATGGCAATAATTACACTTCCATATGTATGAACCACCCCCCAAGACATTGTGAAGTCCTCATTGTGTGTCTCCATAAAGGAGAAGCCTTATCAATTTTGAATTTTGGTGATCTCGACCCACCTACTGAGCCTTCACTTCTCATTGTATGACTTGTAATCTAGGAAAAAATGAAAGAAAACCATGCTTCAACACTTATACAAAAACTTGAAAACATTAATAAGTGTTGAAAAACTTGAAATAAATCAATAATCTATGAAAGAACTAATGAAAAAGGTTGAAATGAATATGTTAATCACTTCTTGCAAGGTATTTACAGCTCCACAATCGATCTCCTTCAAATCAAAGCACTTCACTTTAAACTTGCAACTATGAGAGAGAGCAAATGTGAGATGAAATGTATTTATATGTTGAATAAAAGGGTCATTTTTAGGGTTTGGAGGAAAAAACAATTAAAAAATCCAAAATTTGCAAGTTGGGCCCACTTTTTACCCACCCTTGCTCCTGGATTCTTGCATGATACTTGAGCAGTTGCCCATATTCGAGCGGGATCTGGATATGGTCTGTGATCCTACCTATGGATCCACCTGGAATTGTGGGCTGGAGATCTCAATAGATCCACAAGCAGGATCATGGACCTTGCCCGGATCCTCATGAACCTACGCCTGAATCAGGATCCGAATCAGATCCAAATCTGAATCCAGCTTGTTCCAGGCGAATCCAGTAACCAAGTAAACATGAACAATAATATCTTAAAACATTAATAAACTTGATTAACGGATATAAACCATAAAAATATAATTTGCCAATCCTCTTTTCGTATTTCCCTTTAACATTCTCAAGCAGCTTTTTCAACCTTCTTCAAAATATTTCATCAAAATACCTATATAATGTAACTTTATATACTCCTCTTTTATGTCCCTCAAATCAATTTACAAAATTTAATCATTCGTAAAATTTTCTTTATTGGACAACTTTACTTAATTAATCAATTTAATGATTAATCCCTAGTGTAGCCCAAAATTAACCTATGGAAACTAATTAGGCTAAATGGTTCATCTTGAACTACTCCTCAAAAGGACACATTACACTTACCTCCATTTGTTCAATCAATAACAATTTAGACTCACATTCATCTATCAAAAAAATTCATTTTATAGCAACATCTGTTTGATAGCCTTTTACTAAATATATCACTTCAGCCTCATTTTGATTCATGCATCGGTATATAGATCAATGCAGGTTGATTGAATGGGTCTGTAAAGGCACTGCTAGGACAAGCTAGTGATTTTGTTATTGCCATACAATTATTTATTTCATAGAAATACCCATTATTGGGGAGCTCTGTGACTTAATTGCAGAACTTTCAAACATGCAAAAAAAATCTAAAATGGATGAATGAGAAAGCCAAAGAAGAGCCAACTCTATGTAGGTATGGAAAAAGAATATGTAAATAATTACATATTGAACATGTATAAAAATAGAAATACAAAGTATGTGATATGGAATAGAAATATAAGAATTTATATCTCCAAACACAGGTTTACAAAAAGATGCAGCCCATAGTCAAGTTGGGATCCTCATCTGTTCTTCTGTTTAACTGCCAAAATTGACCTTCCCTCCTTTCTCCTAGCATGTTTGGGTAGATCCATCATTGAACATTGAACATCAGGGGAGAAATTCATAAAGGCCAATCTCAACCATGCACAACAATGATATAAAGTCTAAGAAATTCTTACACCGATTCATTAATCTGTCATTTCCAATAAAGAGGAAATGTGTCTGACCCAAGATTATATTATAAATATCTTAAGTAGCTGCAAGCATATCAAACTCTATATTTTCTGCTTACCAACTCTGTATCCTTAACTAAAGAGCCTTTGGGGATGAAAAACAAGTGCCTATCATGCAATCCTATCAAACCACATAGCCACAAAATATGTCACATGCATTGTCATATAATATAACCTGACATACGTATCAGGCACATCAATTAGCATCATGTCACCGTAATAACATTTCAGTTATAGGTATTTGGCACCACCATCATAAAAAGCATCAATGCAGATAAAGAAAAACCCATAACTGTTGAGATAAAAATGTGAATATCACAATGTAACCCCAATGTGATTGGTTTTTGTGCCAGAAAATGGCCATAGTTGAGAGTTGAACAGTCACCTTCAGCGATTCTGGCAATTGACTTGCAAACTCACACTCACATCACCATGGCAAGTTTGCCACCCATTTTGTTCAGTATGCATCTTCAGACATTGATCAGACATCCATTTATAAAAAGAAGCAATAAAGTGGTAGGAATTAGAGATCCAACTAATGACTATTGACCACCCATGTATTTTGATTTCCTTTCCTTACAATTATAGAAATTTGATGTAGCACACATAAAAATTATCACATATTTCTCAATTCCCGTTCTAGTGCTAGAAGAAAAAAAAAGGAAAACTTAGAAACTGATAGGTAATATTGAATGCACTTTAGGTATTGTATGTATCAAAGTGCTGGTTCAAAGTTTAATTCATTTGTTCAATCACAGCTCAAATAAAATGCTAGAAGATAGCTTCTATGGAAAGTTGAAATAAGTCAACTATTAAATAATCAAGCAATTATATTTTTCTTCAAAGCTAGCCTTGAATCTGCTATTTAATTTAATTAAAAAGTAGTGATGCACAAACAATGTTATCAAAAATATATTCAAATTATCAATGCAGTTAAAGATATCATACTTGACGGTAGGGCTTCTCTGGAGTCCTCCAAAATGCCTAGAAGTGATCACACCAAGCAACATATTAGAAATTACAAAACCTGTTTATCATCAATAGAAGTGTCAAATAACTTTAAATTGCTTAAACTTGTAGAAAAGTAAAAATTACCTGCTCAAAATATAGAACCCTTGATCCATCAGTCATCGTAGTGGCAGGACATGTAAGCATCCTACCACAAAACATACCACTAGTTTATTGACAACATAAAAGCAATCGGTTTTGTGTTCATAGAATTCTTATGAACTCAAAATCAACATGCATGGAAACAATTCTCTACAACTCAATTACTATCTTAACAAAACCGACTTCCAAAGCCTTTTACAATTTGGTTGATCTAGATGATGCATTAATAAAAAAGGGAACGTATATCTAAAGAGTGCCCTAATTTAAGTTTTAACTTGTAAAAATTATTCTTTTCACCAATAAATAAGGCTTACTAAGATCAGAGCTAACAAAAGGTTGTGTAATGCTAGAGATCCATTTTGAACAAATGATAATTTGAAAAGAATAGTCATTGGCCACGAGTAAACAAAGTCTAATTGTAGCAAACGGATTAGTGTTGTTGATACACTGACACCTATACCTTTAATGCTATCCCTACACTTTTTCTTGGGGATTTGCATTATATATATTTCCAAGTTCCTTTTCCATAATTGGAAATATAGCTTCAAATTATCTTACTTTCTTTTATGTTTATTCCTATAGTATTTGGTGTTTTAATTAATATTCAGGTTCTTATTCTGGTTTTAAAGTTAGTTCTAAATTGGTTTTTATCTTCTCTTCTGTTTTACTTAGTTTTAAATTGGTTTTTATCTTCTCTTCTGTTTTACTTAGTTTTAAATTGGTTTTTATCCTCTCCTGTTTTACTTTAGTATCCTTCTGCTTTTGCTTCTTCCTCTTCTTCTTCCCTCCTTTGAATTATTTTTTCAAAATAATTCCCAATTTTATCTTTATCTTATATTTTTCTATTTATACCCCTTTGTTTGGAGCTTCATACTACACCCCTCTCCCTCTCCTTTTGATTCAATCCCCATCTATAACTTCTCATATTTTATCTCTCTCAGCTTTCTATTATCTTGATGATAGAACATGGTGTGTGATCTGAAACACTGATTAAAAAACTCGCACACGGTCTAATTCAGAAACAACGGCAATTATATATGGATTGTGGAAATGTGGCATTGTATTGACATTGTAAATGTGATATAGTCATAAGTGGACTCGAATAGAATTAATGAGGCATTAACATGTGGAGAGCAAATAGAAAAACATTGTTTGAAAAGACTCAACTACTAGCCATTGCCATCGTTGGATGCTATCTTAGCACAACTTGCGATATAAATATACATTGCAGGAGTATATGCCTTCATAAATGTCAAGCCTAGGAGATATATTATACTTCCCACTAAACCCAAGAAATTGTCTAAATGTGCATTCATAAATTTGAGGAATAATGGTAAATTGAAGATCATGGCTCAAACAAGGCAAGCTAATTTCTTATTAATAATGAAATTTGATTTTGAAATATGAATATCATAAAGCAGTACGAAGATAGATAAGATCAGGGAAAAAATCTATTAGTATCATGTTCTCCAACCTACGGCAAGTTATTCGGGTATTAACTGCCTGCAAGCCGGGTTAGCTCTGACAGGGTTTCATGACCCGGCCAAATGACTCGGCGGGTCATGAGCCATCACCTGCAAGGCTCACAGAGAAAGCGGGTCATGCCATGACCCACTGGGTCTGTGGGTCATGACCCACGTTGCGGAAGCCAGGGATTGCCAGTAAATTTTATTTTTTTTTAAACACTTACTTTTTCCTCTTTCTTTTTTGCATATGCCTTCTAATTTTCCCTATAAGGATTTATAATTGCTTGTTATGAGATGAAGAGAGGAAAACTGAGAGTGAGGAAGAAAAAAGGGAAGCCATAGGTCTGCAACCAGCAGAGAAGAAGAGCATCAAGGAGACCACAAGTCACATTGGGGAGGTCACAAGTTTGCATTGAGAGCATCAAGGAATCCAAGGTAAGGCTTCTCAACTTATTTGAAAGAGTTATGTGTTAAATATTGTAGACTTTGTTGGTTTTTTTGTATGTCTATAACTTCCATTTTAAAAAAAAAATTAAGTTTACCTTTCCAAATCTTGAATGTTTTAATTAAAATGTAAATTGCATACTTAATGAGAGAAGCAGAACAATAGCAAACCTTTGATTTTTTAAGAAAAAATGTAAACATATATTTTGCCGATTTTTCTAAAATACATTATACAATGCATAAATTTGTAATTTTGTCTTATTGCAGTAGCCTTCAAGTTTTGAAAACATTAATTCTTCCCAATTCTTCCAAAGTGCAAATCTTGGAAATATAGTGAAGACTTTCTTGGTAGACCAAAAATTCAAACAAAATGCATATTTTGCAAAGATATTTTTCATGGTGGCATCAATAGGTTTAAATACCATATTGTCAGCATACCTGGCAATGATACTGACCTGAGGCAATTGGTTTTTGTCAAAGTTGCATGGGGATGGTGGAACTTGGACACTTTGGGTACGTGTGACTATTTTTAAAAATAGGGGACGGGGTAATTGGGTACATCAAACTGTTTTTTAATATAATTTTATATTTCTAGTAAATCTGAAAAAATTGAGTCATGACAATTGTTGTCCAAAACAAGAACAGTGATAAAGTTTGCAGATGTATAATATTGTTTCCAGGTTCAAATTTGCAATATGTTTGTAATAAAAATATATGCTAAATGTTTGCATGCATAGCAGAGAAAGCAAATTTTAATCATGAAGAAGAAGATCATAAATCATATAACAATGACATATTACAAATGATAAACATCTGACTTGAACAGTAATAAAGTTTACTGTTAATCAGTATTGTATCAAAGTTTCAAACTTATTATGTATTGAATTCAGCTTGATAAATGACAAACTGATATGCAAACAAAAAAATGTAGCAAAAATCAGAAATCGTAATCAAGGTCCTCAGCTATGATGCTCTCCACTAAGTACTCAGTATGTGGGTACGTGTACCCAATACTTGGGTACGTGGGTACACTTGGGTACGCATCCTAGGGGTTTGGGTACATGCACCCATGCAACCTTGGTTTTTGTTATGCTCGGTTGGAAAAACATGCAGAACATAAGGAAACTAAAAACAGGCAACAAGAAGAGATAAATGCAATTGGCTCTCATTCATCCGCAGTGGCAACCGCATTTACATCTGTAAGTTGCATTGGAGAGGGTTCTTCCATGCCTCCCTTTCATCCTAGTGCTAGTGCTAGTGCTTCTACTGCTGCTCCTTCTAGTGACACTATTACACTTGGCCCTAGAGTGTGGAAATCGAAGTTGGGCAGTTACTTTGTGACAAGCACTACTCCTGGTACACATCCCTTGCTTGAGCATGGGTTGTAACAAGGAGGTCCATAATGCTACATGAAAACAAATTGCAAATTTTGGTACTTTTGCAACATTCCATTTGTTGTAGCCAGGTGGTTCTTTTTTATTTAATTGCTTTACGTTCAAAATTTAATTTTAAAATTTATAATTTGAAGTTGAACTTCGCTTTGTCTAATGATTAATCATAATCTATTTGTGGCAAGTCTCCTTATTGGCAAGCCACGATAGATGCCATAACCATTTGTGGGGCAGCCTTTAAAGCCCCTACTAATGCTGAGTTAAGTTGCCTCTTGTTAGAAATAGTAAATGATATGAAACTTGAGCTTATTAATAGTTGTGGCTGGAAAAGCTTATAGGAATGAAGCCTGTTAGAAAGATAAAAGTAAAGCTAAAATTCTACTCCATTAAGAACCAATACAATACAACAATTTTGATTGCAAGATTATAGGTTAGAGATTGTATTGTGGAAGGCCAAGACTGATAGAAGTGAGTAAAAAGAAAATCAAGGTAGTTTCTTTTGCTATTTCTTTATAATGTGGCTTTGGCTTCGGCTTCAACTTCTTATTGATCTAGAAGAAAAAACAAGTGCCAAAATGTTAGGGGCCTAGCTTGATTGGCAAGAGCTTCCTATGGTAAAGCACAAGATCACGAGGCCTAGTCTCCCCCAAGCCCACATGGCAACGGAGGACATTGACGTTAAAAAGTTTACTAGGTACACTACAATTTATAGGGGGCGCATGGAAATTTCAATAAGGATCTAGAGAATAATGTCCCATGTGTTGAGGGTATTGTCCATTGCATTTAGTAGAGAAATGCTTGGGATGTAAGACATAAGACATGGTGGCCAGTAGACCCTTTCAAGAACCTTTCAGCTTCGCCAATAGACCAAGGGCCCATTGACTATATATTATTTTTTATAGTTAGTAATTTAAAAAGTATTAATATTATTATTTATTTGATATACATTTCAATAATTAAATATTTATGTTTTATTAAATTGTATAGCATAGTTAGCTAAATCAATACTTAATATACTTAATCCTATACATAATTATTTATTATATACAATACAATAATGGCTTTCAACTAGATAGGAAGTTTCAAACTTTCCACTCTCCTAACCAACTATAAAGTAAGATCTTTGGGACCTTTACTTTTAGCTAGAGGCTAGAAATATATTTAGGCCAATGGAGAAGAGAACTTAAAAGGAGAGAAGGCAAGGGGCATAGATTGCCTTACTCCGTTCTTAGGGGCACTTGAGCTGGGAAAAGATAGAAGGCTTGGGATAGGCACTCGTCTTTCCTTGGATAGTTGAAAAAAGATCCTTTCTTCAAAAAAAAATAATATACATATTTATTGAATCATTTGAGAATATATATTTATTAGATTATATTAGAAATGTGTTTATTAAATATATGATATTTATATTTTAAATATTAATGATTGCTAATACATAAAAATCATTGATGTAAATAATTTTATTTCTTTAAATTTATTATAAAATTATTATATAAATATCTACATAACTCAGGGAAGCGTCCCAGCCCAAAAACACCAAGTTTTAGAAATGAGAACATCCCCGAGATGGGCAGACAAGTATGGGACATCCCCCCACGTCCCAAAATTTCAAAAATTGCAGGAGACATCTCAAAAATAGGGGTATGTGATAGAAAAAATGGGGGACGGTTGTCCCCAGTACACCAGAGACATCACAAACGTCACCCAACCATAACAAGGACAGATAGGCATCCCCAACGTTGAAGCACAAAAAAAAAAATTTTAATGTTGAAACCTTATTTTATTGACATGATTGAATATGTAAAGGGGCTTCACTAGAAATTTATGATAGGTAATCTACTCAGTTGTTATTAACAAATATAAAACATGATGGTTAAAACAAATTTTAAAATTGAGAGCTAATAAGTACTAGATCAAAAATAGAATTGAAATATATTTATGGCACTATAAAGTTGAACTTGAACATCATGATGAGATTTTATGGCAGCCCTCTAGCCTTTGGGCATATTTAGATTTTTAGATTTCTATGATATTTCTCACTATTAAACTTAGACTTTTTGTTTGCATATTGATAAGCTTATTGACAATTTAAACTGTTTTATGAATGCATAAAAGACTAGAGTTAAATTTTAATACATATTGTATTATTGAGTATTGAATTGGTTATTATTTCATAGATGGCATTCAAATGGTGTATGTTAAGGTTCTATAATGTTTAAATGACATGCTTTGTGCTTAGTTTCATATGAATGGTATGTATATTTGCAAGTTTCAATGTATATTTTAAAATTTTCCTATATTTATATAGCTGTCTCCATTTGCCATTCCCCCCAGTCCCTCATCGCCAAAATCAGAAAAACAATTTGTTGTCCCAGAAACCTGTCCCACTGCCCCCCATCGTCCCCATCTCGGAAACTCGGGGGAACATAGATAAATATAGATTTAAATACATTATTTTGGAAATTCTAAATATAACAATATTAATCATACAATATATCAACTAAATTTTGAAAACCTAAAGCTATCAGATTTCCACAATCCATCAAAATAATGTTCTTATTTCTGGATTTGATTGTGTGAGAATTTTTAATATTAATGTTTCCGATCACACTCTATGACCCATCAAGAGGATGCAAGAGACTAGCACGAAAAGAATGATGGATCTGTTACAAGATTCAAGAAGAGTTGGCAGATTAACGGATTTCCGGATGATTGATTGATTAACAGAGGAACAAATGTGTTCCTTATAAAGAATTACAAGGACGTTGTTTCTAAAAGAAACAACGTAGACTGAAGACGGAATTAGAAGCAAAACTAGAGACAGGATAGGAAACATTCCTATTTGAACTGAAGAAAAAAAAGACGGGATAGGAAACATTCCTATCTAGACTGAAAGACGGACTACAGCCAAGTAGTTGACTATTATAGAAAGTATAAGATATTATCTTAATACCCTCCCTTAATGGTCAACATACGAATGGCGGAACATTCTGGGATAATTGAGACCTCCCTGGATCTACAGAATGTTGAAACCAAGAAGCTTTGCCAGAAGAGTGCTATGACTCAAAATAGGTTGCATTTACAAAACTTCATTTTTGTGGAAAAAACGGTAAAACCCAGAATCTCACACAACCTTGCATATTACAGACAACTTGAAATGACTTTTGAGGAGAAAATCAACAAACCCAGAATCTCACACAACCTTGCGTATTACAAACAACTTGAAATGATTTTTGAGGAGAAAATCAACAAACCCATAAAAAACAGAAACAGATTCAGAAGGCGAAAAATGCAGCTTCGCCTTGATCAGGACCCGGAGAAGTCAGACGCTGCCTAACACCCAAAACAAGTTAATCAGTGTTTCGATATTCGAAGATTGCGATGATGCGCTACTTCCAGGTTCCATAATTGCGACCATTGAATTTGGAATTATTTTCGAGCAGAATATTTGTCAGAGATGCCATGGCACGTTTTTCAATGAAAAACTGTGAAAATCTGTGAAGGCACGTTCTTCAAGGCAAAAATACGAAAGACCCAAAAGAATCAGAGAATGACCCAGAAGAGAGCTCGAAAAACCCAGAAGGAATCTACTGTCGTTTTCTGGATCCGCTAGCTCGAAAATTGAGGCACCCAGAACAAACGGACGACAACCCAGTTGAGCTCTCGAAAAACCCACTAAGAATTTGCAAATAAAATATTTTTTTGACCCCAAAAATTAGGGTTTCGAAAAAAACGGCCCTAGCTGAAAAAAGCTTGAAAAAACTTCAAATTTCTTGATAAGCGATGGCAGATTTTTCTTCAAGGATCGATGTGCATGGACGAATGGGGCTAGAGTGTGCTGAACAAACACAGGCAGACCCGAGTTCGGGAATTTCTCTAGGCCGAAAACCCTAAGCAGGTTTTAGAGAAATTCAACAGAAATAATTTTGAAAAAATTTAAACAAATAATTTCACGAAGAAATTATAATTTTTTTCGAAAAAATTTAAGTAATAGCTCTGATACCATGTTACAAGATTCAAGAAGAGTTGGCAGATTAACGGATTTCCAGATGATTGATTGATTAACAGAGGAACAAATGTGTTCCTTATAAAGAATTACAAGGACGTTGTTTCTAAAAGAAACAATGTAGACTGAAGACGGAATTAGAAACAAAACTAGAGACAGGATAGGAAACATTCCTATCTGGACTGAAGAAAAAAGAGACGGGATAGGAAACATTCCTATCTAGACTGAAAGACAGACTACAGACAAGTAGTTGACTATTATAGAAAGTATAAGATATTATCTTAATAGGATCACAGGGTGTGATCCGAAATGTCGACGTTAAATATTCTTACACAATTGAATCCAGAAACAAGTGCATTATTTAAAAACCTCTTGATGACGGATGTGTAATGGTTGGTTATGGCTTCCATTTAATGCATTCTACACATGATTCTGAATGTGATTACTCTTGACTGAGAAAAGGTCATTTAATTCCTAAGCAGAAGCTCTGAAATTTTCTTGTAATTTAGGCCTGGTTGGATTGTTGTCAACTGAAAGATTCCAAACAAAGAACAGATGGGAGATGGATGGAGAGAGAGGAAGAAGGGGCCAGCTCAAATGGATCCTAATAATTGTACAATACTCTACGCAAATAATAATCTATGCAAACATTTATATAAAAACATTATGAAGCATTACTGCAAATGGAGCTAATCAATTTCTTGAAAACTGTGTTGTATGCCTCTGAGCAAATCAGCTAAACTTATGCTTTCTAGGGTTACATAATTACTATACACTTTGCTGTAGATAGTATCTTTAATATATAACTTGAGTCATGATGTACACTGGAGTTTGATCTTTTGTGCTCTCCCATGGAAATAGATAAGTAATTTAATGTACTCATTTCAATATAAACAAAAAACATAAAGGGAAGTAACCTATTACGGGGAAAAGCATACCTTATGTTGAAGTAATTCATGGGATCACGAGAAGCTTGTTCACTGGAGAACTGCCAAAGAAAAAGACAGAATATGTTACAATTATCAAAATGCTTAAAAATGCAGGGAAAATCTTAGATTTTTACTATTGAAGTGCTGAAAATTAAGCCAATGGTAGCTTTCTTTACAAGTTCATATTGGCCACAATGAGATTATTTGATTTAATTAATTCTTATGAAACTGCATTTTTGTGAAAAATATATCTTATACTACTAGAAGAAACAAAAAGGTTAAATCAATCTAACAGCAGTCTTGTAAAGAAAAATTCTCCCCAAGAAATCCAGAAAAGCTAACATCTGAGCTTGTGCCCGAAGAAAAGTTTGATTCAATATCTTTTTGGAGACACTTGAATTTAACATTCATATGCATAGTCAAATCCTACTCGTCTCCATAACACTAAGGGAAGAGGTTCTAAAAAGCCTTACAACTTGACTTGCATCCAATAACAGTTATCCAAATTGTGTCCCTAATCATCCAAGTGACCCATAAAGGAAATATCTCCAAAAAAGGGGGAACTGAATAGAAGATTAATGTCAACTTGAAATAACAGCCAAAAAGATTTGGCAAAAAGGCATCTAAAAAAGTATGTTGAAAGTTTCCTTTCTACTCCAAAGACTGCATACAAAATCTGCAACACCAACTTTTCAAAACTTGTCTTTGTGGAGTGTTAACCATAACAAAACTTTGATCCTGAACAAAGTTCCCTACCTCCAACTAGACTGGTATTGCCTTTTCCAACACACTTTAGCACACTTCAAGTCCCCCTCTGATTCCAAAGACAAGTAAGAGCTGATTATAAAAGGTCTTTCACTACTCCATTTCTGAGCTTTGCAAAAAGGTTCTGGTCATTAGAAATGCAATTTAAAAATATATAGCATTGAGCCTAATAGGCAGGTCTATTTACAATTGCATTTTTTATTTTTGGGGATGGAAGAATGTGGATGGGAGGATAGTTTTTTGAAACTGCAAAAAGATTCTAGATTTTGGTTTTACATCCCAAATCTTTAATATTAAGATCGTTTACATATCAGGTGCTCCTTAAGAGCAACAATTACAACTTATTCAAGCTCCTTTCAAGCAATCACACTAGAAACAATAATTGGAAGACCAAGAGTCACAACTTAGAATCCACTTTTTACAAATGAGACGAATAAAACCATAGAAGACCAAGAGTCACAACTTAGGATTCCACAAAGATGTCCCTCTTGGGATTCGAACTAGGGTATCCACAATGAGAACTCATTGCTTCGACCAAGCTAAACCCCTTGGACTACATCCCAATCTTTGCTTAATTAAAATGCCATTATAGCCATTGAGACTTCAAACAGTATTGAGTTGGTTCGTTAAATTGTTATTTATTTTTTATTACATGTGAAAATGAAGTGTTAGTTGTTCACTATGATTTCATGTGAAATTGAAGAGTTGGTTAATCGTTATGTTTCATGAGAAATTGAAATAATGGTTTCCGCTATGATGTTATATGAATGGCAAGTGGTTTAGCTACTATGACTATTTGATTTTGATTAAACAGTTGGGATATATGTGATAACCTTGAATAACTTCTTTTGCAGGAACACGCCGAAGGGGGAAAGCATTGCCGAAAAAGGAAAGGGCATGAGGGCACCACCTATGACTGAGCTAGCAGGTATTGGTCCTAAACCACCTTGGTCAAGGGAAAACTGGACTAGGCAAGCAAGGGTATACCAAGTGATCACCATGAGCTAACTAGGGCAATATATATAATTAAATAATAAAGGAAATTATTAAGCATAAAATCAAACTAAGAATAAATTGTTACCTCTATAAATTCAGATGATCTCAGAACTTCCTGTAATATCAGACATGTCTCAATATAACAATACCATGGTACCTATATCTACTTATACATGCACATACATATATATGTATATATGTGTAAATTCAAATAAGACGTACATGAACATATATGCCTACTTAAAATATGGTGTACACACAAGATACATATGCTTAGAATATTACATATATGTGTGTGTATGTGTACATGCATATACAAGTATAGGTAGATACAAGATGGTGTCCTTATGTTAACACATTGAGAGTAAATTCATTATTATTTCCGACCTTGACAATGTTTTTAATATTATTAATTCATGTCATCAACCCTCTATATTTCCAATGGCCTATTTATTATGGTTGAATTAGCCATATGTCTTGTCGGCCTTTTAATGGCTCTTGAACGTAACTCATGATGTTGCCACCTTTCCCTATCTTGCTCGTAAATGAGCATGCTTTTGAAACAAGAAGACAATCTCTTTTTATGAAGCTACATTCATACCAGTGATTTCATTCTATATCAGTTATTACATTCGCATTTGTTTTTTAGAAATTTCATTTGCCATCTGCAGATTTCATTAATAGTGTTGTGCTCCCTATTTGTGATACTATTCCATATTAATTTTGTCATCTCTTGCGATTTGCACATACAGTGTCGAAATTCGTACTTGAGATTGCACTCCATATAACATTGGTTCTCTTATGTGATTGCACCTACAGTGTCATGGATTCACATTTGTGATTGCATACATAACAGCCTTTGTTTCTCAACTGCGATTTATTTGTACCAGCGATTGTGAAAATCTACAGGCAAGGAGCCATAGTAGGCATTCCAATTTTCACTAGCTATTAGGATGATAATACCTCTACCAGGTCATGCATTCTTTGTACGTTTCCTTTTCCATTTTCGTTATATTATAACGCTCTGAATTTCTATTTTGGAAATCTAAAAGAAACATTAATATAGAGAGCCAGATAGACTAGCTCCAAATTGACTATCTTGTTTACATAAGTTTGTTTGTATAAAACATGCATAAGGGTTTGAGTTATTTTTTGCATACTATTATGATTATTCTTTCAAAACTTAATCAATTTGGAAGGATCCCCAAATCCATGCAATACTTATATAGGGGCATCTTCCATATGCCTCTGAGATAAGAGAAGGCACATTAAGAGATTTAAGGGAACTGTTATAAAATATCATGATTATTTTATATAAATGTCTGTCTTAAGCCCAAGTTGGGCAGAAAGTATTTCACTGTGATAAACAAAGATTGTTCAAGGATATAGACAGCCACAATGAGATTCATCAAAGTTAACAACAAGGTCAAGATGAAGAGTGTGGGCTGATATCAAATTATTAGTGGGTTATGCTTGCAAGACCAGAGAAGAAATCAGAAACAAAATAAGAAATTGATGAACTTAAACAAATAAATATAAACTGAGTCAACTCATGGTAATCAAATGGTACTATTCTTGTTGTCAAGTCGAGTAGTGGGTGATTGTGCACATAGATTCCATGTAAATCCCTGGCCAGGGTAGGTTTAGTGGCATGCTTGTTGTGATCACTAGAGCTCAAGGTTGCTAGCAGTTAGATAGATGGGTTGATGGGAAGGACTCCATAGCCTAGCTGACACTCATACACCAGGATGCTCACTGGCATGACAAGGGTGTCCCATGCCTAATCCCACGTAGAGAGGGTCTTTCTTAGTTGAGATTGTGTGGAGATACTCAAGTATCCACGCTTGCAAGGTTAAGCCCTTGATAATGCTTTTCCTCTCTACAAGAAGCCAAGACTTGCACAATACAGAAGGATCTGCATTCATGTTATCTTCTTTCCTCGGGTATTTTACCTTTATGTATTTTCAATTTCAGCTGAAGTTATGTTTAGATAGATGTTAATTTTGCAAGCAGTTAATTAAGTTATTTCTTTTGCTTAACCAGAATTCAGTTAATCCCTTAAACTCTTTCAAATGAATATGCAAAGTAGTTGTTATAATTGTCTTTCATTCATGTGAATATGAATAGTAATGCATATTTTATTTATATTTAATTGTTTAATTAGAGAAGGGAAAAATAGCTTGTTACATTTGGAGACTACATGAGCCATTAAATTCATATAAGCAATTTACATTTGAATTTTTAAAATACAATTAAATGAAAATACCTATAAATAAATAAACCATCCAAAAGAAGCTCGAATTTAAAAGATTAAATAGAATAACAATTCACTGATTCTATAATTCATCTGATAGATTGACTCACAATTATAGAATGAGACACAATTAATAGAGTCAAAAAAGAAATGCTGCATCATGCATAGTACATAGGCATATTTATTGAAGTAATTATTAATATAGTAATATTTAGCTTATAATGGTCATTTAAGTTGTTTAGTTAGTTTATAGTAACTTTCTATTATGAAGTCAATCAGTGTTTAGTATCTTTCTATTCAAAATCATTAGTTCTCAATTGTTTATGTTTTGGAAAGATCTTATGTAATTGCTTGTATAAGCTTCGATACTGATGCGCTTACTTGGAAGTCGGATGTGGAAGCGGATGCCTCCTGATGCGGAGGCAGAGGTGTGCTTGGGAGTTGATGCTTAACAATAAAAATCAATCTTTCTACTCAATGGTCATTATAAATTAATATTTCTGTTCAACAGTCTTTTCGTTCAGCGGTTATTATGTGTCACGCATGTTACTGTTCAAAGGTATTTGTTATTTCAGATGTGTATTGACCACCATCCAATTATGTTTATATTTCTAATTTTAATACCTGCGCTCAGTCTATTCCAGATTGAGAGCTTCCAGGCAAATTGGAAGGGTGAGCGTTAAGACTCCATTCAAAATCATTAGTTCTCAATTGTTTATGTTTTGGAAAGATCTTATGTAATTGTTTGTATAAGCTTCGATACTGATGCGCTTACTTGGAAGTTGGATGTGGAAGCAGATGCCTCCTGATGCGGAGGTAGAGGTGCTTGGGAGTTGATGCTTAACAATGAAAATCAATCTTTCTATTCAATGGTCATTATAAATTAATATTTCTGTTCAACAGTCTTTTTGTTCAGCGGTTATTATGTGTCACACATTACTGTTCAATGGTATTTGTTATTTCAGATGTGTATTGACCACCATCCAATTACATTTATATTTCTAATTTTAATACCTGCGCTCAGTCTATTCCAGATCGAGAGCTTCCAGGCAAATTGGAAAGGTGAGCGTTAAGACTCCAATGGCAGACATAGCAGCACCAAGTCAAGATCCAAAGCATGTAGCATAAGCAGATCCAGATGCAAAATCAACATACCTTCCAACTGACCATGGTTGGCCTAACTCTGTCACACATTGAGAAGTAGGAAAGCTATCTAGGCTATAGCTAGTTGATCATTTATATAAATTACTAAGTTACCATATTCGCTGGTCAGGCATGGAATGTAAGGAGGGCATTGAAGACTTCTATGTTTGTCATCTTTTCACCAAAGAGTTGCTAACTAGAGAAGCAATCACATTTTCAATGGGAGTGATTCCTCACTCCAGTTTGCCAAGTGCCCAAATTCGTGAGACCCCCTTTTGAGACAATATTTATAGGATTACGACTGAGTTGTATTTGAATACTCAATGGGATCCAGACTATTCGAGCCCAAAGACAAGAGATACAATTATGAATTGTGATTCTTCCAAAATAACCAACAATAATCTGCCACCTCAAACAGTGAGGTCCCTATGATTGCTTCTCTAGTAATAATTTCAGTTTGTGGCAGGTGTGTGATGCACAAAGGCAAGGATCACAATAATGGAACACCACCATCACATCATTAACAAGTCTCCATCACATTGGTTCTCAGAATCGAGAATTGGTTGGTTGTGGGGTAGAAGCGCATAATCACCATCAGGCATTGCTGATGTCTAAGAGTTGTAAATCAAGATAGAATTCCCTACAATACCTGGATATTATAATGCCAAAGGCAGAAGCTTTCACTGTGGAAGAATACAGTCAAATCGGCATTAGTAATTGTAACAACCATTACTCAGAGACAGCAAATGGAGCATCAGTACTATCGCAAATATCAAATTTCATGCAGATTCTCAGAGACCACTATTGCAACAATACTGCTACCATGATTATCAAGTCTCAGAAGCAGAGATACCTACACAGACCAACATTCTATCCACGGGAACTTTCTTCAATCCGACACACAAATTCACATCCTATCACTGTTTATTGACATCCATGACTTCCAACGTAACTATATTATAAACCATGAACCCTGCAATAGGTACACATTACTGTTCATAGTCTGATCAATAAGTTCATTATTGTATTTTGCTTCACTCTGCTTTCAGCTTGGAATTCTTAATTTTGAATTAATCACAATAATGAGCAAATATTTTGTTCATGTTCTTAAAAAGCATTTCTTTGCAATTCATTAAAATTGGACAGAAACATTTTAAGACATAAAGAATAGATAAACTTGTTTATTAATTAATGAAACGTAATACATTTACAAAGTTTATTAACATCTTGGAAAAAGATATATTAAGGAATATAGATGCATAATAAAATTATGCCTATTGCATACCAAATACTTTTTCCTTATAGCTAACTGATCTGGTGCTTATACTCAGATATATATGTGTATGAGAATCCTCTCTTCTTTGATGCCTTCCTCCAAATAAAGATCCCCCTCAAATATCCTTTGAGGGAAATGAATAGACATCTCAGTTACTCTGACACCAAAACATTTTGTCTCTTCCAATGTCATGGATGCCTCTTACCATTTGACCTCATGCCTTATCATTGTGTGCCCTTCGGAATCTGATCTAGTTGAGTAGTTTGTTAACCTCATAAATTATCAATTAGGGAAAAGACTCGTGTAGTGATCGGTTTAGGAAATAGAAAACAGTGAAGTCTATTGATAAGACTATTTTCTGTTTATCAACATACAGCATGTTTTTAATATTCTACTCTCTTTCGGGTGCGGTGGAGATGCATCATGGGAGGGGCATGACAACTACAGAGTATTGATGAAATATTATTTATTTCCTTACTCAAACAAGTTCCAATACTAGTTAGATAAGTTATTCAAAGTTGAATTGACTTTTGTTAGTGTATGTTGAATGTATACAGTATTATTAATAACCAAAGACCTGAGTCAATATAGGGTTGTTTCATCCCTAATCACAGTATGGCCATGACTCTTTATCGCTTTGTGAACTCAAATTACATTGCACCATGTTCACAATCTTCAGTCATAGGATTTTATATAAGAATTGTTATTATATATTAGATGCATGATTACATCACATTTTGCATGGGCAGAGATGGTATTACTTATGATGCATGGTAAAAAGAAGATGTTTATCACACCTATATATCAGTATAAACTTGATGTAGCCAATGAATGATTCCATTAAGAAAGCAATAGTGAGAAGTTTTTGATTTATCCAATGCAAGCCTATCAGTTGAATTCCAAAACAGTTAGAATAAGGTAGAAGCATGACCTCAAATTGAGTTGTACTGTTTTAAAAATGGTGTGATCATCTTGGTATCCTGTCACATGATTGAAAAAGTTGTAGATTAAGACAAGACAATCAAAAATAACAAAGGTGATACATCTTGTTAATGGGCTTGGTAGGGCTAATCCTAATCTGAATAGGGAAGAGGTATGTTGGACACCACTAGAGGAAGGATGGCTTAAAATAAACTTTGACGGGGCTGCTAGAGGGAATGGGTCTTGGGGTGTGGTTGTATAGCGAGAGATCATAAGGGCAATACTCTAGCCTTCATGGCCAAACGACTGAGCGATGGTATGAATAATGTGGCAGAATGTTGTGCAGCAAAAGAGGCTCTAGTTTTAGGAGCTAAACTAGGCATTCAAAGAGTCCATCTTGAAGGGGACTCGGAGATAATCATTAATGGAATTAAGAAAGGGAAGTTGGAAGCGTGGCATCTCAACAAATAAATTCAGCAGATCAGAGGATTGTGAATGGAATTTGAAGATTTTAAGGTTTCACATACTTACCGAGAGGCAAATAGGGTGGCGGCCAAGCTGGCCAATATGGGTGCGATTGCAGCTTTGGGGATTCAAAATGAAATATATGAAGACCTTAGACTTCTCGTTTTAGATTGAAGAGAGAAAGTTTGTACTAAGAGGCCAAAATTAAAAATACAACATCCTTGCTGATTATTTGGGGAATGCAACTTTCATCATGACTCCATCCCCTGATGGCATTCATCAATTTACAGTATGTAAAGATCACAATCTCCAGTGCATGTCAAATTGTGAAATCATGTTTTGGCACCCCGTCATGTGCTTGCTTCCAGTGTGTTCGAAGCAAGTTAATATAAGGAGGAAAGACGACAATACACAGAGTTTTATGAAAGGGAGGTAGATATGGCGGCGAATTTTGCACAAGGATCAGAGAACCAGACACAAACTTACAAAGGAAAGATTACAGTCCTGCGTTTGAAGAACATTTTCATGTTCGATGATCCGGATTTCTTGGAGGGCATACAACAGATGTATGGTTTGGAATACTTGGACGATTACTGGAAGCAGCACTCAATTTGGATGTAGCCTCCCTTTTTGGGGCGCTGGCACTAATGGTGAGCAAATCAAAGGAGGAAATATGTCGGGTCATGGCAACTTGTGTCGACCAACAGTGTCTGCTAGGGTTGGAAGAGATAGTGGAACATGCTGTGTTGGGTGTGGGCATAGAGATGGGACAAGCGTCATGGAGATTGATTGGAGGCGGGGAGTCTTTTGTACAACCCCTGGTAGTGTGGTCTTCGGCGAGTCCAAAAGGGGTCCACGTCCCCAAGGCAAAGCAAGGATGGAGGAAGATAGTGGACTTCCTGCAGGGGAGGATTTGGGTGTCGGCTGAGGATAAGCGTGGTTTCAAAAAGGCAACACTGCGTAAGAGTGTGTTAGCTCCAGGACAGCCGTTGCAATATCAACTCGTGAGGAAGAATTAGAAGGAAGGGGGTGAATCCACGGTAAAAGGCATGTGAGTGGATGCTTCATTGTTAGAAGAGGAGGGAGATAGCAGCAGGAAGCGTTGCCAAGTTCTGCATGGACGCCAAGACCAACATCTGTGTCGGACGATCGATCCATCCAATCTTCACATAAGAGGAGGCAGCTCGTTGGTTCAAGGACTAGCCACAGGATGTTGATGGTGGTGGACGGCGTCAAATCTTTGGGCACCTGTATGTCTTCTTTTTGGGTGGTTTACTGGGTTTGAGCAGATAGTGTTCGTGGCAAGGTATTAATACTCTGTTTATTTTGTATAAACAAATATGTATGGCCTTGGGGATAGGTAGATATATGTTAGTAAGGTCTTTGGCCAAACTTTGCACATGGCAACATTGTAATTCCTCTCTTTAATATCAATACAAAATCATAATATTACCTATCGAAAAAAACAAAGGTGATACATAAATTGCGCAAGTACCCTACTGTACTTCAATGTGTTAACTATTTGCAAGCTTCGCCACAGCCCTGAACATTTGGCTGGTACTAGAAAATAAAATTAAAAACTGGACTTCCATCTTGATTGATCTTTTTAGTCCCTCTATGGGTTTAATTACTTTCCTTTCAAAACTTTCTCAAACATTTTAACTAAAAAAATTAATTTCATAGAGAAACAAGAAAGTTGTGCATTTTTATGCCTGCCCAGCAATTATGTATTTTGACTACTTAAGTATCACAGTGATCAAAGTATTTAGTTTTATTAAGCTCTTATGTGTCTACTAGTATGTAGGCCCTGTCAAGGAAGTATTGCTTCTCTAAATCGTGAGGATTTTTCATTTTGTTTAAAGGGCTTGTGTCTTTATTGTGGTTGTGTCTAATTGTTTTCTGGTAATATAATGTTGGAAACTGGGTAATGTACTATGAATTTGTGAAGGGTTGATTTGTCAACATATTGCTGTCATATGAAAAATTATTGACTAAGGATCATTATGATGTATAGGCACAGATGATGTTTATCAAGTACAAATGGCTACTTGTTCTAGCTATGTGCTTGATTTCATCTTGAACTTAGAATGCCATTCCTTGGGATTGTCTATGCCACCTACATACAAGAAATATAAGTATTATTAAGGTTTCATATTTTGCCCTTCTATTTTTCTTATAGAGAATGTGTTTATGAATAGTGTTCTAGCTAAAAGTTCGAATGAACTAATGGATTTTGTGAGTGTATATTAAATTTCTTATCAGACTGGTATAGTACTAGCAATTTGCACATTGTAGAATGATTGGACTGGTTCTAGAATGAATCTGAATTACAATGGCAATGCAATCTATATGTTCAAATCTGAATATTTGATTTTGTCTTCAATTCTGAAATCACCGATCTGTACTTGAGAAAGTATTCATCAACTTCAATGCTTAACTCTTGGACATTGGTGGGCATTTATAAGTGTCTTATGGGACATGTCTTCTCATGATATGTCCATTCACAAAGAGACACAAAGACTCCTAATAACTTCTCCAAGAGTCCCGATGCTAATCGGGTATGATTTGCAATAAACAAATACTATTAGGAAGGATCGCCAATCTGCATAAACATGAATGGATCATTCACTCGGTTCAATTATGACTCAATGTGAAAATGTCCAATCATTACTTGATCAATATTATGCATGAGATAATCATTCGATCTATAACAAGAGATGAAGAATAGTATTATAATCTGTCAATGCAGATTTCAGTATACTTAATTTGGTATATATAGTTTCGATTGAATGCAGGGATAATTGCTTGTCTCCAAGGTATATGAATGATAATATCATAATTCTAATTGAGCATGAGAACTGTGTAAGTGTGTATGTATGCATGTATGTCAGTTCACATAGTTAACTGATATACATACATACATGCACATATAAATATAATCAATACAATCAGTCATCCTTGTATCTGACCGAAGCTATTATGCATCAACAGATTTGACTACTTTATAGTTGGTCTTTGTTTATGTGTGCATATTGAATAGAAGTCATCTCATGCAGTTTCAATGTGATTCTCATATGTTCATAAAATTCAACTCCAAACTTCAAGGACTCTATGTATAAACTCTTGAATCACTTGATCTAGGTCTGCTTAACCAACACATGTAAACCCTCATGATATGTAGACTATCTCTACATGGCTATAAGACCCCCACATGTCAGAACCAAGTCTTATACAGCAGCAGCAGCATGCCATCATTGTACCATGCCAATGAAAAATGCCTAGTGCTACTATTGTATCTTAAGGACTACTTGGCATAGAGCTACTATAGTAGTTTAAGGACTAGTTGGCATTCACTTGCAGAGATTAAGGATTGTTACAGGCTAATATGTGATGCTTGATTGTCGTCATAAATAGTGATGGATTTGGAAAAAGCATGGGCATCATGGTGTACTATGGAATGCACCAACATTCTTTTTACAAATGAAGTATGTTTGCGGGCTTATTTATTAGTAAACTAAGTACTAGGATGATGAATATAGTAGGTTGCGCCCTCTTCCATGGCGTCAAGTGTTCTTTATGTGTGCATGTGATGCATTGTGTGGATCATTCACACTAGATATATGTGATATAAACTTGACCTATCACTGTTGTACTTGCGATCTGTGTATGCGGCTACTCACCTTATATATAAATGATGCATGTTAGATCCAGTCACTATGTCAATTTGATTTTATTAAATGATATGACCACCATATGAATGTGTACTTGTAAACTGATAATTGGTATTGATTGGTCTGGAAGCATCATTTAACTAAATGTGCTGTTCTCATTCTAGTGCAAACTAATTTTAAAGCATAAATTTAATTAACAGTCCGCATTCAAAAAGAGATCAAAGATCCCGTACAAGAGGAGAAGATGAACTCTCTCTAACATTGATGTATGTACTACAAAAATTCTAAGTCCAAAAAAAACAGGAAAAGTAAGGACGTCATTATGAATGAATTCGCAAGATTTAGGTTTGACTCTAAGGATGACCCTAACAGAGGAAGCCCACCATATTTGAGTGTAAACAAGTGGTGACATAAAGCTGTCCTCACAACCATAGTTTGGAATGTTTAGAAGTCAACATGTCTACGATAGTTGGAAGATGCTGGGTTGATTAAGTTGGTGGTTGATAAAAAAATTAGTAGTACTAGTAACTAAGGGGTGGTTTTTACAATTTTTGTGATTTATTATCACTGTTTATTCCTTACTTATCCACCATTCTGTAACAATAGCCCATTACAAAGCAAGTGCCCAAACTTTAGATTTAGCACTGACCACTGCCAGGCAGACTTATCAAGAAGCCAACTTGATGCCCAAAAGACAGCCTGAAGATAATATAGCAATTGATACACTTAAAAAATTGAAGGAGCGAGAAGGCAGTCTTTTATAACCATTTTTTTCCGAAAACAGCAGTAAATTTTGTTGAATGTTTTAATGGTGTAATTTTTATTTGTTCTACCAAAAACCTGGATCCTAAGAAGGGTATAAGAAAGCAACAACTTCAAGAGGTAGTAGTGCAATGCTCATAGAGGGCACTCATAAAATTCTGATCCTGTTGAAAAGTGCATGTCATTATAGAGTGAGGAAGTTTACAGATGTAATTAAGTTCCTCGTCTCACTCAGCTTTGTTTGGAACATCCTCTTACGCTAAAGTAAAGGAGAGAATTTATTCATAAAATAAAATAAATTGGACACTAAGATGAGACGATTCAAGATGGATGTAGCCTATAGGTGTCGAATACAATATGTAAGACAAATGAAATCGATTCCCTTACAGTCTTCCATAATTAAGGTCATCTTGGCTAAAACCATATGACCTACAAACTACCTTTACCAGAACAAAAGAAGGAATCATTACGGAACACAAGTAGTGTCTTTCCCGCACACAATCCCAGGCAAGCAATCATTGAATATTTTATATACAACAAGATGATTAAAAGCCAGAGGAACCAAATTCTATTTAAAAGCGCATGCAAGAAAATTAAAGATTTTGTTAGAACCTTCTCCCCGCTGAGAGCTTCTGCAACAATTCTGGCATGTTCCCATCTGGTTGTTTTCTTTGTGAGTTTTCTGACCAGAAGAACTCCTCCCACGAGACAAATTGTCTTGATGAACCAATCTCTGGCTGTGCTCCTCCCACTTGAGCTCCCTGGGGCATTACTATGCTCACCCATTCCCATATATCTAATGTTTCTTCTCACTGCAACCGGAATATTCAATTGAGTACCTTATCATTTCATCAGATTCGCCTTTCCGAAGCCTTTTCTCCTGTTCGCATTATTTGATCCCCTGCAATCTCCTCTGCTTTCGCGATCAGCTTTCCTAGCCCATTGCATATGATTTGTATAAAATATTTGACAATCTTATTAGTATCTAGAAATAATTCGTGGCCAGAATGAAGACCAACTTCCCATTTCACACGTCTATGCCCTTTTCTTTACTACTGTGCTTTCTCTTATATTGAATGAATGAATGATTTTTTAATGATTTCTTAATGTAGGCCATAAGCCTATATTGAGAAGAGCTTTCTCGGCCTATAAATACTTTTTCTATTCTCTACTAGTAATGTCTAGTTATAATTATATTAATTTATGCTTTATAAATATAATTTAAAAAAATTATATTTAATTAGAATCTCGTAATTATATTTATATTATTTGTTTTATTTTACATTGTAAAATGATAAAATTTTATCATTGTGTTTTCTCTCATTTAATTCAGTGTTTATCTTAAACATAATATAATATTTTCAATGTTCAAAGATTAAAGGAAATTTAATAAATAGTTTATCTAATTAATTATTTTTTAACATTGTTATTTGTTGGTTGTTTTGGTCGTGACTTATATTTTGTGTTCAATCTTCTTAGATGTTCAAAAGATATGTATTATTTTTTCTATTTTGTTTTCCTTCCATCGATCCATAATATATCAACGAGGATGGGAATTGTCCTCAAGTGTGTTATAATGATATTTGTTTCTATATAAACTTTTTGATGGTGATAATATACAAGCTTAATTCAGTATGTTGATTGTTTTACTTTCTATAGAATTGAAATCCTAAACTACTAATTAGCCAAAAACCTTATATTAAGATGCACACATAGTGAAGTATAATAGAGAAAATCAAATAAAAACACAATATTTACCTCCACTTACTCTGTTTAGCTTGACTTTATTGTTCCCCTACCTTTCAATTCTTGTTTGAGCTCTCAAATCTTCAATCACCCTTACAAGATGCTTTCAAAGTGTGGAAATAGTGGACTATATGATGTAAACTAGGTAAAATTCCTACAATGCCTAACATGGATGATGCAAATATGGTAATGGTGAAGCCAAGATTCTAAAATGTTATGATTGTGATGTAGCTAAAACTATGATAATGCTCTCAAAATGCTCACAAAATGTTTGCTAGAATGCTCAAAATCACAAAATGTTAAGTTCTCTACAATTGTTAATTAGCTTGAAATGGTGGAAGTGGTGCTCCTTTTATAGTTTTTTGGATGTCTCAAGTCCATGTGGCAAGATACTACCATTGAGATTGAAAGGTGGACAGTCATATGGCTAGGATTGACTTGGTTGAAGAAGTTAAGAGAAATGATGGATTAGCTATAATGTGAGAGCAAGAATAGGAGGAATGTTCCTCCTACAATGGAAACGAGGGTGATAAGGGAAGGAAAGGCACGCGTCAAGTGTCTCTCAATGATCCTTGAGAGAAAAGAGGAAGGACCTTTTGCTCAATAGGACTCTAGGAAAAAGTGTCCTTATGAGACATCCTTGACTATATAAGGTGGTTAGACAAGCCACTAATAGACAAGCAAGGTGGCATGGACTAAGTCTTTTGAGGACATGGGGTCATGAGACCAAGTCTCACAAGTTGGCATACCCCTTTTTGACCTCTTAGGAATAAGACTTGTGGTTGAGGATAAATAGGTTATTTAATAAATGACATAAAGTATTATCCTGGCATTAGGTGAGGTGTAAAGTGAGGTGGACTGTTAGTGTAGTTTTTTATTTTTCCTATTTTGATAGGTTTTTCCTACACTTTTAGTAATCTCGCTTAGGTTAATAAAGCATGTCTTATTAGGTGAATGGTTGTGAGGTGTCACCTTCCTACATGTGAGCATCCATTAGCTATCTTGGGAAGATACTTTGCTATCTTTAGTCCAATAGATGGTTGCTCCTCATTGGTTGGTGTTGCCACCTCCTCCCTCTTCCTAGCCTATATAAGCATGCTACCTGGCTTGTATTTACATCTCTTGTTTTTGTATCCTCTTAATGCTATTTTGCTTCCAGCATTTGCATTACTCTCTTGGAGACTAACTCTATGATGCTATTTTGATTTTGTATCATTTGCATTTATAGTTTAGATATTTACTCTTTGCACTAGTTTTCTGGGTTATTAATCTTCTCAGATTCTAACATGGTATCAGAGCTTTTCTATGTGCAAGAGTAGATTTTAGTTTCCTTATTTGAGAGATTCGGGGGGGGCAAATAAACTTTATTGTAGTTTTTTTGAAAAACGAAGTATGCTCTTCTTTTGCATCTTTGGATGATCCTAAGAATCTGAAAAGTTTTGACAAAAACGATTTTTCTCGGGGGTTTCAATCTCAAATCTGACAACCAACTTGCATATTTGGAGTTTTCAATCAGTATTGTAGGTTCCAGCATGCCATTAATAGACCTAGGAAGCTGATCCAGCATTTGCATGTCATATTTTGGTTGTTGGGGTCATTTTTTAATTTTTGGAGCCATTTTTTACTATTAAAGGCATCTAATTTACACTACAGCAGCATCTTCTATACATCAACAAGAAAATCTCTTTCTGGGTTTTGTTCGCAGCCTCGAAAAACCATCTAGGTATCTTTTAGATTTTGCATGCAAGCTGTATATTTTGCAGAATCAAGCATGCAAAGCTACAGCCATACCCCTCTCCATTGGCAGTCGCAGATTTGAACACAATTTTCAAATGTCTCATTCTTGCTCATACGGACTCCGATTTTGATGATTCTTGTTATGAACTTGGCTATTTTTTTGTGCTCTATCCACTAGTAGAGTTGTTTTTTGATTTTCATGCATAAATTCTTCAGAAATTGCAGATTCTCAACCGTGACTATGCATAGTTCTCGTTTTGGAAACTTCAGAGGATCATAACTTTCTCATACGATCTCGTATCAAGGCGATTCTTTTTTTGAAAGTGCATGATTTTTCGAGTAGATCGCAGTGGTGCTATTTGTTTCTTTGATTATTGTGCCCAAGTTTCACTTTTAGCATATGCTCTTCATGAGGGTTTGTAATGCATTGAAATCAAGACCACTAAGTATTTCTTTCTAGTGGTAGTTGTAAATGCACTAAAATAAAGTGCCAAATCATATTTCTTTGGGGGGGTTCTTTGATTGAGTAAAAAGGGGGGGGCATTGTCGTGGCTGGGTTCTCTTCTTTCTAGCATTTCTTCTCTGCATTTCTTCATCATGGATCAAACAAATATGCCCATACTAACTCCATACAATTATTTTGAGTGGAAATCACGCATGACAATTCACTTAAGGAAAGCTAGATTAAATAGGATAACTATGGCACTTGAAACTGAACCTGCTAAAGATGAAGATAAGCCTAAGTGGTTTAACAAATGTGATGAGGCATTTGGAACATTATGTTTGTCTCTTTCTCCTGACTTGCTATTTCACATTGAGTCTTTGGATACACCATATGAAGTATGGACAAAGCTAGAAACACTATTTGGCACACAAGATTCAATGAGGGGTCATATGTTGGAAAATGAATTAATAAGTTTGAGTCCAGGCAATTTCAACACAATCCAAGATTTCTTCACCAAATTGAAATCACTAAGGCTGCAATTAAAACAATGTGGAATTGAAAAGAAAGATGAACAACTGATTCTTAGTATTCTCTCTAAGCTAAGTTCAGAATATTTTGTGTTTGTCTCTACCTTCTATGCTACTAAGGGTGCACTTGGTACTCAATTCACCATGCCATCTTTAGATGATTTTGCTGTCAATCTCACTCGAGAATAGGACAAGCTAATCTAGATGGGCATTCTTAAGTCCTCTAAGTCACATGCCTTGGCTGCCAACCAAGGCACAAAAGAACAACAAGGACAAAGTAGTAACAACAATAGTAAGGACAAGAAACAAAAGAATAGCGAGGAGAAGAAGGATCAAATGCCGGTTTCTTCAAAAGCAACTATTGATACACCATCTTCCAAGGGCGATAAGCCTAAGAAAGAAAAGGTCAAATGTTCTTATTGTAAAAGACCTGGTCATGATGAACATAAATGTTTGCAGAAACAACTTGATCACTTGACATACATTCTTGAGAAGAATAATATTAGTGTTCCTGAGTCTATCAAACAAAGTTCTAATGAAGGGTCTAATAAGGAAAAAGAAAACAACAAGGGGAAAGGAAAGTGCAAGGCCCTTTTTGTAGTTGCTTCCTCACCATCCACTTGGGGTCTTGATTCGGGTGCTTCACACCAAATGGCTTCATCTAAGGAAGAACCTGCATCCTTGGAGCCGTGTACTATGCCTTCTATTTTGATGGGTGTTAACCCACTTGCCTAAACTTGTGTGAGTGATCTGGTGTACCGATTGGAGATTAGTTGACAATGAGGGTACATAAGGAACATCATGGAATGTACCCCCCCCCCACATCAACAGACCCTCTCCCACACACCTCAACAAGCCAAGATTTCTTCACCAAATTGAAATCACTAAGGCTGCAGTTAAAACAATGTGGAATTGAAAAGAAAGATGAACAAATGATTCTTAGTATTCTCTCTAAGCTAAGTTCAAAATATTTTGTGTTTGTCTCTACCTTCTATGCTACTAAGGGTGCACTTGGTACTTAATTCGCCATGCCATCTTTAGATGATTTTGCTGTCAATCTCACTCGAGAACAGGACAAGCTAATCCAGATGGGCATTCTTAAGTCCTCTAAGTCACATGCCTTGGCTGCCAACCAAGGCACAAAAGAACAACAAGGACAAAGTAGTAACAACAATAATAAGGACAAGAAACAAAAGAATAGCGAGGAGAAGAAGGATCAGATGTCGGTTTCTTCAAAAGCAACTATTGATACACCATCTTCCAAGGGCGATAAGCCTAAGAAAGAAAAGGTCAAATGTGCTTATTGTAAAAGACCTGGTCATGATGAACATAAATGTTTGCAGAAACAACTTGATCACTTGACATACATTCTTGAGAAGAATAATATCAGTGTTCCTGAGTCTATCAAACAAAGTTCTAATGAAGGGTCTAACAAGGAAAATGAAAACAACAAGGGGAAAGGAAAGGGCAAGGCCCTTTTTGCAGTTGCTTCCTCACCATCCACTTGGGTTCTTGATTCGGGTGCTTCACACCAAATGGCTTCATCTAAGGAAGAACTTGCATCCTTGGAGCCGTGTACTATGCCTTCTATTTTGATGGGTGTTAACCCACTTGCCTAAACTTGTGTGAGTGATTTGGTGTACCGATTGGAGATTAGTTGACAATGAGGGTACATAAGGAACATCATGGAATGTACCACCCCCACATCAATAGACCCTCTCCCACACACCTCAACAAGCCAAGATTTCTTCACCAAATTGAAATCACTAAGGCTGCAGTTAAAACAATGTGGAATTGAAAAGAAAGATGAACAACTGATTCTTAGTATTCTCTCTAAGCTAAGTTCAGAATATTTTGTGTTTGTCTCTACCTTCTGTGCTACTAAGGGTGCACTTGGTACTTAATTCACCATGCCATCTTTAGATGATTTTGCTGTCAATCTCACTCGAGAACAGGACGAGCTAATCCAGATGGGCATTCTTAAGTCCTCTAAGTCACATGCCTTGGCTGCCAACCAAGGCACAAAAGAACAACAAGGACAAAGTAGTAACAACAATAATAAGGACAAGAAACAAAAGAATAGCGAGGATAAGAAGGATCAGATGCCGGTTTCTTCAAAAGCAACTATTGATACACCATCTTCCAAGGGCGATAAGCCTAAGAAAGAAAAGGTCAACTGTGATTATTGTAAAAGACCTGGTCATGATGAACATAAATGTTTGCAGAAACAACTTGATCACTTGACATACATTCTTGAGAAGAATAATATCAATGTTCCTGAGTCTATCAAACAAAGTTCTAATGAAGGGTCTAACAAGGAAAAAGAAAACAACAAGGGGAAAGGAAAGGGCAAGGCCCTTTTTGCAGTTGCTTCCTCACCATCCACTTGGGTTCTTGATTCGGGTGCTTCACACCAAATGGCTTCATCTAAGGAAGAACTTGCATCCTTGGAGCCGTGTACTATGCCTTCTATTTTGATGGGTGTTAACACTCTTGTTGAGGTGTGTGGGAGAGGGTCTATTGATGTGGGGGATGGTACATTCCATGATGTTCCTTATGTACCCTCATTGTCAACTAATCTCCAATCGGTACACCAGATCACTCACACAAGTTTAGGCAAGTGGGTTGAGTTCACTCCTAGTTTAGTGGAGATATGTGAGTTGCACAATGATTCTACAGTTGCAGTTGGGAGAGCAGATCATCAATCACGACTCTATATGTTTTCTCACATTGTTCCTGATCCTCCTTTGACTGTTTTGCTCACTCACTTTAATGATGTGAGCAGATTATGGCATGAGCGGTTTGGCCATCTTAACTTTCACTACTTGCATCAGCTTAACCAGCAGAGCATGGTCACAGGCTTGCCTTCTACTTTGACATTAGAGTCACTTGGAATACATGATAGATCTTCTGATGGGTCAGATTCACTTGAGCAGTCTTCTACCTCCACTTTTGATGCAGAGAGTGATTCAGAGGGCTCACCTCCTTCCTCTCCTAGTCATCATTCACAGGTTGATGATTCTCCTCTAGATTCTCCATCTTCTGGTCCACTTTGGGCTAGATAGACCTTGCAGTTTGCAGGTGATTGGGTTGGGGATCCATCAGACACCAAGCAGACTCGTTCACAATTCCAGGATGCTCTACATATCTTCATTGCTACTGCCTCAAATCCACAGTCCTTTCATGAGGCTTTTGGTATTTCTGAGTGGGATACAGCTATGCAGGAAGAGTATAGTTCCTTGATGAGGAACCACACTTGGGAACTTGTCCCTTTTTCTAAGGGAAGAAAAAGTGTTCGATGTAAGTGGATCTACTAGACAAAATTTGCAAGCTTTGCTGGGGGTATGGGATGCTTCATCTTTTGGGGGGGGCGCTTCCACTCACTTGGAGTCCTAATTTTCTTTGGGGAGTCTCTTTTCTCTCTCTTTTGGGGGAATTTTATGTACATGGGTACCTCATCAGGCTTGACTTGCCAGGACCCATTTCTACATCCACCTAAGCTTCGCTTATGGGGGGGTGTTAGTGTAGTTTTTTATTTTTCCTATTTTGATAGGTTTTTCCTACACTTTTAATAATCTTGCTTAGGTTAATAAAGCATGTCTTATTAGGTGAATGGTTGTGAGGTGTCACCTTCCTACATGTGAGCATCCATTAGCTATCTTGGGAAGATACTTTGTTATCTTTAGTCCAATAGATGGTTGCTCCTCATTGGTTGGTGTTGCCACCTCCTCCCTCTTCCTAGCCTATATAAGCATGCTACCTGGCTTGTATTTACATCTCTTGTTTTTGTATCCTCTTAATGCTATTTTGCTTCCAGCATTTGCATTACTCTCTTGGAGACTAACTCTATGATGCTATTTTGATTTTGTATCATTTGCATTCATAGTTTAGATATTTACTCTTTGCACTAGTTTTCTGGGTTATTAATCTTATCAGATTCTAACATGGACTAAGATAATTTAGTCATGTTGTGAGAGAGATATTAGCTAATTTAAGTAAATTACTTGATAGGAGTAAATAGAAGACTTGGGATTAGAAGAATGGGCTAAGTGAATTAGCTAAATAAACTAAATAATTTATTTAGTAATTAAAAATAAATAAAAAATTAATATTTAATTGTTTATCAAGCCAATTTTTAGAGTAATCATTCTTCCTCACTTTGAAATAATGCATGTGTTACATTGTTTCAAAGAAAACAATAGTTTGAACACCTTGCCACTACCCTGGTAAATAAGGCATTAGCATTCCTTCTCAAGAGATTGATTGGTAGATTTTTCTTTTTTCCTTTTTCTTTTTTTCAAGCAATCTCGTGATAAAGAACAATGTATGTTGGAGGAAATGTAGAGAGAAAAGGGGTTGTGGAAACTCAACAAGGTGTAAGGTCAACTCACGCAATCAATTAGGTAACCATGGGCTATAAATTTTAAGAAAGTGTCAAATGGGTATCATTTGTGCACTTAGCATTTGGTGATTACTGAGAATGAAAGGAATCTATTAGTTAGAGAGGTGTCATTTTTGTTGTACAACCATCATTTCAAGAACATATGTCAATATCATAGGCCAACCGACTATGGATAGTTTGTAAGTTTGTCGATCCCAATATGTGTTTTGATAGATTTAGCATGTTTTTCTTAGTGATTTTTGGTAATTTTTTGTAATTTTTCATAGGTTAAAATTAGGTATCCCAGTAGTCAAAATAAAATGCATAGTTATGCACTATGACATAGTAATAAGTTATATATGTCCATGTATGATTCGGTTTTAGATTGCATGTACATATACTTTGTAAACTAGCACATAGATACTTGTTGTGCATTTGGGTTATCTCCACATGTATGATGAAAATTTGAACATATAATATAAAATGATAGGTATATATGATAAATTACTTGTGATTGATAGATTATATGTCAATATAATCAAATTAGATCTATTTTATTTTTGTCTTATGTTTAAGAAATTGATTTATTTAGTTAACCAACTAAGTTAGATAATTGATATAATCATCTGATAGATTATGTAATTTATATGAATTAACATATATTTAAGATAGATAGATAAATAGCACTTTAAGATTGATTAAATAGTTTACCCAATAGATGTCATGGGAGAGGTACACTCCTACATAGAGTCCTAGATTGGCATTATCAAAGATGGACGGGATCATGATAAGATGCGTTAGGTTAAATATGCCATATACATGCCCAAGATTAGGGTGAACCTAGGGATGCTCACCACATCAACAAAGATGTGGCATTTAGAGACCAATACATTTCACCTAGCTATAATAGAGATGATGATGATTGCTGACACAAAAGCTTGCACCCATGCTTGAGGTATGACCCTCAAGCAGCCTTATGTAATATGGAAACAACCTCTAAGTGTGGGACTTGTGCTTTGAGATTGAATCTCAAGAGAAGGTTAGCTTCGTTATAATCAAGATGCACCTAACTACAACTTTGAGGAAAAGGGAGAAGGATTGTATGAAATTTATTGTTGAAAGGGAAAGGTGATGAACCTGATTGAAATTTGCTTACTCTCTTTGCCTAGGATTGTGATCTGCATCAATAAAAAAACCCAAATTTACAAAAATCTCAACTCTATCTAATTGCCCTAAGTCTCACAAATATGTCATAACTAATGAAATGATACAAGGAAAAGTAATTTTCACAATGTAGCATTCATGAGAAAATTCGACACATATAATCTAGGAAGACAACAGGAGCATTCAACACAAGGCAATAAACATGCACATACAACTGAATGTGAAAAAAAGGTAAAATTGAAATTTCTATTATTGCAAGGCATAAATAAATTGCATATATAGAGTACAAATGATATTGCAAAGAATTGGAGAAGAACTCCTAGAGAACAATGTAGATAATATGTACAAAACTGCCTTTTAAAGAAATCAGACATAACTTAGTTACAACATTGAAGTTTAAACTCCAAAACATTAGAGTTAAGTTATAGACTTGTAAGTCAAGAAATATCAGATAAAATCTAATTATGTATGTATATTTGATCATGAAATGATAAGTAGCAACAAGAGATGAAGAAACTCTGTAGAAGGAAAAGATAGCCCACATAGAATAAATCAGATAAAATCTAGTTTCCTGCATATCTTATCCATGAAATGATAGAAAATAGGTCAATAAATGTCCCTACTATCAAGAAAATCATGCCTATACCCTCTACAAGTGGCAACATAGGAAGAAAAAACATTTGTGTCATGTGTAAAAACCCAAAAAAGTAGTTCAATAATAAATATTCATCTCTCAGGTCTTATAAAAGTTACTGGAAAAAATTAAAGAAAGCATAAAAATAGACAACATTTTTGGTCTGTGTACCATCACACCAAGAAATTCCTTTTTTCCAAATGATACACGATCATGCAAAAAGGTTGAAAGCACACAAAAATTTTCTATCTCCTCATATTGACTTGTGACCATGTGAAAAAGTAAAAAACATGCCATAATTTCAATTTACAAACATCGAAGGAGCAATAAAGTGTTCCTACTATAAGCCAAACTCCTACGACACTGAAAACATGCATTATTTTTTAGCAAATGAGAATATGTTGAAAACACACAACACTTCATGTGTCGATAAAAGATAGAAATTAGCCCATGAATTAGTTTTTCGTAATGGGATAAAGGGTGAAAAAAAATGTCAACATTTCTAGCAACTGAAAGGGGATGCTTGTTTGCTAAGCATATGATCAATAATCTTGAAGAAATCCATTGGACAGACTCATTAGCATCAAAAATATGATGCACATCTATGTCACAATATACAATCTACAATCTACAACCTGGAAAAACATCAAAATTTGCTATCTCTAGGAAGGAAATAATTATGCTCGTGCACTTCTTGGAAAGTTAGAAATATCTAACCTACTATGTAGAAAAAATTACAACAAAAGAATTTAAACAAATTCATTAATTGGCTTGTTGATGTAGCTACCCTTCCTTACTAATTTCGTGTTCCTTTCATGCATGTAGACAACTAAATAGATTAGCAAGCATGAAAAACATATTGTTGCACTTAGTAATACCTTCCCAATGTTGAGAACAAAGAAGCTCTCCAATACTAGAACATTATAATTTTTAGCAAGAAACACTTGCTCCTCTTTGTGAAAATCATCCTCATGCTTTGAAATATGCATGACCAGGGGCAACAAGTTGATTTTACGTAGAGCTAGATGCCTTATGGGGCATCCTTTTGATGGTACTTGGTCTAAGTAATCAGCCTTGATTGTTTTGTTGTGCTCTGTAATTATGGTATCATGTTGGTTTAAAGTGACTCCTCTTTTTCTTATAAAGAAATAATCTCCACCTCTTCTTCTTGTTTCTCATGAGCCATCTCCTTGGAGCTACTAGTATGATGTTGAGCCTTTAGAAGAAATCCATTATGGTGCTATAAATGTTATCTTCCAACTCATACTTTACATCCATCTTCTATTCTTCCCTGTGCTCTTTCTTGTCTTCATGCTACAACCAGTGGCTTTTCTCTTCTTTTTTCTTACAATAGGTATGTTATTTCTTCACCATCTGAAGCTTGACCAACTATCTTTGGTTCCTCTAAGATAGGAAACAATTTATCCTCCTTTTTTTCCTTTTTCTCCTTTAGCAGTCACTCAACATCAAGCTAAGGACTTGTAGGTCAAAGATCCTTGTAGCCTAGAATGGAAATTTGGGGAGGCTCACTCCATCTGAAGCTAGAAAGCTTACATTTGGGTGGTTCTTCTTTAAATAGTGGATATGGAAATGTGTCTTGTGTGTGGGCCTTAGGCTCTTGTGTGGAATTTTGCAAAATGAGAGGGCTACTCTGTTTGATGCTAGCAAATTTTCTTATTAGAGGCTCTTTTGATTTAGCTACTTGCATTTGAGAAAACTTGAGCCTTATCTCTTCTTTTGAAATAGCTAACCTTCTTGTAAGGTCCTCATCAAACTATACCTTTCTCACCTCCCACTCTAGAGAGTGAAAGAGAGCCTAATAATCTAACTCTTTTTGTTGAGGACAAGCTCGACAAGAATACTCTTATTCATATTGACCCTGTTCAAATTCCATTTGCTGCAACTTGAGATAGGCTTGGTGAACCTCATTAATAATGTTATATGCCTTATATACCATCCCACAAAAATGAAGATAATGCTTACACTACTCCTTCTCTTTAGACAGCTCCTTGATCGAGGTGAACATATGACACTCAATAAAGTGTAAGCTTCACTATCTATATCTAGAAATGGACAATAAGTAGGATCAATTAATATTACTTTATCTATAAAATAAAGGCCTATATCAATATGGTCAAGGAGTTACTTGACCACTAGATTAGTTACATTCGTGTAGGACAAGGTCTTAGAAGACTTAGCAGGGAAACATGAGGCAACACTAGGTTAAGGCTGAGGTTGATAGCATGAGGGTTGAGGAATAGTATTTTCATGATATGGAGTGGTTGGCAAGGGGGGGGGGGGGGGGGGGGTGTGTGGCACAATAGGAATTAATATTAAATGGGTCCATATTAGATCTTCATAAAAGTTTCAAAATTATAGAAAACTTGGAAAACACAAAAGATTAAAGATGATCTTTACACACACTAGCACTTTGTCTGTACAAAACTAGTAGATTCACACTTAGAGTTACCATGGTGTTTGACCCAATACTTATAAAGGATAATGTAACCAAGAAAACACCCATACTCTCAATGAATAAATATCTCAAACTAGCTAATCAACAGACTTATATAGCTGAAACTATGTAGCCCCAAGCGTGCCAAAAATTGTTGACACAAAATTTTGCACCCATGCTTGAGGTATGACCCTCAAGAAACCTTTTGTAATATGGAAAAAATCTCCAAGTGTGGGACTTGCACTTTGAGGTTGAATTTTTGGAGAATGTCATCTTCCTTACAATCAAGATGCACCTAAATATAACTTTGAGGGAAAAGGGAGAAGGATTGATGAAATTTAAATATTGAAAGGGAAAGGTGATGCACTGGATTGAAATTTGATTACTTTCTCTACCTATGAATATGCTATACATCAATTAAAAAATCAAATACACAAATATCAACTATATTTAACCATCCTAAGACTCACATATAGGTCATAACTAATGAAATAATACAAGGAAAAGTAACTTTCACAATATAAGATTCATGAGCAAATTTGACACAACATATAAACTAGGAAGACAAAAGAAACATTCAGCACAAGGCAATAGACATGCACATATAATTGAATGTGGGGAAAGGTAAAACTACAATCTTTATTTCTGCAAGGCATAAAGAAATTACATATACCTGAAGCTTAAATCCTACTACAAAGAACCGAAAAAGAACCCAAAAAATATGTGCAAAATGACCTTTTAAAGAGATCAAACATAACTCAGTTTAATTTCAAACTCCAACCACACTGGAGTTAAGTTACATACTTTCAAGTCAAGAAGTATCAAATAAAATATGATTTTTAGTGCACATTTGATTGTGAAATGATAAGAAACAATCAGAAATGAAGGAATTTTGCAGAAGGGAAAAATAGCCCAAGTAGAATAAATCTAACAAAATTTTATTTCATGCATATCTAATCCATGAAATAATATAAAATGGGTCAATAAATTCCCTTCCAATCAAAAAAAGTATGCTCATACCCTCTCCAAGTGGTAACATAGGAAGGAAAAGCATTTGTGTCGTGTGTAAGAGCCCAAAAAAACAATTCAACAATAAGTATTCAACTCTCAGGTCTTAGTATAGTCACTAGAAAAAAATTAATGTAGGCAAAAAGACACAATATTTTTGGCATGCACACCATCACACCAATAAATTCATTCTTTCCAAATGATATGGGATCATGCAAAAGGTAAAATACCCACAACAATTTCAACTTTTGCATCATTGCACCAAGATTTTCTATCTCCTCGGATTAACTTGCGACCATGCAAAAAGTTGAAAACACATCATAATTTTTGCCTATGAATGTCAAAGGAGAAATAAAGTGTTCTTACAATAAAACAAACTCCTATGATACTGAAAACACACAATGTTTCCAAGCACCTAAGAATATGTTGAAAACATACAACATTTCCTGTGTTGACAACAAACATAACCTAACCCATGAATCATTTTTTTGTAATGGACTAAAGGATGACAAAAATTATCAAGAATGACATTAGAGGATATGTTCCCCATCCTCAAATTATCAATCATGGATGAGTTAGTGTGATATGATCATTATGGTAAATTGGTAGTGTAGAGAGGTGTTTGGTGGTAATGATATATAGTACACTAAGATTAAGTGGGAGGACATAGTCAAGTGATATGATCCATTATCATTTGTGCATGGTTTTATTGGAGGTTATATATGCCTAGACAAAAGGTATCATGAATTTGCAGTTAGATGGGGTAGGACCCTATGATAGATGGTTGATGAGGGGACACAATTTTCTTGGGGAGTCTGTGTACCAGCTCACTCTATTATAATTTGCATCAATTTGTCTATGATGGGGCAACTTTATTATTAGCAAGAGTAGCATTACTCCATGTATGGGCATGGGAGAACATCACCATTATTGACCTATTTTTATGAGATTCAAAGACACATTAAATCCTTATATTTTTTGTATGATTCAATCTAGTCTTGACCTAAGATAGGAAAGCTAGAGTATTGGCTACATGATTTGGATACACAAGAGGTATTTATATAGAGATCCAACTTGGATTGTGATTAGTGGGATGATGAGAGACATTTAGGGTATTATTTTTAGATGAGATGGATCATTGGATGAACTCTATATATCATAAAGATATAGGTTATCACTTGTGTGCTTTGATAGTTTAGTCATTCTCAAGGGATACCCCAAGGTACTACTAAATTTTCTAGGATGTATGAGGAGTAGAAGGAGAGGGAAACCATGTTGTTATTTGAAACCATTTTAGGCATAGACCATGGTGAAAGATGTGATTAATCTTGGTATGACTATCAGTCTATGAGTGGTACATGATAGATCATCCCTTCTCATAGCTTATAACATTAGATGAGATATCTTTGTTCTTGGAAGAAGAGAAGGAGGGACCACATTGATAAAAGAGGAGGATAGTGGTTGAGGGTGTTGGGCTAGCACAAGGACATTGCAAAGGTAACAATGGTGGTGGTGATACATGAAAATCATATCAAAGTTAGAGGTGGAGTTAGGATGAGAGTAGGGAGAGGTAGCCAAAGGGATAAGAGTATCCTCCTATGATACAAGTCATGTTACTCCTAGATGCATCAAGTGATGTCATTAGTGCAAATGATAAGTCATGATGAAGTGAAGACTCAAGTTGATGAACCTTATTAGCAAATAGAGATAGACACAGAATAAGAATAAAACTACCAAACACATATGGATACCAAGTAGTGTATGTAATTGAGCACAGGGATTACTGAGAAAAGTATGTCATCGAGTGAATATTGTTACTTGAGGGACAACATATTAATTGATTAGATCAATATTGCTACCGAGTGACACAAGATGAACAAAAGAATTTGTAAATTCACAAAATAATATCTAATTGATTCCTACTAAGAAACGAAATAATTTATGAAGATCGAGAAGAAGAATAAGTGAGATGTATTGGGACTAGTACATGATTTTTTTGGATCCCAAGGCCAAGTGTAAGGTAATGAAAATAAAACAATGTTTATTGGTAAATGGGAATGTATATAGATTGTAAATCTAACTATTTGAGCATTCTAGAAGGATCTAAAACCCTAATTAGGTTAAGTAAAATGTTTCTATATATAAGGATGGATTGTGAAAGAGATTGATGATGCACGTGTGAAGAAAGAAATGAGTGAAGAACATAGATAAGATAGATAATGTTACCAAGAAGAAAAGGAAAGTAATGTTGGTAAAATCAAATTGAGAAAGATGATGTGACTGGACATAACATAAAGGATCTGACACAACATTGAGGTAGATGCATTATTCCAGGTCAATTGTTCAATACATTGTTATTATTGTTTTGTATTCTTAAATCCCTAGTCTAAGGTAGGCCTTAACAATCCTAATATTATAAATCTCTTAATTGAGTACATGATTCAAGAGTGTTGTGAAACCTTTCACAAGGTAGAATTTAGTAGGTCTTACTATATTACTCCTAATAGGGTAAATCACCAGAAGTGATACTTTTGTATTGATGTAGCACAAGGTAGGTGTACCTCCAAAGGAGATGATCAAGCCCCCAAAAAATACAAAAAAATAGAAGTACACAAGATATAATTGCAAGAAACCACTTTATTAAAAATAGAGATTCAATTACATATAATGTTCACCATACATTCCACTATTGATGACACAAATCACATGATAAAATATAATATATGCTAGGTCGTAAGGCCTTCCTAGTTACGACCAATTACAGTTTTAGATTACAGACCAAAGTTTGCTATCCAAGCTTCCTCTAAGTATCTCTTTGATGATACTACTTCTTGATACTTCCATCCCCTTCCTAAGACTCAAGGACATTACATATATAGCCAACAAGACTCATAGGTCAGCTTTGAGTTCACAATCTCCAATAATAGGATGTGTATTATATTATACGAATGACCCTCAATGAATAATGACCTTATACATAATAAAACAATAACCTTACATGACATCAACTATAGGTCCACATGTTAACTAACTATTGATATATAAGAGAACATAAGCTAACTCTTGAATATAGAATCGTTCCAAATTAAATATTAGGCATTGCATTAAGAGCAATAAAGAAAAACAACACCCAAGAAGATGACACATAACTTTTGCCAAATGTTACATAGGATTATGCACACTTAGGGTGATGATCCATGATATGTCCCCAATATGAAGCCAAGAATGAAAAATGTGGAAACAACCAACAAGAGTTTTTTGATACAAACAATTAGATATATAACTGTAAAATGAAAAACAACAAACATATTTTTGGGTGATGCAAGATTTCCAATAGGCCAAGGATGCTCATGCATAAAAAACCCAAGGTGACAAAGAGATGTTCCATAAGGACTTATAAATATATGAAAGGATTTAAAACATAAATCCCATGCTCAAGTTTAATCCACAAATTATCTTCATCAATCAACATAGAAGTATGTCTAGACTTACTATTGCAACCAACTATGTCATCAATAATCTCAACAACTTCCAGGATTAAATGAATCATACCTGCTACATATCTTCATGTGATTAGTAAATTTCTTTCTCTTACCTCTCTTATCTTAACCATAAGATTAGGTAACTTCAAACAAACTATTTTTCTTCACTAACCACCTTAATCATAGGTTTTGTTACCTCCAAACTGAAAGTCTTGAAAATGCTTAGATTCTTTTCTTTGATAACTTATTCATCCTTAAAAGGAAGTAAAACAAGTTTCTTACCATTCCTTTCAACTATAACAATATTCTTTTTGAATTTATGTACAACTCCTCTACCAAACTGTTAGGGTCTTCTAAATAAAACATGACAAGAACTCGTGTCTACTACATAACATAAGATTTCATCCTTAAAAGGCCCAACACTGGAATTAATAAGATGTTGTTCTCTAACCTGCACCCAATGATCATCTTAAAACCAACTGAAACCATAAGGGGTATGATGTTTCAATATTTTCAACCAAGTTTCCTAACCATTTCTTCAGAAACAATATTATTAGTACTACCTCCATCCATAATAACTTTATAGCATTTACCTCCAGACTTACAAATAGTTTTAAATAAGTTTCTTCTTTTAACTAGTTCAACTTTATGCCTTTCCAACATTATTCTCCTCATCAAAAGAGATTCTCCAACTTTGGTGAAGCTAAATCAACATCAGAAGATTCCACTTTTTGTTCATCTTGTGCTACCAAATTATGTTTGTCAACTTTCACATTAGGAAATTCAAAATCTTGGTATTCATCCTTACAACATTTAAAACAACTACCTCTAGAAATAAATTTCTTTTCAAAAGCAAGTTGTTCACCCTTATCAACTTTAGTAACTTTCTTACCTTGCTTTCTTCCTAGCTTTTCTTCAACTTTTAATATATACTGATAAGCATCTTCAACTAAGCTATGTTTCAACATACTAAATTCATCCTTAATATTTAATTTCAAACCATTAACATACCTTTCAAATTTCTCGTTAGAATATTCATGATGTCTAGATTTGATTTGTTTCTCATAAAATTCTTCAATATAAGTTTTCGTAGACATATATTTGTATTTCAAATTCTATGATTTCTTAAATAATTTAAGTTCATAGTCTTTAGGAGTAAACTTAGCCTTAAATCTAGAAACCATGGGTTCCCATCTAGTAATCTTAGGTTCATCATTATCTTCTTTATCCTTTTGTAGTTCTTTCCACCATAAGGAAACATAACCTTTCAACTTAGTTTGTGCTCGCCTAACTCTTTGTAAATCTACAATATTTTTTAAAGCTCAAAACAATCCTCCAGTTCATTAATGTAATCTATTAATTCATAAGGATCTAAAGAACCATAATAATTTGTAACTTCTACTTTTTTACTATAACCCATTTGTCCTATAGCTTTAAACAATTTTTCTTCTTTTGTAGTGATCTCTACTTCAAGTACTTCAAAATCTTGAGCTCAACATATTCTTGTTCATCTTCAGGGTTCCTTTTCAAGCCATTCAAGACATTTCAAATTGCATTCCTCATCTCAGCCTTGAATTCTTCAAACATATTCTCCAACCTCTTAGGGTTCATTCTTTTAGGTGATATTTTGACTTTCAACAAGGTGCAACTACCTCAAACTTTGATGATCTACACGCCAACAAGGATCAACAAGTTTGTAACAAGAAAACAAAACTTGAACAGGTCCTCTACTGTTGTGAGTTAGAACTTCAATCTGTTACCTCACAATCAAGGATTCAAGTCTTCACAAGCTCTCCAAGCTTAACCAAGGTCATATCAACAACTATCAAATCCAAACACTTCTAATAAGTTGCTAGTAAGATAAATCTTTTCTTAAACAACCAAATCAACAACTAGATAAAAAAACTAACTCCTATAAGATCCAATGAAGCTTTAATGATGAGATCAAACAACCTTTAGCTCTAATACCACTTGATGTAGTACAAGGCAGGTGTATCTCTAAAGGAGATGACCAAACTCCTAAAAAATACGACACAATCGAAATACACAAGATATAATTGTAAGAAACCACTTTATTGACAACAAAGATTTAACTACATCCAATGTTCACCATACATTCCATTGATGATAGCACAACTCACATGATAAAATATACTATATGCCAGGCTATAAGGCCTTCTTTTTTACCACCAAATATAGTGTAGTCCCCACCTATAGTTTGCTTTTCCATTATATTTACCAAACTCTTTTATGTCTATTTCATGGATGTGTTAGTTTCAAGGATATTATTTCATAACTTGGACTAGAGATATATTAATGATGATTAATTAGTTGACTATATTTCATGTGTTGTTTAATGATTATGGTTACTGGTGCATTAATGATGCTTTAATGATTCATAGTTAATAAATATGATTTCTTTCATAGCAATGTCAGATGATGCTTTAATGAGAATTACTTCATATTTGTAACGATGCATTATATTATCTGAGCATTTGATGTTTGACTTATAATTATTAAGATACTTACCTCATACTTGCATGTGTATGGTGTGTGTATCTGTTTATCTTTTTGTTTTTCATGTTTGATGTGGTTAAGGGAGGGAATTGTAGTCACCTACTAGTTGGGATCTACATGATATACCACTCCCTGCCATTGATTGTTTAGTTTAGATATATTTATATGCATGTGCATGCTCATCTTTTATGCAAAATATAAGTATCGGACATCGACTTCTATGGATTGCTAGGATGAGCATGCCCTTTCACAATAACTCAATGGTAAGAATGGGGAGATAATATTTAGGTCCAATCCCAGCCATAGCCTAAATACTTGTCTTGCAAGGAGGACTCGTAACTGACTTTTCACCCTTTTTAAAACTCGTGAGTTTATATTTGTCTGTGTTGTTTGATTTTGAGCTTTGGTCTGTTTTGGTAATGTTGCTTTTATGTGGATTTTTCTATGTGATTTGTTTGGTAAATTATTTAATTATAATATTTAATTTAATCATATAATATTGAAAATTATTAAATATTATTTGATTAAAAAGAAAATATTAAAGTATGAGATTATTTAGTTGATTAAAAAACTAATTAAATATGTGCTTTAATTTAAAAGTATTAATCTAAATTTAGAAGTTTAAATTTAGAAAATTGGTTAAAGAGAAATTAGAATATGATGATATTTAATTAAGTATTAATTAATTAAATATGTACTTCAGTTTAAAAGATTCAATTTAAAAGCCTAATTTAAGAAGTTGGACAAAAAGAGAATTAAAATATTAAAATATTAAAGATTTCATTTTGTTTTATTGTAATTATTTATTTAATAATAATTAAATTAGAGTTGCATTTAAACAATGAGCTTTGATTATTATTATTAATTTAAATAATAAACTATGCTTTAATTAGTGCTTGTATTGATTAATAAACTAGAGGAAAATAAAATATAAAAGAATGAAATTTAAAGATAAAGTTATAGTTCTAATTGTGCTGTAATTATATGTATTTAATTTAATGATAATTATTTAGGAGTTTTATTTTAATAATAAACTCTAAATAATGTTATTAATTAAATTAATAAATATATTATTAAAAATGCTTTGAAAATTAATTAAAGAGAGAAAGCTAATTATTTAAATTAAGATATTTTGTAATTAATTATCTAAACGAGTTGTGCATGAAAAGGTAAAAGGTAAAAAAGTAATAAACATTAATTGATCAATGAGTTCCCTCTCGTGATTGCACAATAAGAGCCCCAATTTAGGGGAGAACTCTTTATTTTAGATCTAGAGCTCATTTTGCAATTACACAGGTTTTGGAGAGCGAAATTTGGAATTGGATCAAAATAATTATTGAGAGTTTTAGAGGTTTTGGGATTTGCATGCATTCACAAATTGTTTCAGATTTTAGCTGTGGTTTTGAGGTTTTCAGAGCGAAAATTCACAATTGGATCGAAAGAATTGTTGAAAATTTTAGAGGGTTTGAATCTTCATGCATTCACAGATTGTCTTAGATTTTAGTTGTGGTTTTGAAGTAGGGTTTGAAAACCCATTGTAAAATTTTAGTGAAAGATTTGTCTACTTCATGTCTTCCTAGGTGTTTGCATGTTGCTTATTAATTTACTGTATTCATTGTTGAATAAAGAATTATGTTGTAGATTTTGAAAAAGAAAAACTTATTAATCAAGAAAATTTGACTGAGAAAAATTATAAAAAAGATGTAGAAAATTATTGTGACTATATTCTTATAAACCCCTTTCTAATATAACAAAAATTTTGATTATTGAAAATTGGAAGAAAATAATAAATTTAATAGTTAAGATTTCAACTTTAAATTTGTCATTAGAACTATGTGACTATCATGAATTTTTTAAATATAGATAAATATTCTTCTTACATCTAAAATAATTTAATTGCAATATTTATTAAAAAAGGAAAAAAATTAATTGAGAGAAAAACATGTTGTAACTAAACTTATGCATGCATGTGAAAACAAATATGCTAAAAATAGAAGCTATGTATAGTATGGTTACATGCATGTGAAAACAAATATACTAAAAATAGAAAATTAAGTATAGTATGGTTACATGCATGTGAAAACAATTATGCTAAAAATAGAAAGCTATATTAGTATGGTTGCATGTGAAAGCAAATATGCTAAAAATAGAAAATTAAATATAGTATGGTTACATGATTTGAGAGATCAAAGACATGCAAAAATACTAATTGCATGTTTATTTTTATTTTATAAAAATATAATTTAATTTTCAGATTTATTTATTTAAATAAATGAATTAAAATTTATTAATTTCTAAAATTAAATAAATATTATTCCTTTAGTTAAAGTGAATGTTAGTATTAGTGATTATTTAAGTCTAATTAAATTCTTAGTTGCATATAAATGATTTTATAATTATTAATGCGAGAGGGAAGTTAATAAACATTTATTTATAATTGTATTATATTTTAAAAGAAGTTGTGGTAGAGTTCACTTTGCAATCATTTAGTTAATAACTATTTGACTTTTTGAGAGAAATTATAAATATTTAAATTAAATTTATATTTTTATCTCTAGTTGCATTATGAATTAAAGGAAAAGTAAATGTTAATATTGGACTTAAATAGAAGTCAAATTAATATTTCATAAATGAAATTGATATTAATATTTAATCTAATAATATACATTTATGTTAATAATTAAATCATTTATGATTTAAGATTATTTAAATTAATAACATGATAATGTTGCATGATATTTTATATGCACAAAAATATTAGATATTTAAATAATTATTGTTTTAAATAAGTATATTAGCATAACAATTTATATTAACATGTATATTCTTTATTTCTAAACACATCTTTATGACCCAAATTAAATAAGAAAAATTGGTGGAATTAAATCATGTGGCTGAAAACTATGTGTTTTCTAATATTCTATTTATAGTCTTGTGATGTTTATTTTCATGATGGTTTTTCTTTGTGGGTTGTTTAGTTGGCCAAGTTAGAATGTGAACTAGAGGCATTTTTGAGATTTCTTTTATGATTATATGACTAAATGTCGTGATAAACTTTATGATTTGAATTGAGATTTATGTTTAATGAGCTTTATGCTATTGAGCATTTATAAGAACTTGAGTTTCAAGAACCAATGTTATTTTTTGGGTTGCCTGTTAAGGAACCAAATTTGATCAATATTACTTTTGTGGTATGGGAGACTATTGTGGTTTGTGATTTTTGGGAAGATAGTCTAGGTGCATGTCTATGGGAGTGGCTTGCAATGGGAGCCGAGGCCCAAAGTGGCTGCCAGGGTAACTCATTGTAAGTTGTGTAACAAGTGATAACATAATAATTAAAATATCTTTCCTAGCCCTTTCCTTGAGATACATTAAAAAGATAAGTTAGAGATTTTTCCTCGTCCATGCCTTTAGTGCTTGTATAGACTAAGGATGAGATGAAGATAATACCTTGAGAGGTATGACTAGTTTTCTCATCATCAGAAGAGGGTATTTTGGTTTTGCATAAAGTCACTAGGGGGTCGAGGTCTTGAGAAACTACCAAGGTAACCTTAGAGTTGGCTCATGTGATGGTACTCCATAGTATGTAGCCTGAGTCTCCTTCATGGTTTTCTTATATTTGCCTCTAGTGGTGTACTTGTTGAATATTACTTTTGATGATATATTTATTGTGAGTTGTTACTCATTGATTGGATGTCATTTATTATTGACAGTTGACTTTTATTAATGAATGATCAGTTATTCATTAGTGGTGTTTTTATTATTGGAGTTAGTGATTGATAGTTTACTTTTATTGATGACAGTTGTTATCTGTTGGTCATTGTGCTTGTGACACTTGACATCAATTTCAAGGTGGTTGTATATTTTTGGTCTTGACATTTGTATGTTGACTTGGTATGAGATGTTAGTATTGGAATGAGTGTCCTTTCAATTTTGATTATTTCTTCTTCTTGAGTAGTTTGTGTTACTTTTGATGTAATTTTGGCTATTAGGATTCCTTGCCTAGAATTATTTAATGATTTGATCATCTATGTGTGGATTGTACATTATCTCTCCTACACAGTGGGAGTGGGACCTAGTTAGATGACCACGTGGTTGAGAGGTAGTGTATTCTTACCATTTGGGTCCCCTCAGATTGACAGATGTTGGATGCTCCTTGATACAATGGTACCATTAACATTCTTCCTCTTATCTTGAAAACTTCTAGTCATTTGATGTATTTATGTATCATGTGTTTTGAGATCCTACGGGATATTGTATTGTATATCGATGTACTTGTGTCTATTTTCACATACCCTATGACGTGTGCAGTGGATGCTATTAATTAGACATGCTTTTATATTATTAGTTGCACTTATACATTTTCTTATGTGATGATGTATCTTTTATTTTCTTGTGATCATGACATTGTACTTGAGACTTAAACTAATTATTATGAACTTTCTTAAATGTGACTCAACATTAAGGAATCCTCAAGGAATTGAAACTATATTTGTAATTGATTATGTGTTCTTGATGTGTATGTATATATTGCTTCCGCATTGCTATTTCTTTGATGTTGTTTAAATATTTTTTTAAAAAATAGTTTAGTAAACTTTGTAACATATGAGGTTTATTTATTTTGGGTTTCCAAGTGGGGCGTTACATATAGTTATAGATTATAGACTAAGGTTTTCTATCCAAGCTTCCTCTAAGTATCTCCTTGATGATACTACTTCTTAATACTTTCATCCCCTTCCTAAGACTTAGGGACATTATATAAATAGCCATCAGAACACCCAGGTCAGCTTTGAGTTCACAATCTCTAATAATAGGAAACATGTATTACATTATCAGACAAACCCTTAATGAATTAATGACCAAATACATAATACATCAAATAACCTTATGTGGCCTCAGGTATAGGTCCACATGTTAACTAACTACCTAGATATAAAAGTGCGCAAGCTGACTCTTAAATATAGAACTGCACCAAATTAAATATCTGGCATCACACAGAGAGAAAAAAAGGGAAAAAAAACACCCGACAAGATGACACAACTTCTGACAGATGTCACATAGGATTATGTGTACTTAGAAAGATGTTCCATTATATGTTCCGAAATAAATCCAATACTATAGAATCTAGAAATAAGCAACAAGAGTTTACCAATACAAACCATCAAACAAATAGCTATAAAACTATATATATATGTACCTACATATATATAGATATACATACATATATATGTACATACATACATATATATATATATATGTACATATACATATATATATATATATATATATATATATATATATATATATATATATATATATATATATATGTATATGTACATATATATATATATATATGTATGTATGTATATCTATATGTATATGTACATATATACATATGTATATATATATGTATGTATATCTATATATATACATATATACATACATACATATATATATGTATGTATGTATATATATACATGTGTGTGTATATATATATATGTGTGTGTGTGTGTGTGTGTGTGTGTACATATACATACATACATACATACATACATACATACATACATACATATATATATATATATATATATATATATATATATATATATATATATATATATTTGGGTGATGCAAGATTCCCAATAACACAAGGATGCTCTTGCATCATCTAACTAATTAACCTTTATGTTGTATTAGCGAAGGATTGTTGGTACCATCCCAATATGTACATATACATGTATATGTACATACACACACACACACACACACACACACACACACACACATGGGTGATGCAAGATTCCCAATAACACAAGGATGCTCTTGCATCATCTAACTAATTAACCTTTATGTTGTATTAGTGAAGGATTGTTGGTACCATCCCAATCATAGTTTCCCTCTAACTAAGGGTTTATGCATGACCAAAATGATGTGTCAAATATGTCATGCATGTGATGTATTTATGGCTAAAGTAGATTACTTATTTACTTTCATTCAATAATAAGTTATTAAGTCAGTGCATGTAAAGTAAGATCTAATGTTTAAAGGTTGAATTAGTTTTGAGGGTTAAAGTTTTAGAAGGCACAAATTCAACCCCCCCCTCAATTTCTTAACTTTCCAATAGTTTGTATCATAGCTTAGTTCTCTTATTTATAAGTCTAACCACTTGATAGAAAAAATCCAAAGATATGGAAATATAAAGGTAAAAAAAGTGATTGAGAATTTGAACATGGAACTGAAAGTTGCAAAAGATCAGGTAGGTGAATAGACAAAGAAGCTAACATATTCAGAAAACAAGAGGAAGGAACTAGTACTACAATTGAATGATACTCAAGATTAGGTTGACAAAATTGCTAAAAAAGTAAAGGGAAGCTTGTCTGATGAAGTTGAAGCTACTATATCAGATATGATGGAACAAAACCAAACCCTAACCGAGTAGATCAAATCATTGAAAAAGAAACAAGAATCTCACTTGGTAAGAATGTGTGAAGTCCTAGAGAAAAAAAGAGAATAGATAAAGATGATAAGAGAATGAAAGAAGATTAGAAAATATAGATGAGTGCAAGAATGGTTGAAAAATATGTGGAAAATTAGAGGGTGACACAAAATATTATGATATGACAAATCAATTACTTGATGTTAATCATACGATTAAAAGGAAAGTAGAATAGATTGTTGGATTAAGGTTTGAAAATGAAAAAGTGATGGATGCGATGAAAGATGAAAAATAAAAAAATGAAAGACTCAATATATCTAAGGAAAGTATAAGAAAATTGGATGAGTAATTGAGAAATCAAAGAAGACCAACATATACTAGTGGACTAGGCTTTACCAAGCACTCTACAACTAAGAAAGGAGAGTCATCAAAGAAAGAAGAATAGAGAAATGTGTATACCATTGTGAAACCTAAAAATCCAACATGCTATCATTGTGGAAAACTAGATCACACAGAAAATGTATACTAGAGAAAGGTTATAAAGTCATTTGTTACTCCTAAATTTGATAGATATTGCTATAACTACAACAATTATGGTCATCAAGAATTCAATCGCAAATCTAAATTCAATAAGACTCCAAAGAATGTCTAATGGTTATTGTTAAACATGTACTAAGTATGAACACAAATCAAAAGATTGTAGATCACAAAAAAGTACAAGTGGATACCAACAGACAAGGGAACAGTGTTAGCTATAATTACAACACAAGGATTACATGTATAGTCTGTCGATGATACGATCACATTGCATAAAATCACATGAGAGGAAGATTGAATACTTGGAATAATTATGGCATGACATGTTTTCATTGACATCAAGTTGGTCACTTGAGCAAGAATTGTAGGTACTGAGCATGTGCACCTAATGATGAAGACACCAAAGGAAAGGGTAAATCAAGTGTTGATGATATTCATAACTAGATGAACAAGACATGGAGAAGAAAGATAAAAGATAGTGGAACAAAAACTAGATTAATCAATGACACCTCATCCTATGGATTGGGTGACTCCACAATCACAAACTAGACCATATAGGTGTGTGTGGGAACTACATTTGAATTTTTAGGTCATTTATCAGTTCTTTATAATCATGGAATGATATACAAATTAGCATATGTAAAGATGTAATGAGATAACTCACTTATCATTGAAAGTTAGTATGATGAGTAAGCTCAACTGAGTAAGTTAGATAGTCAGTGGTTATGTATCATGAATTGAGCAAGAATTTTAAGGTCGATAAGGAAGTTGGTTGGTATCCAACCAAGGTTGAGTAGTGGCATTTATTGCACCCTACCTAGCCTACAAAGTAATTTTTCCTATAAATAGGGCATTCAAATCTTCATTGTTCACCTTGCATACAAGATTTTTTTCTAAGTGATTTCAAGTGATTTGTGTGAGCAATTAAAATCTGGGATGAAACTAGTGAATTTGTCAGAGATTTGAGCTAGCTGAGTGATTTGGTTTAAGGATTTAAATGTTCCTGAGAAGTTTAAGTATTACTCAAAGAAGCCCTAATTATAAAATTATAAAAAATGAATCCATCTCTACACTATTGAAGTCATCCAAGGTTGTAAAATAAAATTTGGTGAAGAGCTAACCTATAAAATATTGTATCTAGAAGTTACAACCAAAATAGATGAGATAGGACCACTGTCATAATTTCCTCTAAGGGTTTTATTGGTTTGTGAGATTAGGTGATACATTCACTATAAGATTGGAGAAATTTGTAAATATGGGTTAAGAATCTTACATGGCACTATGCATAAAAAGGGAATTAAAGGATGAGCATAAGAACGTAGAAACCAAGAGATTAACTCATGCCCTATACTTTCCAAAGGTACTTAAAGATGAGTGGATCAAAATTATACTTGTAGAGTTCATGAGAATTCAATGTGGCTAGAAGATCCTATAAATATCACTAGAGACATGATGTATATGGTTACTGGCTACCCTATTACCATGAAAGTCAAAGGAATGAGAGATGCACCAAGGGAAAAGACAAAGAAGCACACTGATGCAACTTGGGATGGTGAAAGCCTCCAAGTATCAACTATCAGTGATCATGAGACAAAGCTTGCTACATGTGTTATATCCTATTAACTATTCCAATCAATCAGACCTAACATTTTACCATGTGGTGTTGTGGATTTAGCATAAAAAATTGTGAAGAAAGGTTTCAAGATTGATCTTGTCAAGCTATTTCTAAAATAATTTGAAGATACTATGAAGAACATCCAAGTTGTAAAGACCAATACACTAAAGTATAGATCATTATTGGTATGTATCTTCTTTTACTTACATAATTTATTTGCTATAATAGGAGAATTTAATTGGAATACTAAGAGGCCTATCATTTCTCAAATTAATGATTATCAATAGTTTGGGTGAGAACTTTGACAAAGTGATGAACAAATACTTTGAACAATTAAAGTCTAGAATACATCAGAGGTTTGGAGTTCCTCCACAATTAGTTGAGGGCTAAAAAGACAATTTTTTTCTTAGTAGGCACTAACCCATGCCTGATTAAAATTGTAGAACTAAGGACATCATGGTTAGAACCAAAGGGCTATGAACTTGACATTGACCAAGCTACTCATAGCATTAAATTCTTTCTTGAACAACCAATAGATCAAAAAGAAAAATAGTTTGGTACATTCAAGGAGGGTAAGAAAAGGATATAACTTGAAATCTTAGTTCTTAAAATGAATAAAAAGTCTAAGAAAATTACAAGAAGACTAGAGGAGAAATTTGATGATGATAAAGATTAGTTAGTTGAAGCGGAAAGAGAAGGTAATGAGGAAGAAGTGAGTAAAGAAAAATTTGAGGACTAAATAGAGGCTGAGGAACCTAAACCAAAGAAGGGTAAGAAAACACAAGTCATAAAACCATAGAGTCCTAAAGTTACTCATTCTAGGAATAGAGTTGCCACAACATCTATACCCCATTTCAAGAGAGGAAAAGAAAAGGAAACACAACTCGAGAAGAAGAAAACTTAGACATATCAAAAAAGGAAAAATGTTCAAGAACTAGTTACCAAGCCACCAAAGAAACAAATGACTGTGAAAGGTGATGATAACAAGAAAATTGAATCAAATGAGGATCAATCTAGACTTGTGAAGAACTTTGTGCCAAAGACCATTGATGAACTTGAAGAATCTATACAAAAATATGGAGGTTTTGGTTTAATGCACGTTTTAAAATTTCACAAGTTAAATGGTTAAGATTAGATGAAAATTGAAGAATCTATAATTGAAACAATGTATACAAATCGTTATGTACCCATTGAAATCGCCAACCACATTTCTGATGATTTGTATAATTTTTTGGAATATGGAGATATGTTGTAGATACCAAGAGACAGTTGAGAGAAAGGTCACCAATAGTGACTATGTGAAACCTTAGAATACTTGAAGTTGATGAACCATTAAAGAAATATAGGGGAAGATTTATGAAAAAAACTTGATCATTGAGAATTATGATGGGAATGACACAATAATTTGAGGAAGAAAGTGAAAAACTATGGAAAATGATTTATCACTTGGATGAGGAATAAGGAAAAGATGATGCATTAAATGTTGAACAACAAGAACACATACAATTAGATAGTGAGGACATCGAGGACACAATAAACAAAGTGATTGATAACATACCACAGATGGTAAAGGGAACTTAAGAGAAGGTTAAAATTGTAGATATTATTGTTAATGGTCCAGATGAAAATGTAAATAAGGATCACGATATCATGGATAGTATTGATAAACCACCTAAGGAAACACCAGTTGTCGAGTTAGCCATTGTACAACTAATGAAGGAAGAAAAAATTCTATAACAAGTTCCTGCATATACAACCCCTACAACAACAACTAAAAATTTAAATATTTCTATTGATTCTCTTGCACTAATGTTCCAACTTATGAAGATAATACAAAAAAACAAACTAAGCAACCCAAAGACAAAGATAAGAATGACAAGCCAAAAGCTACTGAGCAAACAACTAAATAAAATGCTGTGATCGATCAAAGTAAAGATGAAATTACTAAAAATGCAACAAAAACATCTACTATAGGAACATGCTCATCTACCCAGGACATTGAGAAAAGTAAAGAGAAAGAAAAAGAGAAGTAAAAGGAGAATGCAAAAGAAATTCCAGAGAAACATACCAAGGAATAACCTTAGCAAGAGGAAAATAATAAGCGAGTTGTAGGCACTGAGGCCCCTAAGAAACAAAAGGTTAGTGAAATAAAGGAGGATAAACCTTCAAATGATGAGTAACACAAGAAATTTGAGGAGAAAAAAGCTCCAATGCAAACAAAGATATCCCCAAGTACATGCTCTGTCACATCCCAAGATAAGAAGAAAAAGAAAAGAAGGAGAAGAGATCAAGTAACATTAGATGAAGAAATCTAGTTCTAGTTTGTGATCCTACAAAATTAGATCTTGATGCTATGATGAATATGGAGAATTAGTATAAAGAGAATTTTCACAGGGAAAATTGAGACAAGAAGTAAAACATAAGAAACTGTTATTAGATGTAAAAGACATCTTACTACAAATTGTTCTAGATGCACCAATGAATGAAAAATAACCAATGATTGATCAATTAGGAACACTTGTAGAGAAAGTGAATGCACCTGATGTTGATGCTACTAAAAATTTGATGCAGGAAATAGAGAAAAGAATGGAACAAAATATTATGGTGAGGCTAAATGAGTCTATTTTAGTTCAAAAGAATAAACTTGATAGTATTGTTACTGAGTTTGAAAATACACTCAAGGAGATAATCAAGTAATTCCAACAATTATGTGATGTTCCTTTTATATAAGATATTTTAGATAAGTTAAAAAATATTGAAGAGGATTTGAAGAAAAGTGTTGATAAGTTATCTGAGGAACCTTGGTCATTCCAAGTTTATAATAAGAAGATAAAGAGTTCTATCAGCTTACAACTAGATTTGAGGAAAGAAAAGGACAAGATAAGAAGAGAAATAAGTAAGTTTCAGACACTCACCATACCTCATTTGGAACTCATACAAAAGAATGTTAAGAAAGCTAGAGAACTCATAGTAACATGGGAATTTTTTGTGGCTAAACACATGATAGATATTTTCTCACAAATATATTCACAACACATAGCACTAGAAGCATTGAGAGAAGCATGGAAAACCACCCTAGAAAGTGCAAAGAGTTCACATAAAGTTTTGTTTGACAAATTGTATATATATCATGTATAATAGTTCCATTTTTGGCATTAGTCTATTAAAAAAAGGGGGATATGTATTATAATGTGTGAAATATATGTATTATTTCAAGATTATGAATATATAAGGCTATATGAGGTCGATATAAGGGGATGATTCAAAAATACTTTTGATTTTTTTTTTTTTTTAAATTAAGAAGTATAGTTTTAGGGAGAGCTTGTTAGATCATTGGGGGGGGGTTAAACCATCTATCACTTGTTATCATACATGTCCTTCAAACACTTTTTGAAACTTTAAAATTCTACCTTCTCAGTACAAAGTTTGGTAAATAGATCAAACTTCTCAATAACAACTTAATCATTTATTACTAAAAGACAATTAACTTCTTATATTGAGAACATAGTAAACTTCATGTATATACTGAGTTGCAACATGAAATAAGAAACATGAAGTGACATTCAACCAAATAATTCTTATGTATTGACACATAAAATGGAAATCTTGCTAAGGGAAAACCCACCTAGGACTAACAACCCAATAATTTCACTCTTTTGAAGTGAACTTCGTTAGGAGCCAACCTTGTTAACGGTTACATACACATTGTTAAATGTGACCTTGTTATAGGATTTACACCAAATATTGTCTAGACATAATCACTCCTCATTATTTAGAGTGGCCTTTTCTAAAGGACTTAAAAATATTCAAATTAATGCTACTATACAAATGGATTTCTAATTAAGATTGTTACATCCACTCGGTTAAGAGATTTTTTGCTATAATGATTAAAGAGTAACAACAAGTGATCTATTAATATTAGCAACTCATTTTTCTTGGTTAGATCTCTATTTCAGTCATCCTTTGTCCTTTATCCATCCTCTTTCTTCCTTTTGGATCATCCACTCACATACACATCAAGTTAGCACTTCTCTTGCTTGATCTTTATAATGTAGTTTTACTCGGTGATCCTTCTTTCTCCTACTTCACTATTGACATAATAAACAACTTGATCATCAATAATTAACATCTCATTCATCCCCTAAATAGATTTTAAAAAAATTTTCTTCACTAGATTCCTCAATGTGTCACTTAATCACAATCGTCTGATCTTCATATAGTTTAGATTCATTGAATCTAGATAATCAAGTACCACACATTCACCTTGAACTTTGAGCTTTAATTCAAATCATTAAATATTCTTCTTTAGGCCATCTTTGAATTTCTCCAACCATAGATCTTTAAAAAAACTTTGTTCTTATCTTCAAAACTTCTTGAAAAATCCATATTTTCATCAAATGTTAGCCTCAAATTAATTATTCTTCAAAGTGTTCTTTCTTACCTTCTCTTGGCTAACACTGCATTTTCTCGATCGACACTAGGATTGGATAAAATTATTCTTTCTTGGTTAATATTTCCCATCCTTTACTTACTTAACATGTGCTTGGTAACAATTGCAATAACTCGGTAACCATTAATCCTTCATTCACCAACCAAACTAACTAGCTCAATGCAACTAGTTATCTCTTTGTCTTCTCACTTCATGATCTCAACACTTAATAAAATCATGTAAAACAATCAAATCAATATCATACTATCAAAGTATAACTCATCAAGTTCTCATTGAAATCCATACACTTATCAACACTTTCTTCATCATTATACTTTCTTCAAATCCTTTTCATCAATCAAATCCTCTTCATCAATCACATCATATGGACCTTTATTGAATTAGCATAATGTCTTACCGATTCAAGCTTGACATCAATGACAACATAAAAATTGATATGACTCTTTAAAATTTATTATATCTCATATCTTCAACATTATCAGTTGGGACTAATAGAGTTATCAATTTTTGACTAAATAAAAAAGTTTTTCTCACTAATGCAAAAGGGGGAGAATGTTACTCCTAAATGCATTAAGTGTTATCATTAGTACAAAAGATAAGTCATGATGAAGTGAAGCCTCATGTTAGTGAACCTTATTATTCAATAGAGATAAGCACCAACCAATAACATAGTTACCAAACAAATATGGATACTGAGCAATGTAAATTACCGAACGTAGGGATTATCGAGCAAAGTATATTACCTAGTGAAGACAGCTAAGGGACAATATATTAACTGAGAAGATCAATAGTGTTACTCGGTGATAAAAAATGAACATCATAAATTTTTTAATTCACAAAATACTATGTGATTGATTCCTTCCAAGAAAGGAAACAATGATTTTGTGGGATGTGTTGGGATTGGTACATGATTTTATAGATCCCAAGGCAAAGTGTAAGCTAGTGAAAATAAAACAATGTTTATTGGTAAATGAGAATGTATATATATCATAGATATGATTATCAAAGTTTTCCAAAAGGATCTAAACCACTAGTTAGGTAAATTAAAAGATTTTTATATAAGGATGGATTGTGAAAGAGATTGATAATGCATGTGTGGATGAAGGAATGAGCAAAGAAAATAGATAAGGAATGTGAAATTGGAAAAATCAAATTGAGAAAGATGATGTGACTAGACATAAAATAAAGGATTTGACACAAAATTGAGGTAGATGCATTTTTCTAGATCAATTACTGAATACATTTCCAATATTGTTTTGTATTCTTAAATCCATAGTGTAGGGTAGGCCTTAACAAGATTGATATTATAAGTATCTTAACATAGTACACACTTGAAGAGTGTTGTGAAATCCTTTTACAAGGTAGACTTTAGTAGGTCATACTGTATTACTCCTAATAGGGTAAATCACCATAAGTGATACTTTTGTATGCTCTAACTGAGCAACCTTTATGTTGTACTAGTGACGGATTGTGCGTGCCATTCCCACCATAGTTTTCCCTCTAACCAAGGGTTTTTGCATGACCAAAATGATGTATCAAATATGTTCATACATGCGATGTATTAATGGTTAAATTAGATTACTTATTTACTTTCATTCAACAACAAGTTATTAAGGATGTTGTGCATCTAAAGTAAGTTCCAATGTTCAAAGGTTAAATCAGTATTGAGGGTTAAAGTTTTAGAAGGTATTAATTCACCCCACATCCCCACTCTGAGCACCTTAACTTTCCATTAGGTTCATGGATAATACAAATAAAAGGAGAGGAACCTAGGTCTCCTCCAACATAGGTTTAGGAAGAGGCAGGTCAAGGGGAGATTACACTACATAGGATGAGCCAAAAAAGTTGAAATAGGAGGGGTTGGTCCCTATGTGAAACACCATTTATAGGAATAGGAGGAGGATTTATCTGTTGATGATATATTAGCCAAATGATTTGTGACATAGATATAGGAAGACAAGGTCTTAGAGTTGGAGGATAAGATTGAGTAGTTATAGGGATAGGTCTGAGAGGTTATGAGGGAGAGGGACACAACTATTGAGAAACGAGAGAAGAGGGAACCTTTTTGGATAAATAAGATACTATGAGAATGTTTGGTCATCAGGTAGAGATGATAAGATCAATGTGTTGGTATCTCTAACCTCTATTGTCTATTAGTGTCAATCACTTAGTCATTTAGAAGGTAGAGTCAAATGGTCATCACTGCGACCAAGCTACTCTACATAGGTTGAGTCATGTACATAAGATAGTATGTACTAACTAATTATATAGAAGCCAAGTAAAGTATGGTCATGGAACAATTTTCTATATGGACTGAGCTCATTCAATGACTGAGAAAGTTATTAGTGACCAAGTGTAATTCCAAGTATATAAGTATTGAGTGATATAGTATATGGCGAGCATCAGGAAGTTAATAAAGGTCAAGCAACAACAATGTTGAGCACTAGTAACTGTAGAGGCCAAGAAATGTAGAATTTATATAAAAGTTAGGAATGGAACAAAGTTTTAGGAAAAAAATGATTATCAAGCCGACTTGGCAGGTTTAATTAAGTTTTGAAGATGTTGGTATAGAACATTTAATACTTGTTGAGGTTGTTACATAATATTTACATGGTGTGGATCACATATCCCCATGTGTATGTTCAACGATCATGATGAAGAGTTAAAACATGGAACCATCTAGAAGACTCTTCATGGAATCTTTATAAAGAATCAATCTTGACCTAGATGAGGGGCATGTGAGAGCTGAGAAAGTGGCCGTGTGCATGCATGCAAAGATCATATACGAGAATATCAAAAGTCATTCAAGGGTTTTTTTATCATCTAACATAATAAGTGACTTATTCATAAGCAGTGAAGGTGAAAGGAAAAGACAAGAGTATCAGATCAGGGGAAAGGATCAGTTAGTAAGGAGAAGACTCAAAATCAGCTTGCAAAGAAAATTGAGAGTTAGGTATTGAGATAGTTTTAATAGACTTGAATTGGGGTAAATCTCTTAACAAAGTGATCTTAACAGATCTTTGTAAATCTCCTAACAGAGTCCTTACTTATTTGTAAGTATTAAATCCTCTAACCAAGTGAAATCTAATTGTAAGTATTAAATCCTCTAACCAAGTGAAATCTAATAGTTTCTTAAGTCTTTAACAAGATAGACTCCTCACAAAGTAGATCATATATTATGATCAAACATTATAACCTTAATTGGTTAACTTTATTATTGCAATAGTGAAGATTTGTGGGTGTTATCCCCACCCCAATTTTACCTTCACCTTGGGGGGTTTTTGGGTAATAAATACTACGTTATGTCTTATTACTTTCATGCATGTGATTGGATTGATTTACATGTAAGTTTGAATTTATTGTATTACATGCATACGTTATTATTGAATGTAGATGAATCTATGAAAAATAAGGAAGTGTTATAGATTTGATTCACCCCCCCTTCCCCCCCACCCCCTTCCCCCCCCCCCCCCCCCCTTAGTATTTGGTTTACTCCTCCATAAATCAACACAACAATCCAAATTGGGAAGGAAGTTGCATACTAGAAGAACACACAATACCAAGTGCTGCCTCTTGACCATCAAATTGGGAGTTTAATTGAGTAGAATTCTCATGTAGGTAGGTTGTTGAGACATTGTGCATATTGTGAGAGTGGAGGTGTTGTATCTTATCCTTCCAAAGGAGACATAGGGGCAGGAGGTGTAGATGATATAGGGCCATCCATACCATTATGCTAACAAAGGCATACATATTTAGGGGGCAATATTTTATAGTGATTTAAATACACTACTATTTTTGATATGTTACATGGACTTAGGCATTGTACTTGATAGACATCTATTATATTTTGATATCATTTGATGTTGAACCTTTATAATTTTTAATGATGATGCAATATGATTGGTGTAGTAGACTGACACATGCATGTTGATGATGTTTTGATGGTTGTTTTAGACCCTTACATGATGATGGTACCTATGTGACCCTATTATAATTGCATGATATTATGTACATGACTTATAGGTATTATATTGTGACAAAATTCATGATGTTATGTATATGTGACATGCTGACAATTAATGTAGGATTAAATGATAATTTATTGACGTGTGAAATTATCTTATGTTTGTAAATAAAATGCATACAATAAATCATATAGATAAAAATGATTGACTCCATATTGTACGTACACATAGATAATCTTATATTATGTATAGTTTATAATGATGACTATGATATGCAATGTTTTTAAATGAATAAATGAAAATGTATGAGAATTTTTTAGATGAATTTACATGATAATGATATAAATTTCTGGACTATGAAATGTAAAAGTGAATGTCCCTAAACATGTAATGTGATAATAATAAATCCTAAATAATGACCAATACATAGTTTGCATTATAAGTAATGACAATAATAAATAATAATATAAAAGATAATGATAAATGTTTAGTGTAAGCTATGAGATGTAACTAAAAGAAATATGTATATTTTTGGTAATGGCCAATGTACTCAATCTAATAATAACAATATATTTGACTATAGAAGACATAATATAAGAATAAGATGATATACAAATGTATGTAAAATCTAAAGGGAGTAATCTAGGGGTAATGGTATGATTTTAAGTAAAATGAAATGTGTTACTATAAATGCAATATAAATGGATGAACTAAATACATATATTCCCTTGTATCATGTTTACATGATTATGACATCATTGAGCTCTTTATATTGTAAGAAAATAAAAGCATCATGGTGTAATTAGACTAGGACAACATGACTATTTCTTGCATGGATTTTAATATAGGAGCTTCACAAGCATCTAGGTATAATTAAACCATGATGGCATGAGTCCCACTTTCATAATCAACTAATGAGGAATGTTATCTCCTCTATCTAATAGATATTTGGAGTTGAGGTATGTGTGGTGTATCACAATAGAAGTTATCCATGTCAACATGTCCTAAAATTAGATACTTGAAAGGTACATAAAGACACTTATCACATACACCCTATTGTAATTGGTCCTCATATTTCATCAAAAAACACCCTACCAAAACAATCAAAAGAACGTATCATGTTCCATCTTCACTATTCTAGTCAATGACATGCACAAGTGATAAACTCATGTCAAGGACATCTCAAAATAGCATAGGAAACATGTTAGAAACTGAAACAAGATATGGGTCCAAAAAACCTATAATTGTCATCTAAATTCAATTGCCATAGATATATTTTGTTCCCAAACATTTTGATGTTGTTATTTTTGTTGTGATGTGGAGCCTGATCAGACTCAAGTTAATTTTTCCCCACTTTATTCGGCACAGTTTCCCCCCAAATTTTACTATGGGGCTTTGGGAGCAATGCCTCCAAGCTCTAGGGGTCAAGGGGAAACATCCCTTGCAGGTTTCTAGGGTAGTACCCTAGGAGGGGTCAAGGGGAAGCCCCCCTTGTGGGGTCCTCAGGTTAGAGATCCTATGTGTGCTCCCTATCAAGATACATAGTGGGGTCGAGGGGCAATGCCCCTGAAGCCAAAAATGAATTTAATATTGTAAAAGATATCGATAGTTCTATTTTTCTATTGGTCAACTTATTCTATCCCAAATTTTGTAAGAAACAAAATCTTGTATAAAAGGCTTAGGGTTAGGAATTTTATTATGTATGGTGAGATTATAGATTCTTGCTATGATATTGAGTTGTAAGGGATTACATATTGTTATTAGGTTGAAATCACTGTATAATAAGAATTTTGGACTTTCTATTTGGTGGATGTAGCCTAGGGATTTGGTGAACCATGTTAAATCATTATGGCTTGTGTTCTCTTTTGTGCGATATTTTTTTTTTGATATTGGTTATATTTGCACGTAATTGTTATTTATGTCTCATTAATCCTAACAAGTGGTATCAGAGCAAGGTTGTTTACAGTTATCCTCTATAGGAAGGTCTCAAAATTGAGTGGGAGTGATGGTAGATAGGGGTAAGTTGAAGGTAGAAAAATTAATGGGAAAAACTTCCATTCATGGAAAATGTAAATAAAGGACTATCTTTATTAGAAGGATTTGTGGCGACCATTGGAAAGAAAATCCAAGAAATTGACAACTATGAGAGATAAGGAATGAGATATTTTGGATAGAAAGACACTTAGAAGTATTTATTTATGCCCTATGTAATAAGTGGCATTTAATAATACAAAAGTGAAGGTGACTAAAGAGTTGATGAAAACCCTAATAAGGTTGTATGAAAAGCCCTCTGCTTTAAACAAGGTATTTCTAATGAAGCGTTTATTTTATATGAAGATGGTAGAAGGTGGGTTTGTTGCAAATCATTTAAATGAGTTTAATATAATTACCATTCAATTTTTTTTGGTTAATGTCAATTTTGATGAATAAATTAGGGATATCTTGATTTTGTGTTATTTTCTTGAAAGCTGGAATGACTTGGTAATGATTACAAGTAATTATGTTTCTAGATCTAATACCCTAAAATTTGATGATGTGATTGGTGTTATTTTGAGTGAGGAAACTAATAGGAAAACCTAAGGTGGACCTACATCAGGAAGTATCTTGAACACACACAAAAAAGGCATAACAAATGGGAGATGAAGTAATTTTGGAAATCATGAAAAATCAAAGAAAAGAGATAACAACCTAGATTACCAAGAGACTGCTGGCACTATAGAAAACCAAGGCATAAAAAGAAAGATTTTTGGACTCGAAAGAACAATGGAGGAGACAAACAAGATGGGAATAAGGAGGTGAATGCAGTAAGTAATAAATCTGAAGACCTGATGCTTTGCTTCTTTCCTTAGAAAATGTTGATAATTCATGGGGTTTAGGTTCAAGGGCTTCATTTAATGCTACAACCCACAGAGGTTATTTAATTGATTATGTCTAAGGAGATTTTGGGCTTGTTTATTTCAAGGATAATGAACCCTATCATATTTTTGGAAAGGGAAGAATCAAGATTAAGTTGCATAATGTGAATCATTGGCTACTACAAGAGGCAAGGCTAAGTGGGAATTTAATTTCAGTAGTGAAACAAGGTGATGAGGGTTGACCAATTATTATTAATTATAAAAATTAGAAGGTTTCAAAAGGTTCCTTAGTAGTGGGAAAATGTGTAAAAGTAAGAAACTTATATCTTTTTATAGGTCATATGTAATGCCTACCTCTAGTTGAGTTTTTTGATTGTATTATCATATTCTTTTAGGTTAGTTTTTTTATTGTATTTTATGATTATTAGTTCTTGGTTACCGTATTTGATTAGATGTTATTTTATACTTAGTTGATAGATGTGATGAGTTAGTTATTTTAGTTATTTCATGGTTTTTTCGATAATGATAGATGTATGTTCATTCAATGATTTCAGTTATCTCATGATTATTAGTAGATGGATTAATTATGTGTAGTTCTATGGTTACTTACCCCATACTTGCATGTGTATGGTGTACCTATCTATTTTACTTTATGTATGACATTTCTGATGTGGTTGAGGAAGGGAGTCATAGTCACCTACTAGTTGGGATCTACATGATGTACCACTTCCTGCCATTGCCTATTTAGTTTAGAATATATGTGTTTGTACATGGATGGATTTTATATAGATTATAGGTACTGGGCATCGACTTCCCTAAATTGCCAGGATGAGCATACCCTATCCCAGTATTTCAATAGTATAAGTGGGGAGATAACTCTTGAGTCCAAATCCTAACCTAAGCCAATTATCCTAGAAAATAGGACAAGTATCTAAGTTAGTTTCACCTTTTTGAATTCGTCAAGTAACATGAATTCATGACTTTGACTCTAGAGTCTGACTTTATGTTTTATCTTTTGGTTGAGTTGTCGTATTTAGTTTTGTGGGTCTATGATGATTTTCTATTTTAATGAAACCAAATTAAAAGATAATTTAATGATTGAATTTAATAGAAATTTTATAAAGAAAATTTGATATTTAATTATATTTAGTTAATTGAGAAATTAATTAAATAAAAGAATTAAATTTAAAGATTTTATTAAAGTTCTAATTCTGGGCATAATAATATTATTTAATTCAATAATAATATATTTAGGAGATCATTTTTAAATAAATGCTAAATATTATTAATACTTAAATTAATAAATAATTTTATAAAAAATGCTTCAAAAATTAATTAAAGAGAGAAAGAAAATTAATTTAATAAAGATATTATAAATTGCCAAAAAAAGTGTGCATGAAATTAAAAGATATTAAAATATAATAACAGATATTGATCAGTGAGTTCCCTCACGTGGTTGCACAATCAGAGCCCCAAATTAGGGGAGAACTATTTATCAGAGATCTTGAGCTCATTTTTCACTAACTGAGATTTTGGAGAAGCAATTTTCAGGGAAGGAAGTTTTCAGATGAAAGGGATTTTCTCGCGTTCTTCATGCGATTGCATGTTTGTGGGTTAGCATCAGATTCAAGTAGAATCTAGTGTTTAATTTTGCAATAGTTTCAATTTTCCAATTTTTTGTTTGCTTCGTGTCTAGATAGATCCATTCTCAGATAATTGTTGATTTGTTTGATTTCTTTAATGAAACCCTATTGTGAATCTGAGTTATTTTCATTTCAAAGTTATCTGTGTTTGAGGAATAGAATTTTTGGAAAACCCTCGTGCTTGTAAATTTTAATCAGTTGAGTTTTTTTGTTTAAAAATTGAATTTTAGAATGTAAATTCGAATTCTTTTTCTGGTTTTCCCTGTTAGAGTATTATTCATAATTTTTATAAAAAGAAATAATATAAAAAAGTAAATGGGGCAGGGGGAGTGCTCTGTTGTTTTGTTTTTATAAAACAAAATTATATATATATATATATATATATATATATATATATATATATATATATATATATATATATAATTGTTTGGGGAGGTGGGACCCCAACCCCACCTCCCTCCTCCTCCCTTTTTACTCCCTACAATTGCCATTGGTAGCTGAGCATTTAGGCAATTTTCCCATTAAATGGGATATCACATATAGTATTTGCGATTTGTTTTTATTATTATTTAAGTTTTAATTTTATTTTAATTATATTAATTATTAATTATTAATATTATTATAAATAAAATTTTATTATTATTAATATATTATTTAATTTAATAATAATAATTAATAAATAATATATATTATATAATTTTATTATTAATTAAATAATTATTAGTATTAATAGCTTAATAAAATCTTAATAATAATATTTAATTATGAGATTGTTGTAATTATAATTAATTTGTCATTACAATATAATTGTGAGGCAAATGGATTATTGTAAATTGGGAAAAATGGTTATCTTTGGTAAACTTGGGTTGTGCCTGATGATTTGATTTTATACGAAAATAATTTATATCGCTAGGGAAATTTCTTATTCAAAAAACTTAGTATTTAACATACTTTAAAAAGACGAAAACTGTTACGTGCATGTATACTGAAATCTTATGTTTGGATAACAAATTGAAGTATGAAATACTGTATAAATAACTTTATATGAATTGTTGAATCGTATGGGATTCTAGTGAATCTAACTACTAGAGAAATGGAAATTGAAATCCCTATTTGAGATTAAAAAAACATTATCAACTGTAATATTTGGAAATAAAAATGAGAACTTGAAAACCTATAAGTGAAAATTAAACCTTGGTGTTTTCAAAACCTTATGAATTATGAAAATGAATTTTGTATGTACTCTTTATGACGTGTGGTTTATTGATGTTGGGATTCAGGGTTGACTTAGTACTTTGACCAGTGAGGATGTTTACCAGAGGGTTGGGGGTTTGTTTTGTGATGTCATGATGATGTTTTAGTTATGATCTTTTATACCCAACCATGGTGATGTGTCATGTGTTTCTATGATGAGTTTGATCTAATGATGATTATTGCTTTCCAGTGTTCTTGTGTGAAATTGAGGTGGATGTGTGACTTACCTGATATAACCTTTGAGTCTTCGATCAATTATCCTTGATTACTTCCCAATTTCTTGTATAGGACTGAGGTGATTAAATGATTTTTTTTTTGGCGATTTCATGTTATGACATGGATTTGGTTTATGTTTACTTGATTTTGGATCAGTCCTATTAGGATGATCATATTGGTGGAATATGTGATTATGATTAGTAATATTTCAATACTTTTCTAGTTGCTTGTTTAAGAACTAATGTGTGGCTTATAGTCATTTGAGATCTTTTTCTTTTGTTGAGCTTAGGGTAGGTTTTCTACATGTCATGTTGGAAAGTGGCTTGCAATGGAGGCCGAGGCCCTAAAGAAGCTGATGGGTAACCCATTGTACACTATTTTAATAAGTGATAACATTTCATTAAATGGCTTTAAAATGAATCAATAAGATATTGGTACCACAAAAAGTCACTAGGGGGATGAAGTATTGAAAGACTACCGTGGTAACCTTAGAGCTGACTTGTTAGTATGCTTTATCTAGACGAAAGGATATTGATGCCACATAGAGTCACTAGGGGTCCAGAGTATTAAAAGACTAGATCGGGTAATCTTAGAGTTGTCTCATGCAATGGCACTTGCCCACTTGCATAGTAGATTTCCTACATGTCTTTGTTACCTCTGGGTTTAGTTGATTCTTATGTCTTGGTACCCTTTGAGATAGTTTTCTTTTAGGTGATTCCTTGAACCTAGATGTTGGTTTTGACTTTTGAGTTTGTTATCCTATTTGGGACTTAAGACTATCTCCTCAACGTGGTAGGAGTGTACCTTTTTGGGTTTCACGAGGTTGGGTCGTAGTGTTTTTCCTTATACCATTGAGATCCAATAGTTTGATGCCATGGTTGGAGTTCCCTATTATGTACTCTCTTTAATTCTATTTCTTATGTACTATGATAGATGGTTATACTCTAAGTGTATTGTATTTGATTTCATAGATCTTACAAGATGATGTAATCTATTTCATGGTGTATATTATTTCAGCCTTTCATACCTTGCGACTTGTACAGTGGATGATTGTGCATTCTGATTATTGCCAAGTGGCATTCAAGATAACTGTATATTGTCTAAATGAGATTTGTATTTGTATTTATCATTTAAATGTAGAATTTTTTTATATTGATTTTAATATTAATTAAACTTAAATGTGAATCAACATCACAAAACCCTAAGAGATGTAATTTGTTTTATGGTTTGTGTTTATGTATGTGATTATGCTTCTGCTATATTTTATCTTTTTGTTTATTATCTTTCAAAAAAAATGTTTGACAAACTTAGTGAAATTTTAGGTTAGTTTCTTTTGGGTTCCCTAGTGGGCTATTACATCATAGTATTCCTTCTACTTTAATTGTTTCAAAGAAAAATAAATATCTAGGAACAATTCCTGTAGTTGAGTAGGGAGAATAAATAGTTGCTATAGATTCTAAAATAACACTATGGCACAACAGACTTTGGCTGATGAATGAGAAAGGTACAAAATTACTTCATTCAAAGAAAGTTTTACTAGGTCTAAAATGTTTTAATATGGATTTATCTGAAAGTTATGTTTATGGAAAACAAAAGAGAGTTAGTTTTGCAAAGAGTAGGAAGGAAAAGAAAGATGAGAAATTAGATCTTGTGCATACAGATGTTTGGGGATCCACTCAAGTATCTTCTCTTGGTGGATCTCATTATTTTGTTACATATATCGTTGATGCAACTAGAAAAGTATGGGTTTATTTCCTTAGACAGAAATCTGAAGTATTTATAACTTTTAAGAAATATAAATGTTTGGTTGAGAATGAGACTGGTAAAAGGATAAAATTTCTTAGATTTGATAATGGTGGTGAGTATTGCAAAAAATAATTTGAAGATTATTGTTCCAATAATGATATTCATAGACAAAAAATAACTCCAAGGACTTCACAAAAAAATGGAGTGGTTGAATGCATGAACAAGACAATAATGGAGCGTGCAAGGAACATGAGGCTTCATGTTAGACTACCCTTAAACATGTGGGTGGAGGCTATCAATAATATTATATATTTAATTAATAGAGGTCCCTCTACTCCTTTAGGTTGTGGTATTCCAGAGGAAGCATGGACTTGTAGGAAGGTGAGTTGTTCTTTTCTTAAAACTTTCGATTGTGAAGCATTTGCACATATAGATTCTAAAAATAGAACCAAGATGAAAGTGAAGTCAAATAAATTTGTATTTTTTGGATATGGCATTGATGAATTTAGTTATAGACTTTGGTAATTTGAAAATCATAAAATTGTAAGAAGTAGGGATGCCATATTCAATGAGAAAGTGTTGTAAAAAGATCTATTGTAGCAACATGAGAAGAAAGAAAATGATTATGTAACATTGGATGATATTCAAAAAGATGGTGTTCATATAGTCCCTCATGCTTTGTAATAACCACAAAAAAAAATACCACAAACTCCAATAAATATTATATAGTCAACAAGGCTAAGTAGACCTCTAGAAAGATTTTCTCCCTCTTTATATTCTATTTTATTAACAAATGTTGGTGAACCTGAATGCTATGGTGAAGCTATGTAGTTGGATACAAAGATTCAGTGGGAGTCTTCAATGACAAAATAAATTGACTCCTTGCTGAAAAATTAGACTTGGGATTTATGTGAGTTACCTACAAGGAAAATGACTTTACAAAATAAATGGGTTTACAGGCTAAAATAAGAGGATGGAGGTAAGAATATATTTAAAGTCACATTAGTTGTAAAAGGATTTTCACATAAAAATGACATTGATTTTGATGAGATAGTTTCTCTTGTTATTAAAATGATTTCTATTTGCACTATTTTAAGTATTGTGCCTACTGAATATTTTCATTTGGAGCAACATGATGTTAAAAAAAATTTCCTTCATGGTAATTTGGATGAAGAAATATATATGGTATAGCCATAAGAATTTGAGGTCAAAGGTAAGGATAATTTAGTGTGTAGATTGAAAAAAAGTTTAAATGGCTTGAAGCAAGCACCTCTACAATGGTATCTTAAATTTGATAGTTTTATGCATGAGCATGGATATACTCGCTATCATTCAGATTATTATTTTTATTTTAAGAGGTTGGATGCTGATAGCTACATTATTTTATGCTTATATATTGATGATATGCTTATAATTGCGTCTTACATGGATCACATTAAGGGGTGAAAAGAATAGTTAACACATTCATTTACTATGAAGGATTTGGGGGTAGAAAAAAAAAATACTTCGTATAAAAATCTGGAGACATAAGAAGAAAATAAAATATGCATTATCTTAGACTAATTATATTGAGAAGGTGTTGCAACATTTCTCTATAGAGATGCTAAAGGTGTCGGCACATTTTTTCCTAATTATTTGAAATTGACTAAGGATATGTGTCTAAAGACACAAGAAGAGGAGAATAAGATGTCCAAGGTACCTTATGCTTCATCTCTAGGGAGCTTAATTTATGTCATGGTATGTACTAGGATAGATAGTGCACATGCAATGGGAGTTGTTAGAAGGTATATAAGTCATCCTAAAATTGAGCATTGGAATGTAGTCAAATGGATTCTCAAATATTTGAGAGGAACATCTAGTAAATTTTTACATTTTGGGGGCTCTACTACAAATTCACAAGGCTATGTCGACTCAAATTTGGTAGGGGATCTTGATACCATGTGTAGTGCCTACCCCTTTTTTGCATTTTGTTATCCTTACCAAACTCTTTTAGGCTAGTTTTATGCTTGTTTGTTAGTAGTATTGTTTTGAGATCATCAGATATTGTTTGACATTCAGTTGATTATATGATGAGATTACTTGGTACTCTATACTTCATGAATGCATGATGATTATTCAACGATTTCAGTTATTAATGATGATTAGTTAGATGGATTATCATGTGTTTTATTATGGATACTTACCTCATACTACATGTGTATGGTGTGCGTGTATGTTTTCTTTATGTATGGAATTTTTGATGTGGTTAAGGAAGGAAGTCATAGTCACCCGCTAGTCAGGATCTACACGATGCACCACTTCCTGCCATTGTTTGCTTAGTTTAGTAAATATGTATTTGTACATGTGTGGATTTTATGCAGATTGCAAGTACTGGGTATCGACTTCCCTGAATTGCCAAGATGAGCGTACCTTATCGCATTATCTCAATGGTAAGAGAGGGGAGATAAGTTATTAAGTCCAAATCCTAAATCTTTAACCCATTTGTCCTAAAAAATAAGGACAAGTATCCGAGTTGATTACCTTTCGAATGCATCAAATGACATTAATTCGTGATTATAACCCTTTAGTTTGATCTTGTATGTGTTTTGTTCTATGATGGGTTTTAGTATTTTGTCCTATAAGTATTTGATATTTTTTCTATTAATTAAGTCAAATTAAATGATTAAATTTAATAGAAAATTATTATGATATTTTTAATATTTAATTAATTAAATAAAAAGAATTAAATTTAAAGATAAAAGTTATAAGTTTAATTTTAGAACATGATAATATTTTTTTAATTAATAATAATATATTTAGAGTCCATTTTTAAATAAATGCTAAATACTTTTATTATTTGAGTTAATAAATATGAAAATAAATTAAAAAGTGAAAAAAGATATTAATTTATTAAAAGTTTTAATATTGCATAATGTGTGCATGAGATTAAAATTTAATAAATTAATCAAAAAGAGAAGTCAAGTGAAATTTAATAAAGATATTTTAATTGTATAAAGTGTGCATGCAAACACAAAAGAAAAGATAATAAAGAGTTAATGTTTGGTGAGCAAGGAGTCCTCTTGGGTGATTGTGCAATTAGTACCCTAATTTTAGGAAAGAACTCCATATCACAATGGAGGGTTCATTTTCGAAGGACTGTGAATTTGGAAGGAGAATTTTCAAAAGAGAGAAGGTTTTGAGAGGAGAAATTTTTCTCACAAATCTTTTTGGGTGTTGCGTTATTAGCATCAGAATCCAGGTAGATTCTTCTGATTAATTTGCAAAGTTAATTACGCTATTTCTTTTCCTGTCTTCTTCGTGTCTGTGAAATGGTTATCTGAATAATTCTTTGTGACGTATGTTTTAATATTGTAAAATTCTAGTATGCATGTTAAATCTTCTGTATACGAGAAGACCGAAATATCATTATAATCGTCCTTTAATAGATTTAAAAGTGAATATTAAACAGGGAAGGGTTTGCATTAAATTCAAAAATTTCAATAGAGAAGGTTGGTCATATTTCCCTTATCAAATTAAGGCTAGAACTTGTTATATATATATAATGTGTGTGTGGGGGTGGGGGAGGGGGGCGACAATAGTGGCATGTTGTAATGGTTAAGTTGCTGAGTTGTTATCCTTGCCATCAAGGTTCAAATCTAATGGGGATGAGGTTCCCTGTTTGTGGCCTCACTAGTTCATATCTCCAGGTCAAAGCGTTTATTAACCCCCCCCAGCACCCCCAAAAAAAAAAAGGTGTGGGGGGGGGGGGGAGTATTGTTTTAGAAGTGAATTTTATTAATTTAAATTTAATTTAATTTAAAAAAATTATTAAATTTTGATTTGGGGGGGGGGGAAGCGAGCTCCATGCACCACCTCCTAAGCCCCTGCGGCTTTAAAGGCCACAGCTGCAGTTATGGCAACAATAGTAATAACTGTTGTGGCCACATCACGACCATGGTAGTAGCCATGAATTAAATGGCCAGCGGGCCTTAAACTGCAATTATTTTAAAAGTTAAAAAAAAAAAAATTAAAATTAATTTAATTTAAGTTTTAATTGTTATTTATTATTAATTTTAATAAAATTTATTAAATGTTTTAATTTTAATAATTAATTAAAATATAATTATTATATATATATATAATAATTAATTAGTTAAATTAAATTATTTAGTAATGAAAGTTATTTAATAGAAAAGTAGATTTATTTAATTATTAATAATTGTGATTTTTAATAAAATTGCAAATTATTTTATTTTAAATCAATGAGAATTATTTTGATAATTTAAATAAATAAATAAATACCCTTTGATTATTTTTAGGAAATTGACTTTAAATATATGGAAGTAATTCTATATTTTATTCCAATAAATGAATGGGTTAACTTGTAGGGTAAAATGAGAATCTGTTTTACTTAAAACATACATTGAAACAAAAACTAAAGCCTTACGTTTAACTCAACCATGTGTCTTCAAAATCAAACCAAACTATGAAACCTACACTTTGTTATCTATATGTTGTCTATGTTTTAGGTTTGGGTTGACTAGAGTGTTGACTAGTTTTAGGATGTTACCAAAGGCTTGGGGGTTTTGTGATTGTGATGTTATGCTGAATTGATCTTGATCTTTCAAACTTAACCATGGTAATGTGTTGGTATGCTCTATGATGAGTTGTATTTATTGTTCATTATTGCTTTCTAGTGTTCTTGTGTGAAGCTGAGGTGAATGTTATGACATATTTGACTTAACCTTTTTGGGTCTTCAATTAGTTGTATTTGGATTGCTTTCCAATCACTTTTGTAGGACTGAGGTGTTTGTATGTCTTGTTCTTAGTGATGTTATGTTATGAAAAATTTGACTTAACCATTTTGAGTCTTTGATCAATATTTTTGGGATGTTGTCCAATTGCTCATAGAGAACTGATGTGTTATTGTGAATTATCTTTTGATGCTTTCCAATCACTTGTATAGGACTAAGGTGATATACTATGATTCTTTGATTTATACTTTTATGAGCCTAGGGTAGGTAATATGTATGTTAAGTTGGGAAGTGGCTTGCAATGGAGGCCGAGGCCCAAAGTAGCTACCAGGGTAACCCATTGTAAGTAGTTTAATAAGTGATAACATTTCATTAAATAGGTTTAAAATGAATTAATAAGATATTGGTACCACAAAAAGTCACTAAGGGGCCAGAGGATTAAAAGACTAGTTGGGTAACGTTAGAGTTGACTCGTTAGTATGCCTTGTTAGTATAAAAGGATACTAGTGCCGCATAGAGTCACTACGGGGCTGGAGGATTAAAAGACTAGCTGGGTAACCCTAGCATTGATTCATGTGATGGCACTTGCCCACTATTAGTATAGATTTCCTACATGTCTGTTTTTGTCTCTGGGTATAGATGTTGATTTATCTTGGAACCTTTGAGTTAGATTACTTTTAGGGTTTCTTGGACTTAGAGATTACCTTTGATATTTGGATTGATATCCTGTTTGGGACTTGAGACTATCTCCTTAGCACTGTGGGAGTGGGCCTTTATGGGTTACGACACGGTCGGGTGGTAGTGCTTTTTACTCTTACCATTGAGTTCCATGTGTTGATAATGTGGCTGGAGTTTTCTTATCTGCATTTCTTTTCATTCTATTCTTGCATATTATGATGGATGGTTATATCTTTATGATGGATAGTTATATCTTTATGATGGATGGTTTCACTTATTGTATTTACTTTGTTTCATGGATCCAAAAAGGATGATGTAATCTATTTTTATAAATGTATATTCTTTTAGCCTGTCATACCCTATGACATGTATAGTGGATGATTGAACATTCTAAATTTTATTGCCAAGTGGCATTCAGAACAAACATATAATTATTTAACTTTGGACCTTTAATTATTCTTTCATATGGATGTGGTATTTTTCAAACTTAGTATTAATTAAATTTAAATGTGACTCAACATCTTGGGATCCTTAAAAAATGTAATCTGTTATGTTTGCTTCTATATGATTGTATGTTATTGGCGTTGAGATCCTTAAAAAATGTAATCTATTATGTTTGCTTCTATATGATTGTATGTTATTGCTTCCACTACTTTATGATTGATATGTATGTTATTCTTTCTTTAATTTTTTTTTTTTTTGGCAAACTTAGTAAAACTTTAGGTTAATTCTTTTTGGATCCCTTGGCAGGGTGTTACATTTGGTATCAGAGCTTGAGTTTCTACATTGGGAACTCTAGGTATATTGGAATGCCACTAGTTGTTAACTATTTGAATAGAAACAAAATTTAAACTGTTATGTATATCTATTTCAAACTGAAACTGAACTAGTTGAAGTGAAACAAAACTCAAACTTTTAGTTGTATACTTTCAAACTTGAACACTTATACTTCAAAACTGAAATATAATTAAACATAAAAAATTAGCAAAACTGAAAATTGAACTGTTACTGTTTTTCAAAACATGTGTCTTTTATCTATGCTTTACAGTAGTATGTTTTATGGTTATTATAGCATCTTGTCTCTTGGATATTATTATAGGATAGTATTTGGGAAAAGATCTTCAGTTAGAGGTCATAGCCTAGGCCATGGTAGAGGTCATGGATGAGGTAGAAACATCAGTGTACATGAGTCTGTCCACGAAGGCCTTAATCAGGAAGAGGGTAGGGATGAGCATGTTAGTGAGCATCAGGAAGAGAACCATAGAGAGTAGCAGGCTGACTCAGAGGAAGTTGACATGCGGCAAATGATGAAGATTGTCGTTGATCGCCTACCTCCTCTTCAGGGTATAGGTCAGGATGGAGCACATCAGTCAGGACATGAGCAGAGACCTAGGTCTAGGAGTGTTCGGTGGGATCGATAGAGATCCATTGTAGCTACTTAGATGAAGGACCTTCAGAGGTCCAAGGTCAAACCCTTTAATGGGCAAGCATGTTATGTAGTCGAGCAGTGGCTTATTGCTCTTGATAGGGTATTTTCTATTTAGGACTTTGATAGTAATGTCAAAGCGACGTTTGCTATCACCAACTTGGAACTCTTTGGGGTTACTTGGCGGGCCATCGAAGAGAAGAAGCTCAGAATAGACATGAAAAATGTCACATGGGAGTTATTCTTGGAAAAATTTCGTGAGTGATTCCTACTAGAGGAATGGAAGCAACATAGAGTAGATGAGTTCCACAACTTGAGACAGTTCACTATGAGCATAGTAGAGTATGAGCACAAGTTCTATGAGCTCATGCCCTTTTTTGGAATTAGTGATAACCCAACATAGTTGGCACAACATTTCATCAGAGGCTTGGACAACCATCTAGTTGGGGGTGTTAAGTTATTTGAGCCTAAAATCATCAAAGATGTAGTACATTGAGCCATTCTTGTAGAGCAGAGTGTCAACTTAGGACATGGAGGTTTTGTGGGAGCACCTACAATATCAGGATCCAAGAGTAATCAAGAAGCAAGTAATAGGAGGAAACCTCCTCCTAGAGGCAATTAGCAGCAGGGAGGAACTCATCCTCCAACACAGAGTGGTGGCAGTGGTTCCAACGCTAGGAGCTATCATAATTCTCAACACAACAAGAAAAATCAACACACTCAACCTACACAGAGCAACCAATCTTATGCTACTGGGGGTAGCGTTCAATAGTCTAGTACACCTAGAGTGTAATGGAGTTTTAATGGAGAGTGTTTCTCATGTGGAAAATGTGGACACAAGTCATCCCATTGCCCTCAAGGGAAATCACAATTCTCAGATCAGAGACCTTCAGTTTCAGAACCTATGGTTGGAGACATGGGTAGGTCCCAAAGAGTGTTCTCAGTGGAGTCATATCCTCCTACAAGGAGAAAGGGTCCAATGGGACCCTCACAGTGAGTTCTTACCTTTCTTGTAGGCTTCTAAGAGTAAGCCTAAGTCTGGGGGGGTGGATGTTCTGTTTGCCCCTAGTTTGCATTTTGTTATCATTGCCGAACTCTTTTAGGCTAGTTTTATGCTTGATTATTAGTAGTATTATTTTGAGATTATCAGATATTGTTTCACATTTAGTTGATTATATGATGAGATTACTTGGTACTCTATACTTCATGAATGCATGATGATTATTCAGTCATTTTAGTTATTAATGATGATTAGTTAGATGGATTATCATGTGTTTTATTATGGATACTTACCCCATACTACATGTGTATGGTGTGTGTGTATGTTTTCTTTATGTATGGCATTTCTGATATGGTTAAGGAAGGGAGTCATAGTCACCTGCTAGTTAGGATCTACATGATGCACCACTTCCTGCCATTTTCTGTTTAGTTTAGTATATGTGTTTGTACATTTGTGGATCTTATGTAGATTGCAAGTACTGGGTATCGACTTCTCTGAATTACCAGGATGAGCGTACCCTATCGCATTATTGCAACAGTAAGAGAGGGGAGATAAATTCTTAAGTCCAAATCCTAAACCTTTAACCCATTTGTCTTAGAAAATTAGGACAAGTATCCAAGTTGATTACCTTCCAAATGCGTTGAATGAAGTTAGTTTGTGATTATAACCCTTTAGTTTGATCTTGTATGTGTTTTTTTTCTATGACAAATTTTCATATTTTGTCCTATAAATCTTTGGTGTTTTTTTATTAATTAAGTCAAATTAAATGATTTAATTTAATGGAAAATTATTATGATATTTTAATATTTAATTATATATAATTAATTGAGAAATTAATTAAAAAAAAATTAAATTTAAAGATAAAAGTTATAAATTTAATTTTAGAACGTGATAATATTTATTTAATTTAATAATAATATACTTAGAGTTCATTTTTAAATAAATGCTAAATACTATTATTATTTAAGGTAATAAATATTTTTATCAATTAAGGTTTCAAAAATAAATTAAAAAGTGAAAAAAGATATTAATCTATTAAAAGTTTTAAGATTGCATGATGTGTGCATGAGATTAAAATTTAATAAATTAATCAAAAAGAGAAGTTAATTGAAATTTAATAAAGATATTTTAATTGTATAAAGTGTGTATGAAAATGTAAAAGAAAAGATAATAAAAAGTTATTGTCTAGTGAGCAAGGAGTCCTCTCGGGTGATCACACAATTAGTGCCCCAATTTTAGGAGAGAACTCCATATCACAATGGAGGGTTCATTTTCGAAGGATCGCAAATTTGGAAGGAGAATTTTTGGAAGAGAGAAGGTTTTGAGAGGAGAGATTTCTCTCACAAATCTTTTTGGGTGTTGCGTTATTAGCATCAAAATCCAAGTAGATTCTTGTGATTAATTCACAAAGTTAATTATGCTATTTCTTTTCTTATCTTCTTCGTGTCTGTGAAATAGTTAATTGAATAATTCTCTATGACATGTGTTTTAATATTGTGAAATTCTAGTATGCATGTTAAATCTTTTGTATACAAGAAGACTAAAATATCATTAAAATCCTCCTTCAGTAGATTTAAAAGTGAATATTAAACAGGGAAGGGTTTGTATTAAATTCAAAAATTTCAATAGAGAATTTGACCGGTTGGTCATATTTTCCCTATCAGATTAAGGCTGCAACTTGTTATAAAATATATATATAAAAATGTGGGGGGGGTGGAGTACTATTTTAGAAGTGAATGTTATTAATTTAAATTAAAAAATTATTAAATTTTGATTAGGGAAGAGGCAGGCTCCACGCACCACCTCTCAAGTCCCCATGGCTTTAAAGGCCGCAGCTACTGCTTGTAGTAGTGTTATGACAACAACAGTAATAACTACTGTGGCCGCAACACGACCACGACAGCAACCATGAATTAAATGGCCAACATGCCTTAAAATGCAATTGTTTAAAAAGTTTTAATTTTTTTAAATTAAATTAATTTAAGTTTTAATTATGATTTATTATTAATTTTAATAAAATTTATTAAATGTTTTAATTTTAATAATTAATCAAAATATAATTATTATATATATATATTTATAACAATTAACTAATTAAATTAAATTAAATTAAATCAAATTTATTTATTTAACAGTGGAAGTTATTTAATAGAAAAGGAGATTTATTTAATTATTAATAATGGTGATTTTTAATAAAATTGTAAATTATTTTATTTTAAATCAATGGGAATTACTTTGATAATTTAAATAAATAAATAATTACCCTTTGATTATTTTTAGGAAATTGACTTTAAATATATGGGGGTAATTCTATATTTTATTCGAATAAATGAATGGGTTAACTTGTAGTGTAAACTAAGAATCTCTTTTACTTGAAACATACATTGAAACAAAAACTAAAACCTTACTTTTAACTCAACCATGTGTCTTCAAAATCAAACTAAACTATGAAACATACGCTTTGTTATTTGTATGTTGTCTATGTGTTGGGTTTGGGTTGACTAGAGTGTTGACCAGTTTTAGGATGTTACCAAAGGCTTGGGGGTTCTATGATTGTGATGTTATGCTGAATTGATCTTGATCTTTCAAAATCAACCATGGTAATGTGTTGGTATGCTCTATGATGAGTTGTATTTATTGTTTGTTATTGCTTTCCAGTGTTCTTGTGTGAAGCTGAGGTGAATGTTACGACATATTTGACTTAACATTTTTGAGTCTTCAATCAATTATGTTTGGATTTCTTTCCAGTCACTTTTGTAGGACTAAGGTATTTGCATTTCTTGTTCTTGGTGATGTCATGTTATGACAAATTTGGCTTAACCATTTTGAGTCTTTGATCAATATTTTTGGGATGTTGTCTAGTTGCTTGTAGAGAACTGATGTATTATTGTGAATTATCTTTTGATGATTTCCAGTCACTTGTATAAGACTGAGGTGATATACTATGATTCTTTGATTTGTACTTTTATGAGCTTAGGGTAGGTAATCTGTACGTTAAGTTGGGAAGTGGCTTGCAATGGAGGTCGGGGCCCAAAGTGGCTGCCAGGGTAACCCATGGTAAGTAGTTTAATAAGTGATAAAATTTCATTAAATGGATTTAAAATGAATTAATAAGATATTGGTACCACAAAAAGTCACTAAGGGGCTAGAGGATTAAAATACTAGCCGGGTAACCTTAGAGTTGACTTGTTAGTATGCCTTGTCAGTACAAAAGGATACTAGTGCTACATATAGTCACTAGGGGACTGGAGAATTAAAAGACTAGCTAGGTAACCCTAGTGTTGATTCATGTGATGACACTTGCCCACCAGTAGTATAGATTTCCTACATGTTTGTGTTTGCCTTTGGGTATAGATGTTGATTTATCTTGCAACCTTTGAGTTAGATTACTTTTAGGGTTTCTTGGACTTAGAGATTACTTTTGATATTTGGATTGATATCCTATTTGGGACTTGAGACTATCTACTTAGCACAGTAGGAGTGGGCCTTTTTGGGTTACCACATGGTCGGGTGGTAGTGTTTTTTACTCTTACCATTGAGAGCCGTCCGTTGATACCATGGATGGAGTTTCCTTGTCTGCATTTCCTTTCATTCTATTCTTGCATATTATGATGGATGGTTATATCTTTATGATGGATAGTTATATCTTTATGATAGATGGTTTCACTTATTGTATGTACTTTGTTTCATGGATCCGAAAAGGATGATGTAATCTATTTTTATAAATGTATATTCTTTTAGCCTTTCATACCCTATGACATGTATAGTGGATAATTGAGCAATCTGAATTTTATTGCCAAGTGGCATTCAAAACAAATATATATTATTTAAATGGACTTTGGACCTTTAATTATTCTTTCATATGGATGTGGTATTTGTTAGACTTATTATTACTTAAATTTAAATGTGACTCAATGTCTTGGGATCCTTAAGGAATGTAATCTGTTATGTTTGCTTCTATATGATTGTATGTTATTGCTTCCACTACTTTATGATTGATGTGTATGTTATTGTTTCTTTAAAAAAAAAATGTTTGGTAAACTTAGTAAAACTTTAGGTTAATTCTTTTGGATTTCTTGGCGGGGCGTTATACCATGTGGAATACTACATGATATGTCTTTATTATTGGTGGGACAACAATGAGTTGAATTTCTTGATTGTAGAAGGTAAACACATTATCCACTACATAGGTGGAGTATGATCTTACTATAGAGGTCACCAAGGAGATGATATGGCTTCAATTCTTTATGGAAGAATTGGGACACCTAGAAAGGGATACATATTTGTTTATAGATAGTGTAATTCATCTTGCAAAGAATTCTGCTTTACATTCAAAGATTAAAAAAGCATATAGTTGCGGTACTATTTCATTTGGTCAATTTTAGATGATGTATAATTAAAGTTGGAAAAGATACATATAGATGATAATACAGTAGATATGTTTACAAAGGTAGTGACAAGGGAGAAGATATTGTCCTCTTTATCTTTGGTTGGTCTTTTAGATTGAACAGAATGAAAGAACAACAGAGTCCATGATGGTTTACATTCTAGTGGGAGCTACAAGTTTAGTGGTGCTATGATTAGTCTCGAAGTGGGAGGTTATCATTGTGGAGCTTGACTAGTCTCAAAGTGGAAGATTTTTGTGATGTGGAGCCTAACTAGACTTCGAGGTTAATTTTCCCCACTTTATTCAATGTGATTTACCTCCAAATTTTACTACAAGGGTTTAGGGGTAGTACTCCCAAGCTCTAGGGATCAAGGGGCAACACCCCTTGCAAGTTCCTAGGACAACACTCTAGGAGGGGTCAAGGGGCTGGGGTTAGTGACCTAAGACACTCTCCCTATCATGATACAAGGTGGTTTTGAGGGGAAATGCATCCAAAGCCAAAAATAAATTTAATATTGTAAAAGATGTCTAGAGTTATAATTTTCTATTTGTCAACTTATTCTAGCCCTAATTTTGTAAGTGGAAAAATATTATATAAAAAGGCTTAAGGTTAGATTATTTATTATGTATGATGAGATTGCAACGGTATTGAGTTGTAAGGGATTACAAACTACAATTAGGTTTTAATTACATGATAATAAGTATATTGGACTCATAGTTTGGTGGACGTAGCCTAGGGATTGGATGACCCACATTAAATCTTGTGTCTTGTGTACTCTTTGGTGTGATTTATTATTTTATGACATTGGTTATGTTTGCATGTAATTCTTATTTATGTATCATTAATCCTAATACTTTTTATAGGTTGTGTATGGAAATAAGTAATCATTATGTTTGAGTTGTCACATGTCATGATCCAATGTCTAGTTTCATTTGAAGTTTGTTTTGATAATGTTTTTCATTTGATGATTTTGAAACATGATTGAATTTGTTGGGAGATTACTAGAGATTCATATTTTAATTTTTTCTATATATGTTTGGTATTAATTATTTGTTTATTATGTCAATGTATCTATTTATCAAGCAGTGTTCTTATTGATAACCAATGTAGAGAGAGATTCATTGAAGGCATAGTTTGTTGAACTTAAACTAATCAACATTATGGGAATTAGGATGACGTTTTGTATTCTACATGCTATATTTTCCATCATATGTGTTTTTTAGTTGATTTGGAGAAGTTATAAAATATTCTTTGAAGACTAGTTACTAACTATACTTACTAAGAACTATTTTAGGTAGTGGTTTAGTATTTTTTTCGGTAGTTTCCATGTAGAAAATCTTTGGTCCATGGTTCAGGATAGTTCATGAATGTACATTCATGTCTACTTTTGGTTTTATTTGAGGATTTGTCGTTTAGAAGTCATTTTTTTTGTTTGACAATGAATGAGAATTTATTTCATGGTTGACTCAATTAGGAAATTTTTTCTTTGGATTTTTAACTATTGGATGATGCCATGTTAATTGATATTGTAATGTATCCTATATGTGTTCTAGCTGAAACTTATGGAATTGTATTGGTTGATGTAATTTATTTTTTTATTAGATATCATTCTGAGTTGATCTAATAAGTATTTGAGACTTGTATAAAAGAGTGAATTTATTTGTAAATGTGTGTGTGTGTGTGTGTGTGTGTGTGTGTGTGTGTGTGTGTGTGTGTGTGTTGATGAGAGAATGATATGGTGTGAAGATAATGATAAGAGATTAGAAGAGAAAGAAATATCATAATTGATTGATAAGAGATATGAGTGGAATCCAATTATGCACTTCAAAGGAATTTTATGGGGATACTTGATGCTTACAATTGGTTCATCTTAGTGGATTATTTTCCACAGTGAATTGCTATTGAGACATTAGGTTATTGTCCTTATTGTATTTAGATTATTGTCTAGTCAGGGTTATTTCCCTTGTTGTAATAAAGAAGTGAGCTCCACATAAGTACTTTAATGCATGTACATTCCCCATTGTACCTTTAATGTAGCTTTATGTGTGCTAGTACATCATCTAGTTGGTTTGATCCCCACTATGGTTTTTTTCCTTAACTAGGTTTCCACACACAAAAATCTAGCATTATGTGTTATGGTATTATTTTCTTTGCATTGCTTTTAAATTTTTTAGATATGATATGTGATGGATAGTTTAATGTTTTATTTAGTCACAATGATTCACCCCTTAGTTTTGGATTGTGCATTTTTATTCCTAGCAATTGGATTTAGAGCTCTTTGGTTCTCTTTTTGAAGCTTAACTGCTTGAGGAGATCTATAAAGGCATTTAAGAAGAATTTTATAAAGTTTGATTGAACTAACTATGCACTATGGAAAGGAAGGATGATTAAACACCTAATTTCATAGGTATAGAGCATTATATCATTACGAAGGATCCTTGTCAGATTCTAAATCTTGAGGCTATATATGAAGTATACATGAAGAATTTTTTCACAACATGATTGTTAAGGAAGTCATACTAATTCACCTTTATACCAACTATAATGATGTGATGGAACATGACACTTCTCATAAAATTTAGATAAAATTGTAATCACTCTACAGAGGTGATACGTTTGTGCAATAAGAAAAGTTATAAAGTCTTGTAGGAAACTTGGAATCTATGAGGATGAGCAAAGATGAGAGAATCAAGATATGTGTGCATAATATAACATAAGTTTTTTGTAAATTAGAGTTTTTGGAGGAACCATTATTGAAGAAGAAACTATGTCAAATATTCTCATATCCTTGTCATCTTTCTATGACACCAAGGTGGTTGTTATTGAGGAGATCAAAATAGTTTAGGATATAAAAAGAAAAATGCTCATTGGTAAGTTGTCTTCTTTCTAAATAAATAAAGTTGGGTATGTTTTACCTAAATTAGAGTTGAAATTTAAAGCTATTATTTATAAGGGAATGAATATAATTGATTATGATACTTCTACAGGTTCTACTACTTCTACAAGATCTGGTAGATATGTTGAGGAACTTGAAGAAATTGAGGAAGAGGAAAGAAATATGGAAGAATTGAAAGCTATTATTGCAAATAGGATACAAAAAGGTGAAGGTAAATATGAATTAAAATTAAATTTGAAATGTTTTACATGTAATAAGATTGGTCATTTTGCATCTAGATGTCTAGAGAGAGTTCGTAAACATAAATTGAGGAAATTTAAGCCTCAATATGAGAAGAAATGTTCTTATGATACTAATGATGAATCTAAAAAGAGCGAGGGCTAAATTTTATTTATTTCTATCAATGAAGAATCCCCTATGATTGAAGAAAAATATTTGGTTACTCTAATTGAGAATAAGTATGAAGGAATAATAGATAGTGTATGTTCACACCATATGCCAAGAGATGTTAACAAGTTTTTGAAGCTTGATAAGGATGATGGTGGTATTGTTATATTTGGTGACAAAACTCATTGTTTGTTCAAAGGAAGAGGTTAAATTAATCTTGATGGTAATAATAGTATTGATGATGTTTTATTTGTCGATAAAGTAAAGCACAATATTTTGAGTTTTGGACAATTAGTTGACAATGGAATATTCACTATTAAAAATGACTCCATAATTTAGATTTCACCTAAAAAAAATAGAGATGGTATATTTCATTTGAATTTAGTAGAGAATAGATGTTTGGTTGCAAAGATTGATAATAGTTGGTCATGGTATAAGAGATCTTGTCATCTAAATTTTGATAACATTATGAAGGTCAACACTACTAAATTTGTGAGAGATCTACCAAAGTTGATGAAGCCTACTAACACATTATGAAAGCAATGCACAATGTAAAAAGAAAAAGAAAAAGAATAAGACACATACTACTATTGAGATTATATATTTGGTTTATATAAATATATGTATTCCTACTAAGAAAAGGAGTTGGCATGGTGAGAGATATGTTAAGTATATAACCTGATAACCTATAGGTTTGAAAGTGCAGACCGACCTTGATCTTCTCATCCTATATACTATGTATGGCATTATATATATTCTTGCTAATATGAGACAATGGCTTCCTAGAAAGTTATGTGACATTAAAACTAATCTAATCACTATGTGTTAGTTAGTATTTAATGATAGCTAAAACTTGTAAGTCACCAATTTATGGAAGAGGCATATGTGTTGACTTAGATAAGAGACATGTCCATTGGAGTGTTATGACCTTTAGTCCAGTAGATAGGAAGGTTAGTGTTGTAGTTTGAAGGACACACAATTACAATTAAGTTTGCTTCTTCAAGCAATATCATCTTATTGATTTATTGCAGAAATATATAACATTCAAATCAAAAGTAAAGGTGACAACTCATTCAATATTCAAATTAATAAGAAGATCATTCTCAGCAACAAAGGACATAATTAAAGTCTAATTGAAAGGATACATAATTTGTAGAAACTTTACATGGTATCAGAGCTCTGGTAGTCGAACCTAGGCTCTAAAAAATTTAGTTATTAGACTTCATATATATTTAGCAACTATCTCCTATCTTCAATGGCATACACAATCAGACCCAAGGACAGGTTTGATGGTAAAGAACACTTTGAGGCCTGGAAATTCAAAATCATGATGATTCTTGAAGAGAATGATGTAAGACAATTCGTTGATAAAGCATCCAAACAACCACCAGTTGAACCTCATAAATCCACCTAAAGCAAAGGAAATAGGAAAACAATTCAAATCATATTAGATGGAGTAAAAAATGACATCATACCCATGCTTACAAAACATCAAACTGCATTTGATATGATGAATGCATTATGAAATGCATATGAGGTCAACAATGCAACTAGGGTTCTAGCACTAAAAAGGCAACTAAATCACATTCAAATAAAGAAAGGAGAGTCAATGAAATCTTACTTCCTAAGGGTTTCTAATATTAGAGATGAACTATCCAGTATAGGAACCATCATTAGTGATAGAAAATTAACCCTAATGGCTATAGATAGATTACCAGATTCATGGGAGAATTTTATACAAGGAATAAGTGCTAGAGATAATCTTCTTGACTTCAATAGACTTAAGAAGGATTGTCTCCAAGAAGAATCCAGAATCTAAAGAAAGGAGGGAAACTAAAAATCAAAGATAAAGAACTTCATTTTCTTAATACAAACTCCTATAAGGGCAAGAAGAAGCATTTCAAGAAGGAAAAGGGAAATCAAAAGAATGGGAAACCCAAGAAAGATCTATCTAAAATAAAGTGTTTCAAATGTGGACAATTTGGACACTACAAATCAAATTGTTGTGAAAATTCTAAACAACAAGCAAACTATACAAATGTTTCTAGGGAAGAAGATACCTATGATCCTGAGAATCGGGTATTGTACTCCTCATTATCAAATGAAATTTCAAGTAAAGAATGAGTAATTAATAGTGGATCTTATATACATATAATGGGATTTAAAGAAACTCTAGACTCTTTATTAGAGAAGGTTAATGGTGAAGTTACCATTGGTGATAATTTAGCACATTCCATTGAAGGAATCAAAAATTGTACTTTGAAACTAAAATCAGGAAATTCTCTTTTTCTGAAAGGTGTACTCTACATACTAGGAATGAAAAGAAATATAATCTCAATTAGAATGCTTGAAGATGATGGGCATAATGTTGTGTTCGTAGATGGTAAAGTATTAACTTGGGCAAAGAACTCCTCAATCAAGAAAGAAAAGTTGATTGGCCAGAGAAAAGGATACTTGATTGAATTGAATACAAAATCTAGTCAACCTATTCAAGCCTTAATTCATGAAGCTACAAACATAAATGAAATATAGCACATAAGATTAGGGCATCTAAATTTCAAAACCCTATCAACTATGGAGAATATGATTACTGGATTACCTAAACTAAATAAAGACCACTCAAGCATATGCAAAGGGTGTACTCTAGGTAAGAACACCAGGAGTCCATTCATGATAGTACTAGGAAAACAAATAATGTTTTGGAATTAATTCATTCATATTTATGTGGACCTATGTCTATTCCTTCTCTTGGAGGATTTTGGTATTATATTTTGTTCATAGACGACTTCTCTAGGAAAACATGGATTTACTTCTTAAAATGCAAACAATCAAAAGAAATCCTAAAGAGGTTTAAAGAATTCAAAACATTAACTGAAAATATTTTAAGGCTTAAAATTAAAACCCTTAGAATTGATAACAAAGGGGAATATACCTTAGACTTGTTTAAAAGGTTTAGTAAAGAATCAGGGATTAAGAGGGAGTACACTATTCCTTATAATCCATAACAAAATGGGGTAGCTGAAAGAAAGAATATGACAATTATAGAAGCTACAAGAGCTATGATTTTTGATCAAAATCTAGAATATTACCTTTGGGAAAAATCCTCTTGTACTATTGTTTACATTCAAAATAGAAGCCTACATTCTTACCTTAGAGATAAAACTCCTGAAGAGGTATTTACTAAGGTCAAACCTAATATAAGTCATCTTAGGATTTTTGGGTGCCCTATATATATCCATCTTTCAAAAGAAAAGAGAGCCAAGTTAGAACCTTTTGGGGGGAAAGGTATTTTTTGTAGGGTATAGTGAAACATTTAAGGCATATAGGATTTTCATACTTGGATAGAAAAGTATTGAACTTATTAGGGATGTGATTTTTGAAGAAGATCTTATATTCAAAAGAGCCCTAAGTTTTGAAGAACCTTCTCCTTTATCTAATTCTGAAAGAAATAGTGAATTTGGGTCCTAGAGGGAGAACTTAGAAGAAATTGAAGATGAAATTCAAAATATGAATCTTGAAGAAAATCAAAATTCAAAGAAAAGACCACTTTGGGCCATTAAAATAGTCGAGGTAGCTCAAGACTTTATTGCACCTTCCGAAACAATTAGAGAAAGCAAAAGACCTAAAAGATACAACAAACATGAGCAATTTATCTAAAATAGAACCAACCAATCCTTTTGATGGTATTGAACATGTAGCTTGAAAGAAAGCTATGATAGAAGAATACCAATCTATTATGAAAAATGATGTTTGGGAAATTGTTCCAAGACCTAAGGGAAAATCTATTGTTTCTTCCAAATGGATATTTAAAATAAAGCATGCTACTGATGGGGGTATTGAAAAGTATAAAGCTAGATTTGTAGCTAGAGGATTTTCTCAGAAGGAAGGGATTGATTATGAAGAAACCTTTGTTCCTGTTGCCAGATATACCTCCGCACGAGTAGTCCTAGCAATTGCAGCATTGAAGGGATGGAAAGTACATTAGATGGATGCAAAAAAAACATTCCTAAATGGAAAAATTATAGAAGAAGTATATCTAGAGAAACCTGAAGGATTTAAAACTCATAGTCCTAAAGCTTTTTTTTGTAGGCTCAAGAAAGCTCTATATGGGCTTAAACAGGCTCCCATGGCCTAGTATGAAAGAATTGATAAGTATCTCACCAGCTTAGGGTTCTCCAAGAATGAAACCAATCCAAATTTATATTATAAAAGAGATAAAGATGATATGGTAATTCTGATACTATATGTTGATGATTTACTAATAAAAGGTGATGATCATCTCACAGATTAGTGCAAGAAAGATCTAACTAGAGAATTCAAGATGGCAAATTTAGAACTCCTTCATTACTTCCTATGACTAGAAGTACAACACAATTCTGACAGTATCATACTTAATCAAGGGAAGTATACATTAGACATTTTGAAGAGATTTGGAATGTGGAATTGCAAACCTATGTCTTCTCCAATGGAGACTAATCTACATAAACTTAAGGAAGCATCATCAGAATCACTTTCCATAGATCCTACTCTCTACAGACAAATGATTAGGTCTCTTATGTATTTAGTAAATACAAGACTAGGTATTTACTATGCTATTAATGCCTTAAGTCAGTTTATGTGCAAGCCAAGGGAAATTCACCTAGTTCCAGTTAAGCACATTATGAGAGAGTTACAAGGCACTCTTAATTTTGAACCCAAATATGAGAGGATTTTCTTAGACTTACATGGATTCACTAATTCAGATTGGGGTGGAAGTGTTACATGTTGGAATCTGATTGAAAAGATCACTATTGAAGAAGAGAGATTGTTTGCAAAGAGGGAGATTGTTGATAAAGAATGTTTTAAATCATTGTTTTGTCACTGATGTCAAACCTACTATTTTTTGGAATGACAATTGCTTATAAGATCCAAGTACTATCACTTAGTTGATTAATGAAGAGGATTTAATCAATAAGATGTAACAAAAGCACCTAAGGGAAAGGTTGAGTTATGATTTTGTAATTAAGTACAAGGATCAGTTAAGACAATGGTAAAATGATGTATTGATAATATACTTGAAGATACAGAGGTTGGCTACACTTAGAAACTCTGGAAGAATAAGTTGTAACAAAGCTGTCTGCAAATCTTGACCAAGTTCATTAGTGGGTGTTGAGCAAGCTAGTTGATGCCGAGTAGATTATCAGTAAGTGTCGAGCAAATGGAAAATCTAGTGTCTGCCAAGTGAAATAGAAGGAGTTGAGCAAGCTCAGGTATTGAGGACATAATAGGTGACGAGCATCAGTAAAATTTAGTTGATGCTGAATGAATCCACAATAGGTGTCGAGCATCAGTAAAACATAGTAGGTGCCAAGTAACACAGTATGTGTTGAGCATCAAAATTTCAATAATGCTGAGCTATTGCATTATATGAAAAGTCAGAGATTTGCTAGATCTGAGCTGACAAGTTTGTTACCTTGAATTTTGTGAACCAGATGGAGGATAAGAATGATGAGTTGGTGACACAGAATTTAGATAAACCATTTTTGGGTGAATAAAGGAGGATTCTTCATGATGTTTCTAGAAGAAATAAGATAAATGGGAGATTCATTGAATCTTACCTAATCAATTCAAACTGAAATTAAAAGTGGGAAGATTAAAGCGGGAAAATTTTTCCAGACTTCTATTTAATGAGTTACAGGTCAAGAAGCAAGAGTTGTTGAAGTGGTTGGTAGGATGTCAAGGTGACAACATCGAGAGAGAAGGAAGAATAGAGTATAGAGACTCTGCTTCAATAGGTGACCACAGAGGAGATTGCATTGGTAAATTGAGCATAAAGACTTAAGAAGATGAAGCTTGAAAGGAGGACAAGCTATCAGAGCTATGGAGACATAAAGCCAAGAAAATTTGAGAGCTGAATTGTGATATGAAATCTGCAAGTTATGTTGTGAGTTGTATCAGATTGAAAGCCCTTGTTTATATTCTCTAACAACTGTATCAATTAGGGTAAAATCCTATGGAATTAGGTTGGTTTAACAACCATTTGTAAATCCTTTAATAGGGTGGCATTCCAAGTGAATGTTCTAAAGTCCTCTAACTAGGACCACTTCTAACAGGGTGGTTGAAATCCTTTAACCAGGTCACATTTAATAGTGTGTTCCAGCCTTTCATAGGGTAGGCCTTTCATAGGGCATCACTTCAGAAGAGTAAGAATTGAGTAGCATGTTACTGGTAGTTTTTCCCAAATTGGGTTTCCACGTAAATCATTATGTTATGTGTTGATTCTTCATGTGTTATTCTTGCATGTTGATTTTTCTGTAACTTGTTAAGTAGGAAAGTTTAAGCTTGGATGCATGATTAGTTAAATAGGCTCACTATATTTAGTGAAAAAGTTTTAGTAGGATATTTGGAGCTTGAATAACTGATTCACCCCTCCCCTCTCAATTATTCTAAATAATTTCTAATAATTTTTATCAGAGCCATCTCCTGATTTGGTTTAAAGGTACTAGAAGCAGGAAGATCAAAATGTCCAAGAGAGAAGTGCCCAAGCTCAATAGAGATAACTTCACTGCATAGAAAAGATTAATGAAGCTACACCTTGGATCAATAAGTGACCATGCACAAACCTCAATTGAAGTGGAACATGTTGATCCAACTATATCTATTGCAGAATATATGAAGAAAAAGGAGCACAATTAGACAATGTTGGAGATTGCCTCTGCCCTCAACTATGCTGAATTTGATGACATTAAGGAATGTGACTCTACATTCAAGATGTGGAAAGCCTTGACTAATATTTATGGAGGAGATCAGAATGTTCAAAGAGAAAAAAGAGAAAGCCTCAGAGGAAAGTTTGATATCATGAGAATGGAGGAAGGTGAGAACAGTTCTCAATATGCCTCTAGAATGAAAGAAGTAGTAAGTTCAATAAGAAGTTTGGGTGGTCATTTAGATGATGACACTGTTAATAGAAAATTCTTAAGAACCTTGCTCCTCATCTATGCTATTAGAGTTTCAGCCATACAAGAATTAAGATATGTACCAGGAAACACACTAACTCTTGAAGGTATAGTGGGAACACTCACTGCATTTGAGTTGTCCAACTTTGATATCTACAAACTTGAGAATCTTGAATTTTCTTTCAAGGACAAGCTATCATTAAAAGATATTGAGGAGGTGAAACCAAAGAAAAAGAATAAAAAGGTAAAGTATGCATCCAGTGACAATAACACAAATGAAGAAAATGTGGAACAATTGGAAGCAATACTAGCCAGAAGATTAAACAGAGGCAAAGGTAAATTCAAAGGTAAGCTACCCATCATATATTTTAATTGCAATGAAGTAGGACATATTGCTATAAGATGCACATAGAAAAATAACTATAGAGAAGGCAACAAGAACAAGAACATAAAAGAAGATGATAGTAGAGATTACAAAGACAAAGACAAGAAGTGCTACATTGTTGAAAAGAAGATTCTGATGAAAATGATGAAGAGGTAGTCTATGTAGCCATGAAGGATGATTCAGATGAAGATGAGGCAACAACACTGGTAACCTGTATGAACAAGAATGAAAAGTGGATCATAGACAGTGGATGCTCACATCACATGATATGAGATAAAAGTAAGTTTCTTACCTTTACTTAGTGTGATGGAAATAGTGTTAGATTTGGAAATGATGCTCCATGTCTAATCAAAGGAAAAGGTTCTATTAAGCTTACAGAGAAATTTTTATGTGATAATGCATACTATGTTGAAGGATTGAACTACAATTTGTTGAGTGTGTCACAGTTAGGCAATGTAGGATGGAAAGTAGAATTTGGAAACAAAACTGCCAAAATCTATGATATTGATGGAAATCTGATAGGAAAAGGAGAACAAACTATGAGTAATTTCTTTTACCTAGATATGGAAGATGTATCTTGTCTTGTTGTTAGATTTGATGATGTGTGGCTATGGCATAAAAGGCTATGTCATGTCAAATTTGATAATCTAATTGGCATCAATAAAATGAAGAAAGTCGGAGGTCTACCAAAACTGAAGAAGCCTGACAACACAATGTGCAAATAGTGTCATCTAGGAAAGATGACCAAGTCAAGTTTCAAAAGTAAAACCTACACTTTCAAAGAAGTATTAGGGTTAGTCCATACAGATTTATGTGTCCCAATAGAAGTTCAAAACTACAAAGGAGACAGATACATAATGTTGTTTGTTGATGACTACTCTAGGATGATGATTGCCATGTTCTTAAAGCAAAAACCTGATGCATTTCAAATGTTTAAGTGGTATTTGGCCAGGGTTGAGAAGGAAATAGGAAAGAGTCTAAAGTGCCTAAGATCAGACAGAGGAGGAGATTTCACATGAAAAGAGATTGAGACATTTTGCAATGACAAAGGAATCAAGAGACAAACATCAGCACCTAGAACTCCCCCATAGAATGGCATTGTAGAGAGAAGGAATAGATCAATAATAGACTATGCCAGAACATTAATGATGGAAAAAAATGTTGCTCTGAAGTACAAAGAGAAGTTATAAGTACAAATATCTAAACTTTGAATCAAGTACAAGTCAAGAAAGATACAAATGCAATGCTTTTTGAATTATGGTATGGTTACTCACCCAATGTAAAACATTTCAAAGTATTTGGTTGTAGATGTTATATTCTTAAAGATAATAGAAATGGCAAGTTTGATGCAAAGAGTGATGAAGGCATATTCCTTGGATAATCCACTAGAAGTAAAGCATATAAGTGTTTGAACACTAACACTAACAAAATAGTGGAGAGTGCAAATGTAAACTTTGATGAGCATATATAAGTTCAAGATGATGAATCCAAGAAACTAGAAGAGTATAGATCCTTTGTCTACTTCTATGAAGGAATGCCTACTGAAGAAGAAACTGTCAATCAAGTTGGGAATCAACAACAAGTTTCAATATCAACTGAGTCACAACCAATGAATGCCAAGCTGCATTTAGAAGTCGAGTTGTAGAATGAAGATAATGCACATTCTGATTTTGAAATCAGTACACATGGAAGAGATGATGAAATACTAGAAAGAGATGTGCACAGTGACTCTGAAGTTGAAAGACCAAACTTGGAAATGAGGAAAGAACCAAGGTTATCCAAGTATGTGAGAAGACATCACCCTACTAAACAAATCATTGGTGACAAGGAAGCCAGACCAATGACAAGGAATAGACTAAGAAATGAATCATGTGTGTTCTGAAAGATTGAACCCAAAATAGTGAAAGATGCACTACAAGATGATAATTGGTGTAAAGCTATGGAAGAAGAGATTGAGTAGATAGAGAAGAAAAAACCCTGGACTTTAATCCCAAGACCAATTGATAAGAATGTGATTTGTACCAAGTGGGTATTTAGGAACAAGGTATATGAGAATGGTGAGATCACAAGAAATAAGGTTAGACTAGTCTACAAAGGTTATGCACAAGAGGAAGGACTGGATTATGGGAAAATATTCACCCCTATTGCAAGGATGGAAGGAGTAAGAACACTAATTGCATATGCTGCTTACAAAGGTTTTAAAGTCTACCAAATGGATGTAAAGTCTACTTTTCTAAATGGTATACTGGAAGAGGATGTCTACATAGAAAAATCAGAGGGATTTTTTGATGACAACAACAAATATATGGTTTGCAAACTACACAAAGCACTCTATGGTTTGAAAAAATTGCCTAGAGCATGATATGAGAGATTGCACAAATATATTGTGAAGATAGGATTTGAAAGAATAGATCACAACAACAACCTATATATTAAGGCAGAAAAAGGTAAAGACATTTTGATATCTGAAATCATTGTTGATGATATAATATTTGGAGGAAAAGATGCCCTATGCAAAGACTTTGCTGATCAAATGAAACATGAGTTTGAGATGTCAATGTTCAGATAAATCAAATTCTTTGTCGGATTGCAAGTACATCAACTAAAACATGGCATATTTGTGACCTAATCAAAATATATCATGGAGATACTCAAGACATTTGGCTTAGAAGATTCAAAACCAATCAGTACACCAATGGTAATAGGACATAAGTTATCCAAAAATGATGAGTGAGCTGAAGTAAATCAGACCATGTACAGATCAATGATTGGAAAGTTGCAGTATGTTGTGCATGCTAGACCAGACATTGCATTAGCTATTGGAATAGTGACAAGATTTTTTGCAAACCCAAGAGAAAATCATCTTATGGTAGTAAAGAGAATATTGAGGTACCTAAAAGGAATTGATGACTTTGGCTTATACTATGAGAGGAATGAAAAGTTTGAGTTGAAAGCCTACACTGATGCAGATTGGGGAGGCAATATTGATGATAGAAAAAACACCAGTGGAGGAGCACTTTTTTTAGGTAAAAGATTAGTCACTTGGACTAGCAAAATGTAAAGTTGTACCTCACAGTCCATAGCTAAAGCTGAGTATGTTGCTACTGCTATCAACTTCACCAATATTGTATGGATCAAACATCTATTGCAAGGTATGAAGGAAGAGATGACTAAACCTATGATACTCTATTGTGATAACACAAGTGCCATCAACATATCAAAAAATCCTATGATGCATGCCAAAATAAAGCACATTGCAATTAAGTATTAGCATGTAAGAGAATTGGTGGAAGACAAGGAAGTGAAGATGGAATATGTCAACTCAAAGGAACAAATTGCTGACATTTTCACAAAAGCATTACCTAAAGATGCATTTGAGTATCTTAGAGGTAAGTTAGGGGTGATACCCCTATCCAAGGTTGTTTAAGCAATAGGAATATTTCCTTGCATCAAATGAATTGATTGCTGAAATGTTATAAATTGATGCAGAGGATACTTACTTTAGATTTTTGCTTGAAGTAATCAAAGTATTGAAATTCCAAAAAAGTCACAAGCAAGGTGACAGAGGGAGAAATTGAAGTTTTTGCAAATGCTATACTTGCATGATAAGATGCTGAAATAATATGTCTTTGGCATTGTTGTCAAAGAGGGAGAAATAGCTGAAACTGATCAATGCATACAAAGGGAGAAATAATGTGTAGAGGGAGAAATAGAAAATTTAAAGGAACAAAATGTAAGAGGGAGAAATAGCAGTTAAGAGGAAGAGCCAAGAGCAAAACTAATAAAAAAGGTAAGCTATAGAAAAGAGGGAGACATATAGAACCTAATCAAATATGTAGAGGGAGAAATAGTAAAACAACAACATAAAGGAAGGAGAAAGGGAACAATAGCTATGAGGGAGAAAAAAAAGCAAATGAATCAATCAAGATAACAAATAAGAGAGGGAGCTGAACAAAAAAAAGGAGAAGACAGTTTATCAGCAAATTTTGAAAGAGAGAGTTACTTACAGAATTTAGAGACAGTAAATAAGAAATTCAAAGTTACTGATAGAATGAATAGTTTTGGATAAAGTTTGCTTTTTGGCATTTGATTTACTGTTCTAACCTAGTTAGCATTTTAACAACTTGGTTGATTAGTTTGGTTTGCCATCAATGCCAAAGAGGGAGATTGTTGGAATTTGATTGAAAATATCACTATTGAAGAAGAGAGATTGTTTGCAAAGAGGGAGATTGTTGATAAAGAATGTTTTCGGTCATTGTTTTGTCACTGATGTCAAACCTGCTATTTGCTAGAATGATAATTGCTTATAAGATCCAAGTACTATCACTTAGTTGATTGATGAAGAGGATTTAATCAATAAGATGTAACAAAAGCACCTAAGGGAAAGGTTGACTTATGGGTTTGTAATGAAGTACAAGGATCATTTAAGACAATGGTAAAATGATGTATTGATAATATACTTGAAGATATAGAGGTTGGCTACACTTAGAAACTTTGGAAGAATAAGTTGTAACAAAGTTGTCTGCAAAGCTTGACCAAGTTCATTAGTGGGTGCAAAGCAAGCAAGTTGATGCTGAGCAGATTATTAGTAAGTGCCGAGAAAATTGAAAATCTAGTGTGTGCCAAGTGAAATAGAAGGAGCCAAGCAAGCTCAGGTGCCAAGCATCAGTAAAATTTAGTTGATGCCGAGTGAATCCATAGTAGGTGCCAAGCATTAGTAAAACATAGTAGGTGCTGAGTAACACAATATGTGTCAAGCATTAGAATTTTAATAATGCCGAGCTACTGCATTATTTGAAAAGTCAAAGATTCACCAGATTTGAGCCAACAAGTTTGTTACCTTGAATTTTGTGAACTAGATGGAGGATAAGAATGATGAGATGGTGGCATAGAATTTTAGATAAACCATTTTTGGGTGAATAGAGGAGGATTCTTCATGATGTTTCTAGAAGAAACAAGATGAAGGGTAGATTCATTGAATCTTACCTAATCCATGTGAACTAAAATTAAAAGCAAGAAGATTAGAGCAGGAAAAGTTTTCCAAAATTCTATTTAAAGAGTTATAGGTCAAGAAGAAAGACTTGTTAAAGTGGTTGTTAGGATGTCAAGGTGAAGGCATTGAGAGAGAAGGAAGAACATAGTACAAAGACTCTGCTTCGATAGGTGACCACAGAGGAGATTGCACTGGTACATTGAGCATGAAGACTGAAGCTTGAAAAGAGGACAAGCTATCAAAGTTGTAGAGATAGAAAGCCAAGAAAATTTGACAGCTGAATTATGATATGAAATTTGCAAGTTATGTTGTGAGTTGTATCAGATCGAAAGCCCTTGTTGTTATTCTCTAACAATTGTATCAATTAGGGTAAGATCCTATGGAATTAGGTTAGTTTAACATCCATTTATAAATCCTTTAACAGGGTGGCATTCCAAGTGAATGTTCTAAAGTCCTCTAACTAGGCCCACTTCTAATAGGGTGGTTGAAATCCTTTAACCAGGTCACATTTATCAGTGTGTTGTGTGTTGTAGCCTTTAACAGGGCAAGTCTTTCATAGGGCATCACTTCAAAAGAGTGAGAATGGAGTAGCATGTTACTGGTGGTTTTTCCCAAATTGGGTTTCCACATAAATCACTGTGTTATGTGTTGATTTTTCATGTGTTATTCTTGCATGTTGATTTTACAGTATCTTGCTAAGTAGGAAAGCTTAAGCTTAGATGTATGATTAGTTAAATAGGCTCACTATATTTAGTGAAAAAAATTTATTAGGACATTTGAACCTTGAATAACTGATTCACCCCGCCTCTCAGTTATTCCAAAGCATTTCTAACATTAAAGATAGGAAAAGTACTTTAGGATGTTGTTTTAGTTTAGGATCAACGATGTTATCTTGGATATGTAGAAAGTAATCTTTAGTAGCTCAAAGCTCCATAGAAGCCGAATACATTGCAAAAATGATGGCCTCTTGAAAAGCAGTTTGGCTAAGGAAGTTACTTGTGGGATTATTTGGGCAAGCCATGAATCCTATGATTATTCATTGTGATAATCATAGTTCCATCAAGCTTTCAGTGAATCCAATTTTCCATGATAGATCCAATCATATTGAAATTCCTTACCATTATGTAAGAGATATGGCAGACAGGAATTCTATAAAATTATAATACATTTGTACTATAGATTAGACAATAGACATACTCACCAAACCTCTATCTAGAGTGAAGATAGAATACTTTAGGAGGAGATTTGGTATGGTTGAGTTGTAATCCATTTGTACTCTTTAAATTATTAATAAAATAATTTTTTTGTCAGGCTATTGACTGTTATGGGCTCCACCATTTGTATTCATTATTTAAGAGGTGACAATCTCTGAGATAATGAACACTTGTATAAAAGACATTATGAGAGGTGATGATCTCTTAGATAATGTGCTAAAAAATAGAGTTCTATTGTAAGATTTAGATGAGTTTTAGATCATATTGTGATGTTGACATTGTGATGTCTATGAGTCACAATTTGGATAAAGGAAGAATTTTAGTATTCTTTGGGTTTATCCAGTATTTTGGTAGATCTTAATCTCAAGATCTTGTTGTGATATAGAAATACTAGGTTTATGAGTCACAACTTGGATAAATGAAGAAATTAAATTACTCTTCAGATTTATCCTGTATATTATCACTAGTAGCAATGATTTGTCATATTATAGGTTTAGTAATATGACATTGTATCATGTGTTCTATGATACCACATACTAAGAAGATTTAGACATATATAGAGTATTAATTCTTGCTTATTCATCTATATTGATGTTGCTAGATATGACATCTCTCTGTATAATTATCAGGTTAAGAGGGAGTTTTAAGTATATAACTTGATAACCTACAAGTCTAAAATTATAGACCACACTTGATCTTCTCATCCTATATACTATGTATGGAATTATATATATTCTTCCTATTATGACACAACAACTTCCTAGAAAGTTATGTGACATTAAAACTAATCTAATCACTATGTGTTAGTTAGTATTTAATGATAACTAAAACTTGTAAATCACCAATTTATGGAAGAGGCATATGTGCTGACTTAGGCAAGAGACATGTCCATTGGAGTGTTATGACCTTTAGTTAGGTATATAAGAAGGTTAGTATTGCAGTTTGAAGGACACACACTTACAATTAAGTCTACTTCTTCAAGCAATATCATCCTATTAATTTATTGTAGAAATATATAGCATTCAGATCAAAAGTAAAGGTGACAATTCCTTCAATATTCAGATTAATAAGAAGATCATTCTCAACAACCAAGGACAAAATTAAAGTTTGATTGAAAGGATACAAAATTTGTAGAAACTTTACAAGATATTCCATTATATTCATTGATGATTATTATAGAATGACTTGGGTTGCATTTTTGAAGGAAAATTCATAAGCCTTTGAGAAATTCAATATATTTAAAGCCAAAGTTGAAACTAAATTTGGAATGAAGCTAAAATGTTTGAATTCTAATTGTAGTGGAGAACTTACATCATGAGAATTCAATAAATATATCAAAGAATATGGAAAATGAGACACGTGCCTATCCCTAGAAACCCTCAACAAAATGGGAAGTAGAGTGAATGAATAAGATAATCCTTGACATTGTAAGGACTATGATGTTCAAAGGAAAAGTTCCTCAGATGTACTAGAGAGAAGTTGTTTATACTATAGTCCACAAATTGAACAAAGTTTTGATAAAATATGTTACTAGTAAGACACCTTATGAACCATGAAATGGAAATTTGCCTATAATTAACTATTTCAAAAAAACAAGAAGAATATGTTTCATTAAGAGATATGATGACCTAGGAAAGATTGATCCTGTAAGTGATGAAGGAATATTTCCTGGTTATTATACTAAGGGAAAAGCCTACTGATGTTATAATAAGAGATTAGAGAAACTTTTTAAGAGTGCTAATGTGAAAGTTGATGAAAGATTTTAGATACATGAAAAATTGCATAGTAATGAATAAGGAGATGATAAAGACAATCTATTATAGATCACAAAAGAGAAAAATCTAAATTAGAATAGAGAGAAACATGGTTTGGTTGAAGAGATTAATAATGGAATTGAAGTTGATGAATTTCATGCCCCAAAGACTCTGAGGTATGTAGATATTATTTATAATAAAGATCAAATTATTGGTGATAAGAATTAAGGAGTTATGACAAGAGGAAAGGATACTAGAGATGAAAATTATTTGATTTCACAAGTTGAGCCAAAAAATGTTAATAAAGCCTGCAAAGGCGATTATACACGTTTAAAATAATCCAAACACTATATTAATTTATTTAATATTTCCTTTGACATTATAATTGATTATTAATTAATTAATTATATTTTTCATATTCTTCTACTTATTTAATTAAATTTATTTAATTAAATAGGTTCACCTCCCTAAAGTATTTAAATTTAATTTAAATGCATCCCCTCTAATGTCTTAAATTTATTTAATGTATAGTGCTCCATAAATCCCCTTTTAAATAAATTCCAATTTATTTAATTCCCTCCACTTTATTAAATTCTATAATCATATGATTAAATTATATCCTATTTAATTTATACCTAATCCCACCTAAAACCTAGTCTACCACCCATCACTCTCATCCTTCTAAGTCTACCCACTAGTTAATCCCACTTAATTATCCTAAATACCTTCCTAAACACCTTTTAGTACCTAAGTGGTTGCTCCCACATGTGTGAGCAACTCAAAATCCAAGAAACCCCCCCTTTCAGTAATTCTTCCAAAAAGCCTCTTATACTCTTACACACTTGTCCCCCTGTCCCTCTCCAAGGTTGCTCACACGTGTGAGCACACCTTGAACCATCTTAATCACAAAAAGGATTATGTTGACCTTTTCATGGTTTGTCCCCTTAGTACATATGTCTCTCTTTTTCACCTGTGTGGATGCCACATAGATGCAACCTCCTTAAGGCCTCTCTCAAGCCTATAAATAGAGCCCTTGTCTCAAGCATTCATCATCTCCTACATATGCATTGTTATCATGCTAGTTTATGATTAGAGCTTCTTAGAGATTTCATCCATTTTTTTCTAACTCTTTGGATGTTGTTTTAGATTTCATTTCTTGTATTTATAATTTAGTTTACTTTCTTGCACTCATCTCCATTTCCTAGAATGTTTTAAGAACAACTTCTTCCATAGCCTCCTCTTGAAGCATTTATCACTCATCTAGCATAGGTTCATATCTCTTTTTCATACTTCCATTATTGTGGGATTAGATCATAGTTGTGTTTGAGGAGAGAACATCTCACATCTCTCACTATTGAGCACACCAAGAAGGTCCCTTGTGGGCACCCTTGTTTAGATGCTTTGAGGTTGCATGAGGACTCTTATCTTTCGATTGCATTGAGTTTTAAAACTCAAGTAGAATTAGTTGTATTTTGATTCAACTCAATCTTTGATATACATGTACAACTAATGTTTTCTTGTTTACGCGTGCTCCCAACAGGTTAGGTTTTCACGTATATAATGATAGATGGAATAAAATTGTGAAATAAGAATTAAATCAAATTAAGAAGAACATGACATTGATTTTAGTCCCTAAACCTATAGAAAAATGTTATTAGAATTGAATGATTTTTCTTAAATAAGTTTAATAAAAAAGGCGAAGTGGTTAGAAACAAATCTAGATTGGTTTGCAAAGGATGTTAATAGATGGAAGGTATACATTTTGTTGATACATTTGAACATATTTCTAGAATTGAGGTTGTTAGAATGTTTCTTTCTTAAGTTTCTTACAAAAATTTCAAGGTATATTAGATGAATGTTAAATCAAAATTTCTAAATGGAGATCTCGAGGAAGAAGTATATATTGAACAACCGAATGGATTTATAGTACTTAATCAAATGGAAATGGCTTATTGACTTCTGAAATAAATTTATATGGATTAAAGCAAGCCCTTGGAGCCTAGTATGAAAGATTAGAAAAATATTTATTGAAGCTTGGATTAAATAAAGGTAATGTAAGAGGGTAATGTGTACTTTAAAGTTAATTCTAAAAGCATTTTGATTGTTTAAGTTTTTGTGGATGATATCATTTTTAGTGGTAATGATAAGGTGAGTTCAAAATTTTCTAATGAGATGTAAAAGAAATTTGAGATGTTTATGATAGGAGGGATGAAATTTTTCTTGGCTTGAAAATTAATCAAATCAAGATAACAATTTCCATAATATAGAGAAAGTATGTATAAGAATCATTGGAGAGATTCAGTATGAAAGATTATAAGCTAGTTGAAAACTAATGGTTATAAGATGTAAATTGATAAAGGATGATGAATCTAAGAATACTAATTAGACCATATACAAATCAATAATTGTTGGATTACAATACCTAACTCACACAAGACATGCCATATCTAATGTAGTTGGAATTTTTGCTAGATCTTAAGTTGTACTAAAGGAATCCCATGTTGTTTCTATTAAAAGAATATTCATATACTTAAAAGGAATAATGGATCTTATGGATTAGGGTATGAAAAATTTGATGATTTTATACTTCATGTATATACTAATATAGATCGGGTAGGAAATATTGACAATAAAAAGAGCACTAGTGGAGGAGCATTTTTCTTAGTAAGAAGGTTAGTGTCTTGGTTAAGTAAAAAGAGAGATTGCATTTAATAACCTATTGCAGAAGCTGAATATGTTTTTGTTGCTATTAATTGTACGCAAATTATTTGGATAAATAAAGTGTTGAATGATATTAGACTTATCTATGATGAACCAATTACTATTGACTATAATAATTCAAGTGCCATAAATATTTCAAAGAACCATGTGTTCACTTAAGGATAAAACATATTTAAATCAATTATCATTTCTTGAGAGAGAAGATGAATGAGAAAGAAGTGAAGCTAAAGTATGTGGCTCATAAGGAATATATTGTTGACATATTTTCAAATTCTTTACCAAATAATGCCTTTGAATATCTCATAGGTATGCTTGGGGTGAAGGTCTCTCTTCAAAATTTATTGATATAGGATGACATCAATCTAGTAGTCTTAATTGACTTATCTTACATCTGAACTTGATGTTTTTGGGAGTCGCTCTTAAGGGGCAGTAATTGATTTTTTGAGTAGAGCTATACAAAGTAAGAGCTAGATCTTTTCCATTGATGTCAAAGGGGGAGAGATGCATGTGAAAAATGATTACAAAGAGAGAGACATAGAAAGGAAGAGTTACGAGAGATGGAGATATTTCTTTGTATATTAAATATTTTTCACATCATACATTTCCATCAATGGTAAATGAGGAAATTATTGGAGATCCCTATTGGAATTGTTGTTGGTTATGTTTAGCATTAATGTTTTGTCATTGACGTAAACATATCTATTATTAGATAGTGTTCCTATTGATAATTGGTGTAGAGATATATTTGGTGGCGACATAGTTTGTTGAACCCAAGTTACCAAACATCATGGTATGATGTTTGATGAGTCTAAATACTATGTTTACCATTGCATGTGTTTTTGAGTTGATTTAGAGAAGTAACAAAAGATTTTCTAAATTTGATTACTAACAATATTTACTAAGAACTATTTCAGGTAGTGGTATATTATTTTTTTAGTGAGTTTTAGTGCATCATAATTTTAGTCTACAATTTAGGATAATTTATTAATATGAACATTTGCATCTACCTATGGATTTGTTTGAGGATTAGTGATTCAAATGTTAATTTTCTTATTGGATAGTGAAAGTGAATATATTTCATTGCCAATTTAGTCAAGAAATGTGTTGTTTAGATTATTATGGTTATGTTTACGGGGAAAATGGAAGCCAATGAAATTAGCAATGTAAACTATGTGAGATAAATTCATTAACTAACCACTTTCACACTAAGCCATTCAATACAAGATAAAGAGGGGATTCTAAACATAAGTCTCAATATAACCCATGTTAAAATAGAAGTAAGATGAAGGGATGTCAATTCTAAACCCAAATTATATCAAGGAAGTACATAAGAAAGTCCTCTTTCATACAATGTTAATTAACTTTAAGGTGTGAAATGTGAATGTAAATTGAACCAATTGATTAAATTACAAGAGTAAAAGAAATATAGGTGCTATATGAATACAATTAGCCTAATTAAGATATGGAAATAGGTCTATGCTAAGAGATAAAAGAAAGGGTGCAAAAATTACCTTGAAATATGTAAGAAAATATAATTTTTTCACTCCAAAAGATACAAATATATAAAAGTGACCATGATTTTAATTGTTGTTGTGCAATCATGACAAAAAACCCAAAAACAATCTATAAAGACCAGGCCTTTATGTACAAGACAACCAAAATAAAATATATCAACATGTTTATAGAAAGTTGGACATGTTCTCAGGGCATTGTAACAAAACTAACCCAAGTTCTCTTGAAATCCCTCAACATGTAGTTTTCATATCTGAAGTTGCAAATTTGATACCCTACTTTTCCATACAAGAAAAATTAATTTTGTTTGTTCAAGGACGAATTTCCTTTGTTAAGCTCTAGATTGAGGAATCAACCTTGAAATGAAATCAAATGAAAATCATGTAAGTAAGAAAAAATAAATTAAATATTCACCTTGCTTGATGAAACCCTTATCAATAAGGATAATCTCCACAAATGCAATAGATCTACCAAAATCACATCATAGAGACATGTATGTAAATGTGCTACAAATAATAATAATATGAAGAAGAATCCAATGAAATCAAACTAAAAAACTGAAAAAACTATATTTTTTCATTTTTAAAAAAGTTTTTTCTAGATCTTAGTAAATGACATTTTCATAGGTCTTTTGCTCAAAATTTGAAGTTGAGACTTTCACCATTCCCTAAAATTGGGTAATTAAAGGCTCATTGTTTTATGCACAAAAACTAAATTTTAGTTCTTCTTTGCAACGTTGCAAACAATTTTGAATTTTGAGCTCTAGGTCAAAATTTATGACCCTGGCAAGTTGGGGTAGATAGATACCTAGTATTTAAATAGTTTTAGATAAATATTGTTGTTTTATTATGGCAACATATATATTTTGAATTCATGGATGTGGTGAATTTTGATGTTCCATAATTGTATATATTTGTACATTTTTTAATAATAAGATGACTTTTGGTTTGTATACAACTGTTTCAAGTTTTTGCAAGTTTTTCCAAAAATTGAACATTGATATGGTAGGTATTTGATCACACTAGATAAATTTGTTTCAACCCATTTCATAAATCATATCACTTGAAGAGGAAATGCTCACAAAAGATCATTGAATCTTTGAAAATACCTTGAATGCTTGAAATGGGTTAATAAATATGCTAGCTTGAGTGCTTGAATTTTCTTAACTATGATTATGAATTTATAGATGTGAAAATGAGGTTCCTAGGCTTACTTTTATACTATTCAGGTAGGAAAACAAAGCAAGCCGATGGGGTCACCTTGGTGGAAATCTAATTGAAAAGCTCATTATTGTTGAAGATCAAAGAGGGAGATCATTGTAAAAGAATTTTTTCAATCATTGTTTTTCCATTGATTTCAAACCTTCTATTTGTAGGAATGATATTTTCTTATAAGATCCAAACACTATCACTTAGTTGATTGATGAAGAGGATTTGATCAACAAGATGTAACAAGAGCACCTAAAGGAAAGGTTGAGTTATGATGTTGTAATGAAGTGCAAGGATCAGTTAAGACAATGGTTAAGTCATGTATTCATGACATACTCAAAGATACAGAGGTTGGTCACACTTAGAAAGAAGAAGTTGTAACAAGGTTGACTACAAAGCTTTAACTAAGATCATCAGTAGGTGCTGAGCAAGTTAGTTGAAGCCAAGCAAATTCTTAGTAGAAGCTAAATAAAAAACATTTCTAGTATGTGCCAAGTGATCTTAAAGTGCTGAGTGAAGATTAGGTGCCGAGCATCAGAAAATTTTTAGTTGGTGCCGAGTGATCTTTAGGTGCCGAGCATCAGGAAAAACATAGTTGATGCTGAGTAACATAGTAAGTGCCGAGCACCAGTATTTCAATAATGCTGAGTTGCTGCATTATTTCAGATGATGAAGATTCACCAAATCTAAGCTGACATAGTGGTTGCATTGAATTTTGTGAACAAGTTGGAAGATAAGGATGATGAGTTGTTGGCATAGAATCTTATGTAAACCATTTTTGGGCAAATTCTAATGGATTATTCAAGAAGTTTCTAGAGGAAACAGAATGTGGGTTAGATACAATGAATCCTACCTAATCCATATGAATCGAAATTGAAAAATGGAAGAATTGAGTGGGAAAAGGAACTCTAAGACTACTATTTAAGGAGTCATAGACCAAGAAGCAGAGAGCTGCTGATACTGTTGCTGCTGAAGAGCCAAATCTATGAAGTAGTTGAAAGGGTGTCAAGAAGGTGACATCTAGGAGAAGGAAGAGCACAAAGGCTCTACTTCTATGATTGGTCATGAAGAGATGATTGCACTAGTACATTGAGTATGGAGACTCAAGGAGACGAAGCTTGAAAGGGGAGGCAAGCTGTTAAGAGTTGCAGAGATTGAAGGCCAGGCAAGGGTATGAGCTGAGAAGTGATCTGAAATCTACAAGATAAGTTGCATGTTGAAGTTAGGTCAAAATTTTCTAATACTCTCTAGCAATTGTATTAGATCTAAAAATCCTATGGACTTAGTTTGACCTAACAGCCATTTGCAAATACTTTAATAGGGTGGCATTCCAAGTGAATGTTCTAAAGTCCTCTAACCAGGCCCACTTCTAACAGGGTGGTTAAATCCTCTAACAAGGTCACATTTAATAGTGTGTTGTGAGCCTTTAACATGGCAAGACTTTCATAGGGCATCACTTTAGAAGGGTGAAAATTGAGTAGCATGTTACTGGTGGTTTTTCCCAAATTGGGTTTCCACGTAAATCACTGTGTCATGTGTTGATTTCTTGTGTGTTTTACTTGCATGTTGATTTACAACAACTTACTAATTAGATAAGTTAAAGCTTGGATGAATGAATGGTTGAAAGAGTTCACAATACTTAGAGAAAAAGTTTGAATAGGACATTTGGACCTTGAATAATTGGTTCACCCCCCAGTTATTCTAAAGAAATTCTAACACACCTAATTTCCAAATTTGAATCCCCAAGACAAAACTAGCCTCGAGACTCAAAATGCTTGGGGTACAGGTTAACCTTGGTCACCCTCTACCAATATAGACCAACTTTGGTCAACATATACTAGGGTTATCTTGAGAAGGGGTAACCCCAAGATATCAGAAGCTACATAGATGAAAATGGAAAAAAAGGAACTAAGTGGGAAAAAGAGCTAATTGAGAAAATATCCATTCAATGGTCAGCAAAATCACTACATAGTGGGAGCTAAAGGTTCTTAAATTATAGATGCTTTCATTTTAACACTATATATTTATCCCCCTCTTTAGCAAGAGTATGAGTTACCTCATACTCATGGTAACATAGATTAAAAGCAAGAGTTGATCTCATCATGACTAAGGAAATAAATAAATTACCAATTCTCCAATAGAATTGAGTCTTCATCAAACCCAAAATCATAAAAGGAGTTCCACTGGCAAGAGAAAAATAAAAAGAGTGTAGTCAAGTCTTCCAATAAAGTTTGTGTTTCTTATTGTTAACTACATGAAAAGGCACACTACAACAAAGATGACATTGAATGGTCTATCAAGTGTGTTTGGCATGCTACTCAAGCCATCAAAGATTAATTGAATGGTCTAGCAAGTATGTGTGGCATGCTAGTCAATCCTTCGAAGATGAATTTAATAGTCTAGCAAATATTTGACATGCTAGTCAATCCATCAAAAAGATTTATCTGCAAGGGAGCCTATTTGTTGATATATATGACTACTATATAACTTGTTAGTGGATAATCAACAAAGTAATTTAGACAAAAAGGTAACACCACATAGCACATATTTATCCCATGGAAGCCAAATTAGGGTGAAAAACATGGTTGTGAGGTGATTCTCGTGAAGTTTTCACCCTTCTAGAATGTGCCTTGTCAAGAGCTTATCCTTGTTAGAGGATTACAAAGACACCATCAAGTGTCACTCAGTTAAGGAATTTAGAAGAGACCTATTAGAGTCTTTACCTGGTTAAAGGTAGCATGGTTAAAGGAGATAAGGCACAAATGAATGTATCACCTTGCTAGGGGATTTGATACAAAAGACTTTTTGAAGTCCACCCTCAATGAGATCTACTATTGTAATTATAAATAAACAAAAGAATGGTTGACCTAAGAGAAATAACTTCTTGACATAGCTTGATTTAGATCACCTATATGGTCTTGGACCTATATGTAACTTTCTCTACAACTTAGACACACTCACTTATGTGCTTTTCTCCTCTCGGCTTTAATACTTATGCATCTTATGTGCTTAGCTCATTGGCTCTTACCCAAGACACTTCACTACCATACTTTGTATTGGCCCTCTTCTCTCACCTTTTCATTGGTGATTTCACTCAACCTAGTTTAACAATGTTCCAACTACACAATAATACAATCCACACTTATTTATAATAAAATGAATGACTATATACTTCTCATTCTTTTGTCATTCTCAAATCCTAAGTTAAGTATTCAAAATTTGAATTGAAATTCTTCTGTCATGCATTTACTTCCATGTGTCCTATACCATTTTTATAGGTAACGTGGGTTAGGTTTACTTTCCTAACATGGAAGTTTATAAATTATTTATAATCCTTGTCTATGCACTGGGAAGAATTCAAATTTGAATTATCCACCTATCTTCTTGTTTGAACTTGATGTGACAACTCCTCCATTATCCTTAAAGGTGTCAGATCAACTTCACCTACTTAATGACATGTCTAGTCATGGGTATCATTCCCTCTATTCTTTGGTCATGAATAATTCCTTTCAACCTGTCTATGTTACTCTTAAGACTCTCTTCATCTTGTCTTAACATTTTATTTTTCTTGGCTCCTTGCTTACTACCAACTTGTACTTAACCCAAATTTTATAAGTATGATTACGAGGATAGCTTATCTTCACCATTATTTCTTGTATCTTACTCTAGTCGTTCCCTCCTATGATTGGGATGAACTTGTATTCTTTTTTTATTTCATCGATTACCTTTTATACACTGATTGCCATTTTGATTTTGTGTTGACATCAATAACAACACCTTCTATTACTTGTCTCAGTGGTAAATACCATTAGTCTCATAAATTGACTCCCTATAAAATTTATGCCAACAAAAAGAACCATAGAAGAAAATGAGTATTCTTAAAAAAAAATAGCTCAAAGGAAGAACACTAACTATTAAATTTTTATTTTTAATATTTCTTCATTTTGTGTAGTTTACTTTTATTTTTATTTTTTTAGAATAACAAGTGATCGATGGAAAGCTAGTTTTTAATTAGTCACCACTCAGTGGTGTAGTAAAAACAATTTTCACGACCCAAAAAATTATTTGAACTACAAATTTCCAGAAACAAGTGTTCAAATTATAGTTTTCTAACAATGCTCTAAGGTTTTCATTGTTAGATTTTTCAATTTTATTTTTCATTTTTCATTTTTATTTATTTCTTTAAAAAACTACATACAATAACCAAAGAAAATAAAACTTTCATATGGATGTTGAAGTGAACCCATCCAAGTCATGGAGTTTCTTTTGAAGACCTTTTAATAGAATTCACTATTGAAACTAGTAGGATCTAGAACTTAAAATGATCACTAAAAACAAGAAATGTACCTTCATCAAGATTGACTATACATTGCCACAAAACACAATTGCTACAAAATTCTTAATCAATTTTAGCGCAATGCCACCATATCTCAAATATGCCTATAGAAATTTTAAGTACTTGCACAATCACTCAGTTGAAAGAGCCACTTACAATATAAGCAATCTTCCAAAGATAGAAAAATGTAGTGAAAGACCAAAAATACTCTCCCATTAAATCTATATAGCTTTAGATAGGGAAATAAATCAATTCTTATGATGAAGACCATTGATTTGCATTAGAACATGTTCAATATGTGTAGGATCTCCATATTTCTTCAAGTTGCCTTTGAATTATTAACTTGCAAACAGTTAGACATGAATGTGGTACTACAAGATTCAAGTTACACCAAGTTATGTTTTGTCCTACACATGGTCTAACATCAAGGATGGTGAAAAGGAGAGTTCATATCTATAAATGTTAAACACTTAGCACAAACAATCCTCTAATGATCGCCAAGAGTGAAACACCAAGAAAACTTGCTATGTACTATTAGTTGTGAAGGACAACAAAATATGCTTTTGAATGCTTAGATAGAGAAGCATCATCAACTGGTAGAGTGTTGGGTAACCACCGTTAAATTTTTTTAAAACCATATTCTCATGACCAAGAACATCATTATAGTAATGCAATATCATCCATAAATCCACCTTTAAATAATTTAGTATTTATTAAACAAATAATGGTAAAAATTTTATAATAGTAAAATGGGTGAATATTATTATAGTGAATGCTTGTATGGACACAATATAAATTCATCAAATATAAAGAGAAAAATAATGCTAAGGAGGCACATTGAATTTTTTTATCTTATTTTACTACCTAAGAAATATAATGAATCTGATTTAAAAAGACACTAGTACATTATAAGTCAAAATTTGGCCTAAATGTTTAACCAACATATGAAGAGACTTTTTCAATACTTTTTTGTTTTGTTTTTATGCCCAAGTTGGTTGAAATTTCAACCAACTTAGTGTTTCCCAATTTGGTCAAAATTTAGACCAACTTGGGTTGTATTAACAAAATAGCCAAAAGTTTGAATTTGTTAATTTGTTATTCTATCTTTGTGCGCTAGTGGAGGTATTGGAGCTAAGGATTATGAGAGCTAAATAATCATATCTTGTGGGAGCTGAGGATTGCAGGATCTAAGGATTTTAGGATTGAAAGAGTTGAGGATTTTAATATTGTCGGAGCTATTGCTAGAGCTAAGGATTTTATGCATATCTCGTGGGAGGTATGTGGGCTTCTAGTTGTAGATACATGTATACTTTGATGCTCTAGTTCTAGCCCATCCAAATATGACCACCTTGTTATCTTTCATAGTTAGTAGGGGTTATTTTATAAGTTGTTGTGTGCATTGACACTCTAAATGATTGTGCCTAGAAAGATCATCAAATCTTTTGGTGATTAGGATTTGATATTGTGAGACTATGTGTATGAATTTTTAAGTTGGGAGAAAAGGCGGGTCGGGCAGCATTGGGATAGTAAGAGCCAAGTTTTCAATGCACAACTTTTCTATCACAAAATGCACTAGCAACACCCCATATAATTTTAGGGAACCCCCTTGCTATGCTTTAGTAGTGTAGTTCCCCTTCGATGATGGTGTTGTTGTTTCAAAAGGAAGCATTCAAAGAAATTTATCTTAAAATGTATGAGAAGCTCAAAGTTCAAAAAGATTTCATCTATGTTTAATGGCAGAAGGATTTCAAGCAATATAATTTTCTTGTGCTATTTAAATATGCCTATATATTTGTGGGATTATGATTTGTGTTCAATAATGAATGAGATTAATCTCTTCTTTCTGTAGATTGTTACTAGTGGAGTAGTAGTCAGGACATAAAATTTTGGTGTAGCAGACTTTAAAGATACACCTACATACAAGGAAGCTATTGAGTCTCAAGGATTGTTTGAAGAGGCACCCAAAACACCTGAAACTCTATAATCAAAATTGAAAGAATATATAGTGATTTTATTGTCTACATTTGTGATTATAGATTGCTAGAGAGTGCGTATTGAGATTATTTTGACATAGACATCTCAATTTTTTTGTTCATTTCATTTGCAAAAGCTTTACATAAAGTATCTTGACCTCCAAATATGATATCATCAACAAAAATTTTGATAGTAAAACACCTTTTCTTTTCTCTATCTTCAAGTACAAATTGTTGTTATCATCAGTCCTCTCAAGTCCAATCCAAACAAGATAATTAAGAAGCCTTTCATACCATGCTCTTGGTTCATGCTTCAAATCATATGAAGCTTTGTGTAGTCTAAATACCATGTTTTTTTTGTTAGTATGAAAAAATCCTTCTGGTTGTTCTATATAAACCTATTCTTCTAATATGCCATTCAAAAATACATATTTAACATCCATTTGATAAAATTTGAAACCTTTGCATGCAGAGTAAGCAAGCAGAGTTCTTACTCTTTCCAATCTTGCAACATGAGTGAATGTTTCTCCATAGTCTATCCCTTCTTCTTGAGCATATTCTTTACAAACTAATCTTTCCTTATTCCTTGTGACTTCACCATTTTCATCTAACTTGTTTCTGTACACCCACTTGGTGCCAATCACATTTTTATCTTTTCGTCTAGGAACTAGAGTCCATGTCTTATTTTTCTCAATCTGTTCAATCTCCTTTTTCATGGCTTTACTCTGGTCCACATCTTCTAAGGCATCTTTTACTATTTTAGGTTCACGCATGCTAAGAAAAAATGTATCATTCCTCAAATTTTTCCTTATCATTGGTCTTACATCTTTATCTCCAATAATTTGTGTTCTAGGGTGATGTCTCTTGACATACTTTGACAATCTATGTTCTACTTTGTTTTCCACATTTGGTCTTTCAACTTCTGAATCACTATGCATGTCTCTATTAGATAGTTCAACATCTCTTTCATGTACACTAATCTTAGAATTATAATGTTTCTCAACTTCATTCTGTAACTCAACACCTAAATTAGCTTAGTTCCTGAATGCAACTCGACATTCATAGTATGTGACTCAACAATCACTGAAACTTGATGTTGATTCACAACTTGATTTACAACATCTTCATCAATAGGAATACCTTCTTAAAAGTATACAAATGATTGTATTCATCTAGTTCCTTCATAGGTTCAACCTCATGTACTTCTGTATATTCATCAAATTTCACATTTTTCACTTTCCACAACCTTGTTAGTGTTAGTATTTCAACACTTATAATCTCTATTTCTTGTAGAATAGCCAAGGAATATACATTCTTCACTTTTTGTATCTAGTTTACCATTCTTGAAATCTTTGACAATATAACACTTGCTTCCAATACCTTAAAATATTTTACATTGGGTGAGTATCTATACCATAGTTCAAAAGGTGTTGAATGAGTACCTTTCTTGACTTGCACATGGTTCAAGGTATAGACAACTATACTTACAACTTCTCTCTAGTATTTCAAAAAAACACCTTTCTTCATCATGAGTGTCCTAGCATAGTCTATTATAGATCAGTTCCTCCTTTCAACAATTCATTTTGTGGAGGGGTCCTAGGGGAAGATGTATATCTTTTGACTCCTCTATCATTACAAAACATCTCAAACTCATTTGATGTAAGTTCTTCTCCTCTTTTAGATCTCAAACATTTCATACTTTTACATGTTTCCTTCTCAACTCTTGCTAAGTACCACTTAAATATTTGGAAATCTTAAGATTTCTATTTCAAAAACATAACTACCATCATCCTAGAATAATCATAAAAAATAGCATAATGTACTTATCTTCTTTGTAGCTTTGCATACCAATTGGTCCACACAAGTGAACAATCTACAATATTCTTTTAGAGGTACAAATATTACTCTTAAAACTAGACTTTGTCATTTTTCCTAACTGACATTGTTTGCAAATTATATTGTCAGGTTTCTTCAACTTAGGCAAACCTCTTACTCTTCTCATGTTACTGATACTAACCAAGTTATCAAAATTAACATGACATAACCTCTTGTGCCATATCCACACATCATCAAATTATACAATTAAACAAGTAGTATCATCCATATCAAGGTGAAATAGATGACCTCTAGTTTGATCACCTTCTCACAGTAGTTTTCCATCAGTATTATATATCTGAGCAATCTTGTTCTCAAACTCAACCTTACAACCTGAACTATTTAGTTGTGACACACTCAAAAAATTATAGTTAATTCCTTCAACATAATAAGCATTGTCACATAAAATCTTTTGTGTGAGTTTGATAGAACCTTTTCCTTTTATTAGATAGGGTGCATCATTACCAAACCTTACACTATTTCCATCATAATAATTCAAGTTAATGAACTTACTTTTTTCTCCATTCATGTGATGTAAACACCCACTGTCAATGATCCATCTGCCATTCTTTTTCACACAAGACATTAGTGCAGTTGCCTCATCCTCATTAGATTCATCCTTCATTACAACATACACCACTTCATCATCATGATCGTCAGATCCATCTTTAGTTTCCTCTTCAACAATGTAGCAAGACTTCTTCTGTTTGTCTTTGTAATATTTTTTGTCTTCATCCCTTCTACTTTTGTACTTGTCTCTACCTCTTTAGTTCTTCTTCTCTAGACATCTAGCATCAATATGATCAACCTCAATGTAATTAAAACACATGATAGGTAACTTATCTTTGAATTTTCCTTTACCTCTATGAAATCTCCTTGCCAGAAGTGCTTCAAGTTTTTATACTCCCTCCTCATCTATATCACTATCACTGGAAACATATTTTACCTTTTTCCTCTTCTTCTCATTAGGTTGCTTCAATAAAAACTTAGCTTTGAAAGCAGATTCAACATTGTTAGATTTGAAGTTATCAAAATTATATAGTTCAAAAGTAGTGAACCTACCTACCAGACCTTGAAAATTCAAATTAGAACCTGGTATACATCTAAGTTCTTATATTACAAAAACTCTAATAACATAAATAGGCAACAATGTTCTCAAAACTTAGTACAGTCTCATAATCTATCTTACCAATAGCTTCTCTTATTACGTTAACAACATCTTTTATCATAGAGCAATATTGACCAACATTCTCACCTTCTTTCATTCTCATATCATCAAACTTACTTCTAAGACTTTTAGATTTGGCTAGTAGAAAATTTGTGTCTCCTCCATAAATGGTGTGAAGAGAATCTCACATTTTCTTTGCATTGTCATAATCCTTGATATCATCAAACTTGGCATAGCTTAGGGAAGAGGCAATCTCCAACATTTCCTGGTTGTGTTCTTTCTTCTTTTTAAGATCTTTAGTAGTTAGGGCTTTAGCAGGATCAACATGCTCTATGATTATAGTAGATTATGCATGATCTCTAAGACCTCCTAGGTGTAGCTTCATCACACTTTTCCATGCAAGAAAGTTATCTATATTAAGCTTGTGTACCTCTCTTTCTGACATCTTGATCATTTGCTTCTAGTATAATCAAACTACTCCTCTTAAGAAGATGACTTTGATACCAATTTTTTGAATTCTTTAGAATAACTAAGAGTGGGGGTGAATCATTTACCCAAGGTCTAGATGTACAAATAATTTTTTTTCATAGCTTAGTGAACCCATATTAGTAAAACATATTCATTATGCATGCATCCATTAGATCATAAAATCACTTAAACTTGTAGGTTAATGTCAAATCAACTTTGCAGAAATGTAAGCATGAAACATAACATATTCAATAACACATTTGACACAATGATTTTATGTAGAAACCCAATTTGGGAAAAACCACCAATAACATGCTACTCATTCTCACTCTTCTAAAGTGATGCCTTATGAAAGGCCAACCTTGTTAAAGGTTACAATGCACATTGTTAAGTGTGACCTGGTTAGAGGATTTCAATCACCCTATTAGAAGTGAGCCTTGTTAGAGGACTTTGGGTCATTCACTTAGAACGTCACCTAGTTAAAGGATTTAGAAATGACTATTAGGTAAACTTTAATCCAAAGGATTTACCCTAGATTGGTACAATGATTATAAAGTAACATTATGGATTGATCTGATAACAACTTACAACTCACTTTTGCAGATTACAGATCTCTATTTTAGTCCTCCATTCTACTTGGCCTTCACATATTTTAGCTCTGATAGCTTCTTCACCCTTCAAGCATCCATACTCTTAAGCCTTCTTGGTTTTCTTGCCAATAGTAGTCTCTTCTCTTTGGTCATTGAATGAAGAAATACCTTAGACTCCTTCTCTTCCTTAGGTTCTTGCACATGACAACCTTTTCTTCTGACCAACCATCTCTATAAATAGAAAATTAAGATCTTTTTCTATTTAACCTCCATTGTCCATTTCAGGGTTAGGTAAGATTAGGTAGGATTCAATGAATCTACCCATCATTTCATTTTTATTCCCTTCTAGAAACTTCTCCTTCAATCTTCTTTGAATTCACCTCAAAATAGTTCATCTTGAATTTTGTGCAACCAACTCATCAAGCTTATCTTCCACATGGTTCACACAATCCAAGAAATCAAACTTGTCAACTCAGATTCATCAAATTCATGATCTTTCTCATAATGTTGTCACTCAGCATTTACTTGCTTTTGATGCTCAACACAAACTTTTTTGTTCAACATCCACTATCAAATTACTCGACACAAACTAAAGTTTACTAGTGCTCAACATCAACTAAACTTTACTTAACTTACACTGTATCACTTGACATACACTAAAATTTTACTTTTCTTGGCTGAAACTGATTTTCTACTTAGCTAGCACTAACATTGCTTAGCACCTACTTTGCAAATTGTTAAGCTTAGCAGACTTAATTCATTTTATTTGGTCTTCAAAGCTTAATCAGTGTATCCATCCTTTGTAAACTTAAGTAGATAATCAATGCACTATAACATCACTATCTTAACTAATCCTTGTACTCCTTTTTCATATCATAACTCAACCTTTCCTCTAGGTGCTATTCTTACCTCATTTGATCAAATCCTCTTCATCAATCAAACAAATCATAGTATTGAAATCATTTAAGTAATTATCTTACCAACAAGTAGTAGGTTTGACATCAGTGACAAAACAATAATTGAAACACATTCTCATACTTGTATCAATCTATTTTCAACAGGTATAATGTGATTTACTCTACTTGAATTGGAATTTTTTGATTGGAGAAGACAACTTGGTGCCACCTCATCATCCTTATCTTGTAGCTCCATTTGAGAAGATGTGTTTTTGTTGGTGTAAATACGTATTTACTATTTACACTTTACTTAAGTTTACTTTGGTTAATGCATTATTTTATTATTATACATTATTTTATTATTTATTTGGTGAGACACTTAGGAGTTTGTGTAATTTTATGAGTTGTCATGTTGACAACACAAAAGTAAGCAACTCTAATTCAACACATGGTGTCTACAACACTGGAGTTTGCATAATTAACTGAGTTTTCACGTAGAAAACATAGTTATTCAAACTCCTATTTTAACACATGGTGTCTACAACATTATTTTTCATGCTACACCTTTGTAGGTTTATCCTCTCATCATCACACTTAATCATGTGCTTGATGGAGGATAACCCATATCTGGTGTACATGTGCCTAGTTGTATGACTTATCATGTAGCTTATTCCTATTCATTCTAGAGGCCTTTATATGCAAGCACTCCTAGTGTACTTTCACATTGAATTGAATACATATCGATATTCTGATCATACTCTTTTGGTCTATTGTTGTGCTTGTGTTTGAGTTCCTTGATCTTGGGTGAATCTTTCCCTAAGGCAATTTCTTACATGGTATCAGAGTTTGGAGAATTTCTCTTCACATAACTATTCAAGACCATTGTTGCTTTAGCACCTCGACCTAGATTTAGAGTATCATAGTCATTGAGAGCATCTAGAGATAGAACAGATCTCGCCATTACATCCAAAACATTGATTCAGTGAAAATTGACTATAAATTTACCTACCCTAGGCCAAAGTCAATTTTGAGGCAAATTTTTTTTTGCAAATTGGCACCAAAAGGCCCGATTTGCAAGTTCAATATGATCTTTTTTTAGATTTGCAATTTAATTTTTAGATCTGTTATTTTAATTTTCTCTACAATTTGTTAGTATTTTTCTACAATTTTTGGAAGAATTTTTCAAAATTTTTTTTGCCCTTCAGGTAGTAGAGAATTTTTTTCGTATAGTTACCGGGAAGTAACACCCTAACCTTGCACCTTGCACAAAATATTCCTTCATAGGAAGCTACACTGTAACATCGGCCATATTTCCTATTTTTCAACACATGTTCAACATTCCATCAACATCCATTTAGCACCAAAATCTGGCCACACCTATACACTCGGTGGGAACCATACACACCGCCAACTTTTTTATTTGCATTCGGTGGCCGCATGATTTTAAACACCCAAATGGTGTTACCCACAGTTAATGTGGGATTTTAATCCCACCTTCTGGTGTTAAAACTCAGCTTTAGCATCCATAGCCTTTTCTCAGCCAGTGCAAGGGATTTTGACGCATGCAGTCAAAGTCTCTAGTGCTGACTAAAACATTTTGGCCTGCTGCAGAACCTCGTTGACAGTAATTCAAAATCTGGCCATGCAAAATGGTATCTGACACTACTGCGATGTTCAAACCTTTTCGATCATTACTGTCTAGATTCTTGGCCACTGTGCTATGTTTAAACCTCCAATCTGATAGCCATACACTAGTGCCACGTGGCGAGACAAGATTCCTCTACACTCACTAAAATAGACACGCAAGCACTGCGATCTCCCTACTAGGACAACAAACAACTTACCATGTGGAGCACACCTCAGTGCCTAGTCAGCCATGGGTCTGTCCTAGTCAGCCTGCTTGACAAATTTTTGTACAACATGTGTCACCTAGCCGTATTGCCATGTGTTTTTTCATATAGTTGATGTCATCTTGACATCATCGCCACATCAACAAGTGGCCTTTTTTACTTGCATCAACATTTTACTGTCTTAAAATTGGTAGCCGCTTGACTGTCATTCCTAGGCATTTTTTAACTATTGTGATAACCATTTGATTGTCAAATTTAAGATCACATTTTTCTGCCTAGACCCCTCTCCAGATGCAGTTTTGATTTGACAGTCTGACTTTGGGAGGCCATAACTAAGTCATACAAACTCCAAATTAGGTGTAATTTTTTAAATTTTGGGTAGAATTTCTTGAACTTTTTAGTGGTGGTGTTCTTTTCTAGTTTTGGTGCAAGGATTTGTTAGAAATTACATTTTTTGGTGATTGTACCTGTCCAATCCTACATTTTGCAAATTGAAACGCTTTGTATGGGCTCATCTAGATACATTTTTAGGTTTCTATTTTTTGAAAGTGTTTAATTTTTTTTGTCTACTTTCCAGATCTATAATCAAATTATAGTGTTATGTGGACAAAAATCTCACTTTTAGACTTTTCAAAATAGTTGTACATCTAAGCTACAGTGCTTAGTGATAGATTTGAGCCTCAAAAGGCAGTTGTAAACAACAAAATCAAAAGTCCACTTTGTACATTTTGACAAGTGGCCTATTGTACATGCACTACATATAAAGTGCCAAAATTTTTTTTTTTTCCGGGGGTGGGGGGGGGGGGGGGTTGAGGGTGGTTTTTTTTGATTGAGTGAATAGGGGGTGTGTATTGTGTTTTTGTGTCTCTCTTTTGTGCTCTTTTTAATTTTTTGCATCATGGGTTCACCTAAAGGTCCACTTCTAACTTCACACAATTATTCTACATGGAAAGATATTGTATGGAGTAGATTAATGGCAAAAGGTTTAAATCTTTATGTTGATGGTACAATTTCCAAACCCATTGATGCTACAACACTCTCTGATTGGAAAATTAAAAACCTACAAGCTTTAGGAATTATCTAGACTTGTGTACATAGATTTCTTCTTCCACATTTCCAATTTCAAGGAAGCCAAACCTACATGGGAAAAAATTGAATCATTGTATGGTAAGGTGGATGACGAAAAGGGATATGTAAGGTCCCGACCAAGTAAGGACTAGAAGGATCATTAATTTGTCTGTAATATAATTTGATTAGAAGTAAATATTAATTTTGTCATTAGAGAACATTATATGGCTTATGTAATAACATGATTAGGGAGGATCCTTATGTGACTTGCTAAGATTGGTATTTCTTAAATAAGATTGACTTATCTTTTGTAACCATTTGAATATTAGGTGCAAATGTGTATGTGATACTTTGTATAGTAGAATCTTGCTTATTTAATTAATGTGCAAAGTTAGACTCAACTTACGATAAACTATAGATTTTGTACATACAATTGGCATTGATTACAAATAGAAATGATTGGATCTCTTTACATATGACATGATAGATTATGAGACTGGTAGCATTAGACCTAATCCACACTATGATAGAATATCTAATTTATGTTAAAACCTTGATTAGCTAATGTGAGTTACCTTATGGGTAAATACCTTATATTGTTCATCTTACCTCATCATAATAATTAGATAGTTTTTGTAATTGAAATTTTGGCCAACTGAATTAAATAGATATTTTATTGTGATGAATACATTTTACATAAGGTAACTGTGAAAATAGAAATCAAGTTCGGGTTATGTGATTTTTGTTTTGAAGTGAATTATGCATCATTTAATTTAAAATAAAGAAGTACAAAAATGATTAGAATGTAGATAACACAGTGAATATTAGTGATACTCGTTATGTTATTCTAAGAGATGTTATGAGTTGAATCCTATAATTAGTGGAAGTAAGTACCTATGCTTGATGAATTTTTTTAGAAATTGCCAATCAATTTAAATGACAAGATCGTTGATGTGAATAATAATCTAAATATGGGAGTGATTTCACAAAACATTGGTGACTTCTAGGAGAAAGTCAATAGAAAAAGGGATAGTATGTAATATCCCATCTCATTATATATTTAGACTAAATGGTAAGAACTTGATTTAATGTATGTGTAAGGTGTTATGATACATATGTTATGAATTATTAATGTGGCTACTATTCTTGAAAATGTTGTAATTAGAGAAGTAGTTATAGTAGAATGAATGATACACATTTGCAAATAAATTTTCATAGACATATGATTCTTAAGAAAATGATGTTAGAATAGGTGTTGGTCTAATGTGTTGATCTATGGTTCAATCAAGGATATATCTATTAAGGTTTACAATTATATATTTATAGGTTTAGGTTACTGATGTTTAATTTGAATTGTGCAGAGGATGATTATGAAGACCTTCGAAGATACTATGCCAACTCCTGTAAAATAATCAAAGTCTATCTCCATGCAAATTCTTGTAAAATCGGATGTAAACTAAAGTTGGACATTAGAGGCATTAAAATGGACCCTAGAGTGCATTTTGGGTTAAAATAACCTAACCCACTTATACTACCTAGGGTTGGGGGTTAGTTGAGGGTCAAATCATGGTCAAAAATTACATTATGACACCTCAAAAGGTCCCCACTTCAAATATGACGAAAATGAATAGTGGGAGAGAATGGGTTATGACAGATTGATAAGAAAGACATGTGCCTTCATTAAAGGAGGAGAGGGTTTTGGAAGAAGGAGGAAAAATTTGGAGGATTGACCATTCACCATTGTTGGAGAGAAAAAGGGGAAGTTATATGCAAATAGGAGAATGGAGAAGGGGAGATGATGGTAGAACCAGTATGAGGAGGAGAAGATCAAGAGGGAACTTGAGAGAGAGATGAGTCTTTCTATCCCTTTTCTTTTGTAGTATTTTTCTTTGAGTCAGATTCATGTAAGTCTAAAATGTGCAACAAGTGTAGTTTAAAATATTGTTCTTGAATTAAGAACTCACTCACATGATAACATCTATGATCCTTAGATGCAGTGAGTTCTTGCTCGGGGGTATGGCTAGGGCACAAGAGGCCTCATGATGCCATTAATTGGTAGGGTGGAAAACGAGCATTGTTTGAGTATTTTTAGTTTTCTTTGCAACTTATAAAAGCTAAGTCTTGTTATTTGATTCAAGCTTGTGTATATGACTCTATGCAAAAGAGAAGTTTTTAATCTTACATTTGTGATGTATGAAAGGTTTCCTATTTGAATACAAGAAAACAAAAAAATTCTGTGTCTTATTAAGATTTATATTTGAAAGACTTTAAAATGGAAATCTAAATGTAATGCTCTTTTAAGTTGAGATAATTTAGTTAATCAAAGTTTTGTTTCCTTATAGTGCAGATTTGAAATTTGTAGTAGAAAATAGTGCTTTCCTTTAAAAGAATCTATATTTTATTTTGGGTATGAAATTATGGGCATGATAGGATACTGGATTGAGGATGACCTACTTCTCTTGGATCCTAAGAATTTTGACACAATTCAAGATTATATCAATAAAGCCAATGAGTTTAGAGCACTACTTAAAGATTGTGGTAATCCCATGAAATTTGATAAGTTGATTCATCACATCTTGAAGAGGCTACCTTTAGAGTATGCTTCCTTTGTTTCGAGTTATAATACTCATAGGTTAACTGTGGGAAGTGCTTTCCAAAAGCCTAGATTTGATGCATTTGCAAAAATGTTGATTTTTGAACAATCCCACTTGATAGATATGGGACTTCTCAAAGACCAAAGCATTGGTGGCAAGTGATGAGAACCAATCAAGTCAAGGAGGAAGAAGTTCTAACAACATCAATAAAAAGTAGTGGAAGAAAAAATAACAATCTGAGACACAACAATCCTCCTCACAGCAAGGCAATTCTTCTTCCAACAAGAAGGGAAGTAATGAAAAGAAGGAAAAACCTTTTTGTGCATATTGCAAGAAACCAAATCATGATGAGCATCATTACAAAACTAAAAGAATCGTTGAGTTGGAAAACCTACTCAAGAAGAACAAGATTCAAGTGCCAAATGCTTCCAAGGATTCAACTCTACCCACTTCAAAAGGAAAAGGGCAAGCACTTATGGCTGGTTCAAGTTCTTCATCGGAATGGATTCTTGACTCAGGCACCTCATATCATATGGGTTCTTCAAAGGGAGACTTTTCTTCATTGAAGCAGTCACAGGTACCACACATCTTTATGGGAGATGATACTAAAATGGAAGTTGAAGGGAAAGGACATGTGGAGATGGAAAATGGGGAATTCAAAGACATTCTCTATGTTCCAAGCCTTAGCTCTAGTCTCCTCTCAATTTACCAAATCACTCACCTTGGAGATGGCAAAAAAGTTGAGCTCCTTCTAGATTCAATAATGGTGTGAAGTATCAAAGATGATTTGTTGGTTGTAATGGGGAAAGTCAATCATGACAAGAGGCTTTATTCCTTCTCCCATTTTGTGCCTAAGTCTCCTTCACATGCCTTGTTAACTCAGTCTAATTCACAAATCAAATTATGGCATGAGCGGTATGGTCATCTTGCCTTCCACTATCTTCAACAAATTTTCTCAAAAAACATGGTCAAAGGTCTACCTATAATCAAAATTTCTAAGGGTGAATGTTCAACATGTTCAGTGGATATAGAGGAGAAGTTTCATAAAGGGAAGTCTTCAAGAGCACCGGTTATTCTTTAGTTGGTTCACATGGTTTTAGCAGGTCCTTTTGTAGTGACATCAGTCAGACAAGGTTGCTACATACTCACTTTCATTGATGACTTTTCATGCTACACATGGGTCTACTTTCTTCATCACAAGAATGAAGTGGTTGACAAGCTTTGAACCTTCAAGAGTCATGTTGAATAATAATCAAGCAAAGCCATCAAGATTCTTCAGATGGACAATGAAAGAAAATATATGAACAAAATACTTAAAGAATTTTGGAAACTTGAGGGTATTGATCTTCAAAATCCACCAGCATTCAGTTCGCACAAGACAGATGTTGCAACACTAAAGATACGAACTCTTAAGTCCATGGAAAGTTGCATGATACAAGCCAAGTCTCTTGATCCTTCACTTGAAGTTGAAGCTATAAGTAGTGCCAATCACATACTTAAAAGGTCTCCTCATAATGCCTTAGATGGAAAGACTCCTTTTGAGGCATGGTGTGGTAGAAAACTAGTTGTGAAACACTTCAAAGTCTTCGGTTGTCTAGCATGGGCAAACATAACTTCTAGGGGATGCAAGGCACCACCATCTAGGCCTTGTACTTTCATCGGATATGAAGATGGTGTTAAGGCATATAGACTTATGGATCCTAAGACTCATGATATCTTGGTGGAGAAGGATGTTCACTTTGAGAAAAGTTCACCCAACTAATCCTCTAATCCTCTCCACACTACATACACTGTGGAAACTGATAGTGACACCAGCGATAGTGATTCAATAGACTTAGATTTGTGGGATCCTATTGATAGATGCAGAGAGAGGTCACATCGTCAGCACATTCCACATGCATACATTGCCATAGTGATAGGTCCAACACAACAGGGTACACCTTGTCTTCCAACTTCAACAACAGGGGATGACTACATAGTAGATATTTCAGGTTTATTTGTGGAGTCATACATAATAGACTTGGGAGACATCATTGATGATATACATATTCTCTTTGATGAAGAAGATCCTTCTTAGTTGCTGTGAGGGCTCACTCTGACCCTCATGTCCATTCTCTACATGATTGATCTTCACAAGTTGATGTAATTATGGATCCTTATGTACAACAGTTGCAGGAGGTCTCTTTGTCATTCGAGGAGATAGTTAGTTCTTTGGGATACATTCTACATCCATCCTTACTAGATTTGCATTTTTTTATTTTTAGTGGTATTGGAAGGGGCAACCATTAGTATCAACACATAGACAGTTGAGTAGGTTTCAGGGACATCATTCATCACAGGGATTCTTTCTACACATAGGGGAAGCATCTCACTTGTACCTTTGCCATTGTTTCTTTCAAAGGGGAGGAACATTATTCAACACTCATGCACCAACTTCTAACTTGAAGCAGCTATCATTGGTCAAAACTCTTCATTTGGAGGGGGGGGACTACCTTGTCTCTCTTCTTTTTCTCTTTTATGGGGGGGACTTTTTTCTCTTATGGGGTTTTGTCCTTCTTAATTTTCACTATTGTTTATACTTGATGTATGTCATAATGGGGGGGTCTTGATTACTCCATCCATCCATGCATCATGTCTTTTCATCTCTCTTTTTGGGGAAGGGTTTTTCCCATGAGATTTTCCCTCTTTCTTCGCTTTATGAGAGATTGCATTTCATTATGTACATGGGTACCTAACATGGCCTAGTAGCCGAGACCCATCATGCATTTTCATCCTAGCTTTTGTAAGCTTAAGTACATTCCCCTAAGTTTCACTCAAAGGGGGGTGTTGGTGTAAATACGTATTTACTATTTACACTTTACTTAAGTTTACTTAGGTTAATGCATTATTTTATTATTTATTTGGTGAGACACTTTGGATTTTGCATACTTTTATGAGTTGTCATGTTGACAACACAGAAGTAAGCAACTCTAATTCAACACATGGTGTCTACAACACTAGAGTTTGCATAATTAACTGAGTTTTCATGTAGACAACACAATTATTTTCACTCCTATTTTAGCACATGGTGTCTACAACATTATTTTGTGTGCTACACCTTTGTAGGCTTATCCTCTTATCATCACACTTACTCCTATGCTTAATGGAGGATAACCCATATCTGGTGGACATGTGCCTAGTTGTATGACTTATCATGTATCTGATTCCTATGCATTCTAGAGGCCTTTATATATAGGCACTCCTAGTTTACATTCACATTGAATCAAATACATATCAATATTCCAATCATACTCTTTTGGTCTACTATTGTACTTGTGTTTGAGTTCCTTGGTCTTGGGTGAATTTTTCCCTAAGGAAAATTCTTATAGTTTTGAAGGCTTGTTTGTGTAATGTGGCTATTAAAATTGCAAATATTTCTTTGTCAATTATTAGAAACTAACTCTCAACATTTCTAATTTTGACTAGGTCTTCTAGAACTATCAACTTCTTGAGGATGAACATGTTGGTTCTCAAATGCCTCATCTTGCGAGTCTTCTCTATCTGTTGAGATCTTTCTCATGCCTTAACTTGAATTTGCATCTTGAACTTGTATCTTGATCTAATTTAAACTTGATTGTATTTGAAGATGTCTTCATGTGATTGTACCTAGCTTGATCTTGAAATTTAATTGCACTTTGATGATGTATCTTCCTCTCATTTGGAAATCTTGAAACTTGAAGCACTCCTCACATAGCTTGATCTCATTTGAAGTCCCAAACATGAGCTTGTAACATCATCTCCATCTTCCACCTCCAAGACCCTAAATCTTTGACCTTGAAAAACAAGGAGGGAAAATAATCAAGTTTATTAAATGATAAACTTTGAATGGTTTCATAAAACTACATTGCATTAGTATCAAAATAGGCCTTGGATCATGGATTGATTCAAGTTTCAAAGCAACGATCATTCCTCTTGCAAACCTTGACATGAACTACATATCAAGCCAGAATAGATTAATCATATATTACCTCCAAATGGAGGTTGGCTTCCTTAATTTCTTGCAAGTCTTGAGATGTTAAAATTTGGGAATAAGCAAGTCTTTTAGTTCAAACAAGTTACAGATTTAACTCTATTTACCCTTCCCATCAAACATTGAAATGAAATTGTTTATATTCAACAAGATTTTAGTTTCCCTAAGATTTTGACCTCCCTGCAATGATCATCCATGGATTCAAATTATAATATGCTATAAACTAATCATGAATATGTTGTACTAGAGAGTACATCGCTGCTAGTCCTAGGATAACTCATTGTTTTTTAGTTGTCTATTTTAGAGTTGAAGGGTTGAGTTGATCAAAATAGTCCAAAATAGAACTTTAAAGTAAGTCTAAAGTTCATCAAAATTTGCCTAGATTTTGTTGTTGATGTCAAAATTTCTTAATCCAAAATTTAAAAAATTTGAAAAAAAAACATTTTTCATACATACCCTTAGTGTGTATTTCTTCATACTTACATTTCAAAAAATCCAAAAAAAATAAAAACAAAGTGCATTTTGCATACATCCCGCATACTTATGCATAGTGACATACATCCTTAGACATCATGCCAATTTTCACAAGATCAAAAACTTCCATAAGGCAACAAGGTCCATACCGAACCATGTAAATTTCAAGTGACAAGAACCCACAAACATTATTTGACCCAATACAAGACATACATGTAAAACAAGAAGGTTTTCACCCAAACATCTTTTAATTCAATAAAATGATTTTGGTGCAGGAGCATCTGAGGTAAGGTCAAACCCTAAGTTTAGTTTTCATTTTATGGATGGTCTAACCAACCATGGGGTTAACAAAGGCTTCAAAAAAATTCCCAAGGTATGCTTAGGAGGTGTTGAGTTAGTAGATTTTGGTTTAGGAGTCTATTTTTGGTCAATAAGGTCCTAATAGTTAAAAATTACAAAAGTTGCTGTAGAGGGGAAAATGAAGGAAAATGTTAGAAAAGGGGGCAAGGAGTGTGTCAAGATGGAACTTAGGTGTTCTAAAGTCATTCTAGGAGGTTTGAGAACATTCTTTACAAGTTTGGAGAGTCTAGGAGCAAAATTACAAAAGTTGTCAAAAAGTTGCATTGACAACTTTGCAATTTTGAAAAATTGCATGACAACCTTTCAAGTAGTTTTAAAAATAAATGACGTGGGGTGGTTATGGATAAAACTATAGGATAGGGGGATAGAGGAGTCTATTTAAGACTTTTCCAACTCAGTTCTAGGGTTTGGATAGTTGGGTGTACGGACAACACCCGTAACAGGACAATTTTGAGCATTTTGAGCGTAGTTTGGAGTTTTTGGTTGGATTTTTGGATGGAATAGAGGACTATTTATAATGAATTAGGATCTTGTTTCCATGTTTTAATTTTGTGTGCAATTTTTTTGGTTTAAATTAAGCATTAATCAATAAGGTTTACAAAATTATTATTTTTTGTTGATCCTACTATCTAGTTTTGAGTAGTAAACATGAAAAGGGCTATGGCTTGAGTATCCTTCATCTAATCACCATGGCTCTTAGAGACTGAGAAATAGCCTTTATACATATTGTAAATATGGTTTGTGGAGTTTTTGTAATGCCTTTATCTATTTTTACAAGTGAGCCCTAGATAAGCAGACAAGCTTGGCAAGGTGAAAGAGAAGCTTGCAAAGCAATTTGCGAGGAAAAGCGGATTGATATGGATCAATCTTGATATGTCAATGTGGGATTAGTTTATGAAGGTAGAAAAAATAAAAGGAGGAGTTTGGATAAGGAGTTTGACACCTATGGAGGAATAAACACTAACATCATCCTTAAAACCCTTAAAAGTAGGGTTTTCTGAATCCGTATTGTATGGACATTACTGGAGGCCAAAACTTGCAAAATATTCAAGGATTGGTCATGTGAAAAAAAATTCTAGTATACACCAAGGTGCATTTTTAAGGTTTTTTTTGAGTTATATCTTTTTCCTTGATTCTAGGAGGGCTATAGGGGCTCTTAGGGCTACAAGGCCTAACTAGCCAATTTTGTGATTTGGGTGCAAGAACCTTAAAAAAGTGGTGTAGAATGATGAGGAATGCATTGAAAAACTTAATAGGAGTGTTCCACCTTGTTTTTTAGGCACTTGGTGTTCTTGGGAATTTTTGGCACTTCTAGGCCAAAGAAGGCATTTCAGGTGAATTGGGAAAATGACATTGGATGTTTGAGTTAGTGGTGAGTTTCTTGTGGAAAGAGGATTGTAGAGGGATCCTATGAGTTAGGGTTTGTATAGAAGACCCTATAGTGGCTAGGAGTAGCTTGGAAAGAGATAAAAGCTCTTAGTTGAAGAAAATCCCCATCAAAGTGGTATTAAAGCCATAAGATTTGGCTTGTGGTGGCATGCTGTATTCCAATAAATCAAGTGGATCTTCCAAGATGGTGATAATGCAGAGTTGGAAAAGGAAGTGGATGAGTAGAGGAAGCTCTTAGAAGAAAAGACTAGGGTTTTAGATAAGGCCTTAGAGGAGGTAAAAGACAAGTTGAAAGAGATAGAGGATGCATCCCAAGCTAAGGAAGATGAAGACTTCAACAAGGGTAAAGAGAAGGTGAGTTTGGAGGATGAGATCCCAGAACTAGATCCTCCACTTGGTGAGTAGGAACCATTCCTAAAATCCGTCAAGGAATTTGGAGGGAAGAGTGTAGAGAATGTGTCTTTATTTCATGGCAATATGGATGCATAGGTAGTCTTAGAGTGGCTTGAAATCATTGAGAACTACTTTGAGTGTGAAGGGACAAGAGAAGCCCAAAAGGTGAGGTTTGCAAAGTCTAGGTTGAAAGCTCAAGCTTTGACATGGTGTAAGTTTGTGCAGGAAGAAAGAGAAAGTGAGGGAAATAATCCTATAGCTAATTGAAAGGAAATGGTGACAAAGATTGAAGAAATATATCTACCAAAGGATTATGAGATTCAGATCTATAAGTAGAGGCAAAATCTCAAGCAGAAAGAACTTGATATGGCTACCTATACTGAGGAGTTTCAAAAGTTGGCACTAAGATCAAGAGTGCAAGAAGAAGAGAGTATCAAGGTTGCAAGGTACTTGAATGGCCTTAAATGGTCCATACAGGATGAGTTGATTTTTTTTAGCCTCACCACTCTTCAGATTTATTTTCAAATGGCTAGGAAGGTGGAGAAAAAACTAAGGAAGAAAGGGGACTCTAGTTCTAAGAACAAAGGTAGAGGCAAGGACTTTAGAGGTGGTTCAAGAGGAGGCTTTAGTGGCAAAAATACTAAGCAAAGAAACTATGGAGACTCTAAGTGCAGTGAGTAGTCCAGTGAGACTGGTCAAAGAGGAGGCTCTAGTAGAGGTAGAGGATCCAACAATGGTGGTAGAGGAAGATATGAAAACAACAACAAAGGTTCACACTTTAGTAACATGAAGTGCTACAATTGTGGTAAGATAGAACACCCTACTTATAGATGTCTAGAAAAGGTATCATCTTTGTATGGAGAAAAGAAGATTAACTATGTCCAAGAAGAGGACAATTAGAAGGCAGGAGAAGTAGACCTTAATGTGGAGAAGGGTGAACCTAATGTTGAGGAGGGTACTAGTGAAGGAACCAGTCAAGGATGAGAAAAAATAGAGGAGACCACTATTTAGAACCACATGCAAGATATTGGGAAAGGTGTGCAAGGTAATCATAGATTCATGGTCTACTGACAATGTCTTTTTAGAGGAGGAAATACAAAATCTTGGTTTGACTAAGATTCCACATGTGTGCCCTTACAAGGTAACTTGGTTAAATAAGGGACATAATATCCTAGTAAATTAACAAGTGTAGGTAGACATCACCATTGGTAAGTATTAGGATAGGATCTTGTGTGATGTGCTTCCCATGGATGCTTGCCACCTACTGTTAGGAAGACCTTGGCAATATGACAGGGAGGCAGAACATCATGGGAAGGAGAACAACTATTCCTTTAAAAAGGATAGTGTAACTTATAGAATCCAGTCAATAGTGAAAGAAGACAAGGTGGGGAAGACTACTACTAAAGAATTTCTCATGAGTGGAAAAGAATTCCTCAAGGATTTGAAGGAGAGTGAAGGAGTAGGATATGTTGTTATGCTAAAGCTTAAGGAGGAGGAGACAAAAAAATCCACACCTAAACTTGTAGAAGTGTAAGGACTATTGGATCAATTTAAATACATCATTTGTGATGGAGAATCACCTACTCTACCACCTAAGAGGGCCATAAGTCATTAGATTGACTTCATACTAGGGGCATCATTACCTAACAAGGCTACATACATGATGACTCTAAAGCAAAATAAGGGGATTGCAAGGCAAGTTCAAGAACTGCTTGATCAAGGGCTGATTAGGAAGAACATCAGTCCATGTGTCATACCAATGGTCTTAACACCTAAAAAGGAAGGTAAGTGGAGAATATGTACTAATTATAGGGTAATTAATTGAATCACAATTAGGTACATATTTCCCATTCCTAGAATAGAAGACTTGATGGATTGTTTAGGTGGAGCTAGATATTTCTCCAAAATTGATCTTAAAAGTGGATACTATTAGATTAGGATGAAAGAAGGGGATGAATGGAAGTTTACATTTAAGACTACTAAGGGTCTCTATGAGTGGTTGGTAATGTCATTTGGCCTTACCAAAGCACCAAGTACCTTCATGAGAGTCATGAATGAGCTTTTGAAGAATTACATTTGGGTATTTGTTGTGGTGTATCTAGATGACATTTTCATCTTCAGTAAGACCAAGAAGGAACATATGAAACATTAGAGTTTTTATTGAGGAAGATCCAAGAGGAGAAGTTGACAGTAAATTTGGAGAAAGTGAGTTCATGAAAGAGGAACTAGTGTATTTTGGGTTTGTAGTATCCCAAGGAAGTTTTAAGATGGACAAGGACAAGGTAGAGGCTATTTTGAGTTGGCTTACACCTAGATCTACTATTGAGGTCAAGAGTTTTCATGGATTGGCATAGTTCTATAGGAAATTTGTAAGAAGGTTTAGTGAAATATGTGCACCTATGATGGATACAATCAAAGGGGGGCATGGAGACTAAATTTGTGTGGACCAAACCTGCAGGTCAAAGTTTTCAGAAGTTAAAGAAGGATGTAGAAACCCAACCTATCTTAGTTCTACCTAGTTCTAAGAAGCCATTTTTGGTGGAATGTGATGCTAGTAACATAGCACTTGGGGCAATTTTGAGCTAGGAGGGAAAACTAGTGGCATTTTTTTAGTGAAAGACTTAATGAAGCCAAGATAAGATACTCAACATATGACCTAGATCTTTATGCACTTGTCCAAGGCCTCAAGAAGTGGCGGCACTACTTGTTGCCTAAGGAGTTTGTTGTCTTCACAGATAACTAGGCCTTGAGTTTTATTAACTCACAAGAGAAGCTAAGTCTAAGACACATCAAATGGATGGAGTTCTTACAGTCATATACCTTCACTATCAAGCATAAGAAGGGAAAAAACAATAAGGTGGCAGATGCCTTGTGTAGGAGTGGCTAATAGTGTAAGAGGTCAAGTTGTAGAGCATTGGATTGGATGGTTTCAAAGATCTATATGAGGAGGACCCTAACTTATCAGAGGCCTATAAGGTATGCACTAATTTTGCTAACCATTTCCATAGTGATTTTGTTGAATACACATTGCAGAATGGACTATTGTTCAAAGGACAACATTGTGCATCCCAAGGGGATTTGTGAGAGAAAATCTCATATAAGAGAAGCAAAATGAGAGCATGAGTGGGCACTTTGGTCTTAATAAGACTTTGGATCTTGTGGAAAGATTTTATTTCTAGCCTAAAATGCAGAGAGATGTTAGGAGGTATGTGGAGTGATGCAATTTATGTCAAAAGGAAAAGGGGACTTCATCTAATGCAGGGCTCTACCAACCTCTCCCTATTCCTAATAGGTCTTGGGGATGCATCAACATGGACTTCATAGTGGGATTACTGAGGACTAGGAAAGGGATGGATAGTGTCTTTGTGGTTGTAGATAGGTTTAGTAAGATGAGCGACTTCATACCATGCAAGACTGCAGATGATGCAAGTGATGTGGCCATCCTATTCTTCAAGGAGGTGGTTAGGATCCATGGCTTGCAAAGGAGCATAGTAGCTGATAGGGATGTTAAGTTTATGGGGAACTTTTGGAAGAACCTATGGAAGAGGCTTGGAAAAAAACTAACACATAGATCTACCTACCATCCTCAAATAGATGGTTAGACAAAGGTGATAAATAGGGTATTGGGAAACCTATTAGGATGCCTCACTAAGGAGTATGGGAAAAATTGGGAACATATTATTCCCCAAGCTGAGTTTACATACAATGACAACAAGAATAGGACACCAGGGCCAAGTACTTTCCAAGTGGTGTATGGTACTCACCCAAGATGTATAATGGAGTTGAGGGACCTACCTTTACATGACAAGATTAGTGGAACTATTGATGACTTCATGCAACCAATGAAGGAGGTACATGACCAGGTAAAAGAAACCCTGATGGAAGCCAATCAAAAGTTGAAGGAGAAGAAAGATGAAGGGAGGAGAGAGTTGCAATTTAGATGGGAGACTTGGTGATTGGTGTACCATAATATGGCCAAGTTACAAAAATGAATCCTTGGAAAGTTGCAAATGAGGAGGATTAGGCCATGCAAGATTCTTGAGAAGTATGGACCCAATGCTTATAGATAGACCTACCCAAGGACATGTCTATTTCTCCAATCTTTAATGTGAAAGACCTAGTACCCTATAAAGGTCCTAATATGGATGACATAGAGTACTAGGAAGAATTGAACAAGGATGCAACATACATGAGTATACCTGAAAAGAAGCAACCAAAGGTTGAAAAGATATTGAACTCCAAAGTGAAGAAGAGCACATGAAATAAGGTCTACAAGGAGAATTTCATAAAATGGATGGGTTTTTCCTAGGTTGATGCAACTTGGATTGCTAAGGGTTACTTCAAGAAGCTTGGTATTAGCACTAAGTTCTAATCTCTTGCAATACCTTAACCTCTTCATAAAGGGGAGAATGGTGCAGGAGCACTTAGGGTAAGGTCAAAGCCTAAGTTTAGTTTTTGGTTTTTGGATGGTCTAAGTAACCATGGGGTTAATAAGGACTTAAAAAAAAGTCCCAAGGTGTGCTTAGGAGGTGTTAAGTTAGTAGATCTTGGTTTAGGAGTCCATTTTTTGTCAATTAGGTCCTGATTGTTGAAAATTGCAAAACTTGCTTTAGAGGAAAAAATGAAGGGAAACATAAGAAAAAGGGGGTAAGGAATGTGTCAATATGGACCTTAGGTGTTCTTAAGTCATCCTAGGAGGTTTGGGAACATTCTTTGCAAGTTTGGAGGGTCTAGGAGCAAAATTACAAAAGTTGTTGAAAAATTGCATTGACAACTTTGCAATTTTGAAAAATTACATGACAACTTAGGCAGTTTTGAAAATCAATGACTTGGGGTAGTTATGGATCAAAATACATGATATGAGGATATAAAATTTCAATTTAATACTTTTCCAACTCAGTTCCAGCGGTTGGATAGTTGGGTGTAAGGACAACACTAGTAACAGGACAATATTGAGCATTTTGAGCGTAGTTTGGAGTTTTTGGTTGAATTTTTGGATTGAATAGAGGATTGTTTCTAATGAATTAGGATCATGTTTCAATTTTTAATTCTACATGATTTTTTTTTGGTTTCAATTAAGCATTCAATAAGGTTTACAAAATTATTTGTTTTTGTTGATCCTGTTGTTCAGTTTTGAGTAGTAAATATGAAAAGGGCTACAACTTGAGTGTCCTTCGTCTAATCACCATGGATCTTGGAAAACAAGAAATAACCTCTATACATATTGTAAATATGGTTTGTGGAGTTTTTGGAAGGTCTTTTTCTATTTTTACAAGCAAGCCCTAGGCAAGCAAAGAAGCTTGACAAGGTGCAAAGAAAAGCTTGTAAAGCAATTTGTGAGGAACAATGGATTGATATGGATCAATATTGATTTAGAAATGTGGGAGTACTGTATGAAGGTAGAATAACTCAAATGAGGAGGTTGGACAAGTCTTTTGACACCTATGGAGGAAGAAACACTAATATTACCCTTAAAACCCTTAAAAGTAGGGTTTTTTGAATCCATACTGTACAAACATTACTGGAGACCAAAAACTACAAAATTTTCAAGGGTTGGTCATGTGAAACAGAAGTATAGTATACACCAAGGTTTTTTTTAAAGGTTTTTTTAAAGTTATATCTCTTTCCTTGGTTCTAGGAGGGCTAATAGGGGCTCTTAGGGCTACAAGGCCTAACTAGCCAATTTTGTGATTTGGGTGAAAGAACCTTAAAAGAATGGTGCAGAATGATGAGGAATGCATTGAAAACCTCAATAGGAGTGTTAAACCTTGTTTTTGAGGCACTTGGTGTTCTTGGGAATTTTTGGCACTTCTAGGCCAAAGAAGGCATTTGGGGTGAATTGAGAAAATGACATGGGAGGTTTGAGTTGGTGGTGAGTTTCTTGTGGAAAGGGGATTGTAGAGGAATCCTATGAGTTAATGTTTCTAGAGAAGACCCTATAGTAGCTAGGAGTAGCCTAGGAAGAGATAAAAGATCTTGGTTGAAGAAACTCCCCATCAGATTTGACCCAAACATGACATACACTTAAAATGGCATTACCTCTATTGATCAAACACAAATGATGCTCTCAAAAACTTATGATTAATCACTTGAATCTCACATACTCCTTATTGAAAGGTTGCAAAAATAAATTGGATAAAGAAGCCAAAAAGGTTTAGGAGAAAATGGAATCCGTTATAAAGTGAGGCTGCGACATGGCTAAACTTTATAACTGTCCATTACAAAAAAAATTCTGAAGGTCACATAAAATATCTCATGGATAGATCAAAAATACCAAAACTTATTGCACAACTTGTATAGGAAAAGAAAAAATGTAACCATATACATCTAAATGAGGACCTTAAATATGATCAATCCAATCCCATTGCACTTGAATCAAGTGAACCTCAAGAAATGTCACAACCTTTGGTCCCAATAATTCAATCAAAAATAACTTGGCCTTCAAAGAAATTTCAAGATTATAAATTCATATATAATGAATTTTTATGTTTTAAAATTACCAATAATTGGTTAGCTTTCATCACTATGTCATCCTAAAAGTAAATATAACTAAAAAATATTATAGAGCCAACTTTCTCATAAAATCTAGGGGCACTCAAGGCTTAGCTTTAGTTATATCTTAAACTTGTATAATAAATTCATCTAAAATTATTAATTAGTTCAAGGTATAGGGTTGCATTTATTACAATATTTTTGTTTTTCTTATTTTTTACCAAAAAGGAAAGCTTAGAGTGTTATGAATGTAGGATTTAGTGAGAAGCAACATCGAGGAATCTTTGAAATTTGATTTCAGCATGGAGAGGTATAGTTTCAATAACTATCCATGAGAATTTATCATAGATCTGAATGAGAGTAAGAATCAAAAAGTTTAGATTGTGTAGTGGTACTTAAGGAGCTAAGAGATAAAGTACTTTGATTATAAAGTTGGGCTAACATGTTCTCCTCGAGTGAGCACAAGTACTCCTCGTGGGCATAATGATTCGTAGAAGACCACTATGTTGTAATGAGATCTCATGTGTACCATGTTGACTATAAACTTACTATAGAAAAAAAATTAAATACCAAGGTGATGAGCTTGTTGATTAAATATTGTATAATGAACATTGTATATTATACAATTAACAAAAAGCATTGTAAGCGGACAACTTTTAATTGATTATAATATGAGTGAATTTGAGAGAGGTGACCAAATTTTTATTTCAAAACCATATGTGCAGATATAAAAAATAAGTACAACATGTCCAATATTTTTGTAGATGTATACATTAATTAGACCAAATTTTTCTTTCAAAACCATATGTGTAGGTATAAACATTAAGTAAAACATGTCCAATATTTTTGCAGATATACACATTAATTATGCCAAATTTTTCTTTCAAAACCATGTGTAGATATAAACATTAAATACAACATGTCCAATAATTTTGTAGATATTTTTTCTTGTGAAGAAAGACCATGCCTGGCAATATGAACCCAGAATAAAATAACCAAACAATTGCTAGATTGTGGTCTCAATTATGAAGAAAAGTTGATAAATGTAATTGTCATTGCAAAAAGTGTAAGGACTTAAAGACTTGAAGAATTCTAATTAAAATAGCCCAGAGTCATTGTAGGAAACATGGTTATGTTGAAGGGGGGCACAATTTTTGTTGATTAGTGAATGTGGATTTCCAACTAGAAGAACATAGAGGTGTGAATATCCAAGCTGAGGATAACACTCCCAAGGAAGAAGATGATAATGTGCCAGAGGACATGATTGAAGAAGATGGTATTGGTAGAGTTGCTAAAGATGCTCATTATGATGGCACTAGCACATTTGATATTGATGATAAAGATGGTCTTGATATACCTATACTTGAGAAGACATACAATCCCCTATAACAAGGATCCCAAACAACTCTTCCCTCTGCAAACAACTCTTCTCTCTGCTATAGTTTTGTTGGTGAACTTGAAGGTTATGAATGGTTTATCTAATGTAGCAATGTCACATATGCTAAGGTATGCCATTTTTGTCATCTTCAATGTTAACATACCATTACTATTCATTATATTAATAATTCATATTTATTGTTGCAGGTTGATAGGTGATTTTTTGTCACCACCATCAAATATTCTGCCTTGCTTGTAGTGAGAATTATCTACCATTATGAATCAAATTGGAATGAAGTATCATACAATATTTGCATGCCCTAATGATCACATTATATATCATAAATAACATGAATTTATAATAGAATTCCCTAATTTTCATATTAGTAGATATTGGTTAGATCAAATAACAAAAAAGGTGGCTCACAAGGTTCTTTGGCACATTCCCATTATTCCATGTCTTGAATGATTATTTAGGTGCACTAGAAGTCAAGATGAAATTATGTGAATGCCTACAGATGGTTCTACGTTTAAAGAGATAGAAAAAATATGGCCACACTTTAAAGAAGAACCTTGTAATCTCAAGCTTGCATTGGCAGCAGATGGTGTCAATGCAATTGGAGATGTGAGATTTGTTCACTGAGTGTGGCCTATTTTTGTTATTAACAATAAAATTCCTCCTTGGATATCCATCAAGAGGGAGCACATAATATCTAAATTAATTTATAAATAGTGTATCAAAATGGTTATAATAATTATGTAATGTTTATGTTCATTCAATTACTAGGTAAGTACCAAATTAAAGATATGACCATGTATATTGCGCCCCTTATTGATGAGTTGTTGAAGTTATGGAATGAGGTCACTGTGTATGACATCTCTAGACCAATAGGACAAAAACAATTTTAATTACATGCAATGCTTGTATGGACAATATATGATGCTCCTGGGCTAACTCATTTTTATGGTATGTTATATTGTTAAGGTTACATATTTTTGGTCTGTTATAGTGCTTACACATTATTGTTGTATGTTTAAGTTATGCATGATAATTATACATGATCTTTTAGGTCTTCATACAAAGGGAAATTTTCATGTCTAGTTTGTGGTTCAAAGATGAAATCTTGTCATTCAAGAAGTTTAGGAAAGTAGGTGTTCAATGAGTTTAGGCACTTTCTCCATAATAATCATAAGTATTGAATTACTAAAAAATATCTTTTTAATGGGAAAGAAGATAAAACATCAAGGCCATGAAGAATAACACCTCATCTATGGAAGTTGGAATACGATTGACTAAGTCGCTGAGGTAATGTCTAGTTTGTGGTTTGAAGTTTGAAATTTATATTTTGATAGTGTCTTTTATTTAGTAACGATGTAACTGATGCTCATGAATGTTATTAAGGCAGCAATGACCAACTTCCTAGAGGAATAAAAAGTTATCCTACTTAATTTAGTAGGTTACCGTACTACAAGGATCTCCCAATCATGTATTTGCTTGATGCTATGCATATTAGAAAGAATGTAACAAAGACACTATGGAAAATATTAGATGGAAGGTGTGAAAGAGAAAAAATTTCCAAAATTTGTGATGAAATTCATGAATCCAATCATGCACTGAAAAATTTCATTTAATCAAATAGTAATGGAGACCACATAAATATGAGTGCCCTTCCTTGGTTATTAATGGAGTAGCAAAGTGATGCATTAAAATAAGTCATAAAATTTCCATAGGATTTGCTGCAAATATAAATAGTCTTGTATCAAAGAAAGGTGATTTTGGGCCAGGGTTGAAAACACATGATTGACATATCTTCATCAAGGTAAGTCATGTTCTGTATTTACAATATTTTTGTAAAATTGCATGCACTACCTATTATATTATTTCATAATATATTGAAATTTTTTTTTTTTAATGATTGCAGTATGTCCTACCTCTATCCCTCCCACACCAATTTGACAATAATATTAAACAAGTTATATATGATCTTGGAAAATACATGAGGTTAGAAGTATTATTTTTTAGATTTTTGTACATATATTATATTTATGACTTGTTTTACTTTTTATGTAATTTATTGTGTATTTTTATCTAAAATCTTGTTTATATGTTCTTGCATGTTGAATCTCTTTTAGGTGAGTATCATCTAAAGAAATTAATAAAAAAGATATAAAATATTGGAAGAGAAAAATTGCGTAGCTTATGTGTGAAATGAAAAAGTGTCTACCTTTAACTTTTTTCAGTGCTCAAGAACACTATCTCATACATCAAGTTGATGAGATTGAATTGTATGGACCTAAACAAACTAGGTCAATGTGGATGGTTGAGAGGGACTTGAAATTTATGAAGGGCTTGGTTTGACAAAGAGCACATCCTAAGGGTTTTATGGTAGAGGGATATATGGTATACCAGACCGTGGTGTACATTACTGAATATCTTTCCAAGTTTGCATCAAAGTTCCATGTAGATCACATTTGGGATCCCAACTCCATTAACATATTTGAAGGGGAGTACTTGATGGGAAAAGGTAGATTGAGGAAAGTGAGAGGTAATTACAAGATATTATTTTAGTTAATTAATTCTTATCCATCATCAATATAAATTGTTTCTAATTGGTCTAGTTGTTTTCTTTATAGTTGGTTGTGAGTGGGATGTACTACATTTGTATATTGCAAAAAAACTTGATTGGATGATGGTATGGATTCAAAAATCTCAAGAAAATGGTCTCTCATTAACATGGGATGGTGTTGCACATTGGTTAAAGAAGCTCATTGTAATGGATATCTCAAAGTCACACCAACACCCCTTAGCCCAAATATAGTAAAGGGCCCCTTAGAATAGTAGGGGCATCATGCACTAGCCCAGGCTTATCTTATATTGTGAAGGGCTAGTGCAGTTGGGTGGGACTATAGTTCTGGAGGTACTATTCTATAGGCTAGTTTTTGTTTACCCTCAACATATGTAATCAATGATGTTAGACCGAATCAAACCTATGCATCCTCACCCCCAATAACCAAAAAAAAAGTTTTTTAACACCAACTGATTGTATCACATGGATGGAGAGGTATGATCACATTTCTTCCTCAATATCAAAATGTTTGATTCATTGTGGTGCCCATTAATGTGATCTATTCTATAGCTAGCACACCATTTTAACCATTGCTTCAAATGGTTAATAGTTAATTCTCTAGGATAATTGCAATCCAATATTCCTTATGAGTCCAAAAATTCTTCCACATTTATTATTATAAAAGGAGACAATGCTCTTAATTTTCTCCCCTAAAGCCATTGGGATTATCACAATAATATATTTTCTATAATTGTGAAAGTCTTGTTGATAAAATTATCATTTCTCTAAGACCTGGGCATAGTCAATTTATCTAGGGTACTAGATATTGCCACTCATGTTACCCCCTACCTCGTACTCCAAAATTTATAGGAGAGCATAGGTCCCCTACCCTAGCCCCCTAGCCTAAAATTTTATGGGTATGCCTTACCCTGTCCCTAGAATTTTAGTTAGAGGGGGGGTGGGGGTAGCAACAACAAAGGCATAGGCCTTTAAAGAGCCATCTCCCTTTCAAATAGTAGGGCAGCTCCTTCTAAGAAAGTCTACTCATCCTACAAACAAGGTCATTCTATAATTCAATTATTTGACTATTGATGTGCTCCAATCTCAAAGAAGAGAACGATAGAGCAACAAAGTGCAACCGATCATTATGAGTGCCCTTCCCTTCCCTTCTCAAAAGAAGCCCCCTATCCTATCAATTATAGGCCCCAGTACCCAAAGGAAAGAATCATGTGTTAATTCATCTCTTGAATTGAAGAAGTAATTGAAGGATTTCAATAGAGTTTGGTTGTTGGCCCCTACTATATTAGAAAGAAGGGGTTAAACTAATAAACTAATTACCCCCCACCCACTCGACCAATTTATCAATTGAGTGCCACCATAGGAATGGGGTTGAGGGTGATGTTGAGATCTACCATCCATATATCTAGAGGGCCTTGTGGATAAGGCCTCGGTAAAGCCCCACATTTATATAAGGTAATCAACTCCATAATCAATGCAGTCACCACTTCGGATCCTGCTCCTCTACAATTTCTAGCCCCATATTCTGGGTGTGCCATGAGAGAATATTCTCATGACAATGGTACTTGATCTAGCATATGGCTTAAGAGATAGAAAGGTACATAGAAGATTACTAATCATGGCCCATAAGTTTAATATCAAATCATAGATCAATGCAAATAATCTTGACATTTTTGAATAATTGCAAGTCAAACAACACAAAGTTATGTACTACCATGGCTATAAATTTTGCATAAAAAAGTTAGATGAAACAAAGAAAACTTATGATTCTGGGATAGGTGCAATCTTTGCGGTCACCAATATTTCATCTAGAAATAACATACATCCTCAACAATCTAAAAATCAATACTATGGCATTTTGGATGATATACTTGAGTACGAATTTAATTCATTCAAATTAGTTCTATTTGTCATCAAATGGTATAGGCTACGACTAAAGAAAAATGATCCTAATAGGACTATTATTGTACATGATAGTGAATTTACAATGATTAATATAAGGTCATTTGAGCTAGTTGAAGATGAGCCCTATGTTCTTCCAAGCCAATGTAAGTGTTTTACTTTGGTGTTCCACATAAATCGGGTTGGTCATTTTTTATTAAAAATGATCCAAGAGGAAGGTCGATAAAGTATAATGTGATGGAAGAAGAAGATACCAAAGAATTAGAAGATGAAGTAAATGATAATCATGAATGAATGTTACATAATGATGATGAAGAAGATGGTGATAATTCTGGTGATGTTGACGATGATGGTGATCATGATCATGTTGATGAAGATGGTGATGATCAAGGTGACGATGGTCATGATAATGGTGATGAAGAAGATGATGATGATGAAAATGAAGATGGTGGTGGTGATGATGATTATCAAATTGACAAGTATGATGATGGTGATGGTGATGATGACATGGATGAAGATGATGATCAATGACATGATCAATGAAATGTATGTCGACATATGATCAATGTCAAGTATGATGGGGTCATGATTTATTTATAGAAAATTTCTTAGCTTGTATGTTTTTATAATTAAGTTATTATATTTTGAAATCTACTGTCATGGAGTATATATAATGATATTGCATAACTACCACACATAAAGTAGAGGCAAGGAATTAAAAAATATACAATGATTTCGATGAATGCATCATGTAATTTTTATCTTCTACATAATTTGTAGAATATATATCATATATATTTTTGGCTAATTTAAGATAAATGATTTACATATGTAGGATATTTAATGCCTTTGACCAGGATCTTGCACAGTCACATGGATCGACAGGTATAAGTCAATAGACCCAATAGATACAATTTTTTATTTGCATATCTTCTCTTTATCATCAACATCAACTTTAGTCCTAGTATGTCTCTCATTTTATGGATTGTAGGTATCACCAAATAGGTATTTTTCTAATCTATCTTCCTCGAGTGAGGAAAATTTGGGAATAGAAGAAAAAAGTGAGACATCTAGTAGGTCTAAAATAGGGAGATTAACTAGGTCAAAATATTAGAAGAAAATTCAATAAACCAATGCAATTTTTTTCTTACTAAGGGGGGCTCATGTTCTTATGATAATGAGAAAGAAGGTGATAGGAAGGTTCTCTTAAGGTACACACATCTTTAGAAAGAATGGGTACCCAAGGAATTACCTCTAGCCAACACTAATTTTTCTGTTAACAAAAGGATATAAGACATAGCTCCATATTCATTACATAGTTTGGGCCTATTTTTCATGGATGACATAAAGGTTAGTTACAATAAAGTTTCTAAATTGGTGTAGAGCACCTAAGGCTCTTAGGCATGAATTCAAGTTTTTTAGTAGATTAGAATCATTAGGAAAGAGGTTTGATCCATATTTGTAATTAAAGACTCAATTGTAAGGTACAATGGCACATTGGTGTGGTTATAAGCCAAGTGACCATTTGTAACCAAGGAGTCATAATAGGTGTGATTTTGAGTATTTTAATGATTTTAGGGTATTTTAGATGTGTGTGAGTCATTAAGACACCATGGGGTAAAGGTTTGTGAAAAATTGCAAAAAGTGCAAGAAAGTTGCAAAATGCAAAAAAGTTGCTAAAGAGCAATTTTTGCAATTTTGTTGTCAAACTAAAAAGGAAGTTGTACGGTCTTCCAAATATCCAAATGGAAGTTTTACCCATTGGAAGGCAATTATTTAAGGTCTCCACACATGGGGAAGGTCATTGTACGGACGGGTGGACAACATTTGGTGAATAAAACTTAGATTTTTTGCCCTTTTTTACTATTTTTTCAATTTTGTATGGCCTATAGGGAATGGTGGTGGTACAAGTATTATATATTTGGATATAGGGTTGAGTTAGGATTCCATTGAAATTCGTTTGAAGTGTTTATCTTATTTAGAGAAAAAGTTATAGCAATTTTTGTGCAAGTTACCTAGATTTTCCCTAAATCTGAGGGTTTTAGCAAGATGGCCTCCTAACTTGCAAAAAAACCTTGGGATTTCAATGCCACTCTGTGGAATGCAAGTTAGGAGAGGTGTCTTTGATATGGCAAAGTTTCAGGGTTGTAGGAGTTGGGCACCTATTTTTACTAGCAAGCCCTAGACTGAACATAGTCTTATGTCTAGTCTAGTTTTGAAGAAAAAAGAAGGGTCAGGCTCCCAAGTTGATTGATTTGACCTAGGTGAAGGGTGTAGAAGGAAAATTTATGTATAGAATAGATCCAATTGGTTGAGCCAAGTTTTTGAATCCATTTGTTTATGTTTTCCTTGTAACCCAACCTAATTTGGCCAATTAGGACCGTGACACAAAGTGGGCATAAGTTGATGCTGGAGTAGAGTTTCTGATTGATATTTTGGAATCTATTAGGAGTATTTTAAGGGTGTTTAAAAGTGAAAAAACATTGGGGGGTCCTTTGCATGATTTTGGAGTTTGACCGCTGGAACTAGGAATTGTCCTAATAAGAGTGTTGGTAACAGTTTTGCAATTTGATTGTTAAAGTGTTGAGAAACTTCAAAGTTGGGTTTTATTATTGGTTTGAGTCTATTAACACCATTTCTATCAGAAAAGTTGAGTGTTGAAACCATTCAAGAAGAATTTTCCATTGTAGGCGTATTGGTAATAGGGAGTCCCTAAGTGTTGTGGTTGATCCAAGTTGTTTGAATACCCTAGGTTTGAGGGTTGGGCCTATAGAGTGGAGTCCACTTGTAAGGTAGATTCTACCTATGTTTAGATCCCATTGGATTAGTCACTAATCTTGGAGAAGGCCTAGTTGCTATTTGGAGGTTGAAAGCAAGTTAAGGTGTTGTTTGAGGTTTGGGGAGAGCATTTTTTGGTGCTTTTTCTACATGCTCTACATCATGAATTGATGGAGTATGTAGGACCTTCTTACAATTAGAATAATTACATGTGGATTGTGCAATATAAAAAATTATGTGTAGGTATGCATTGTCACCAAATTATATACAATGCAAAGAAAACGATCAAAGTAAAAGGCTCATTATGTATATTGATGGAAGACCAAAAGGAACATGGAATATTGTAGGATTTATAAATATTTTTTGATCTGTGTCTACTAATAAGTGGCTGAATTGTATTCGAGGCACGCGAAGGAAATCATGTTTTTGTATGTGTGATAAAATCAATAAGTGCAGGGGAAGAGCTTCTGATAGATTACAAATTGATTCATGTAGATACAAAAAAATCCCTATCATGGGATTGGTAAGTATAACATTTAAACTGATTGCCTCTAGTTAATATTGACTCCAATATATAATCTATGGTTTTATTAATAATTTTTTTGGTAAGTTTATTACTTTCATTTCACTACTAATTGCTAAGAATTACTAATCTTTTTCATAGGGTGACATGGATACACCATAAGGCATAGGTAGGGATGTACTAGCTCACACACCTTCTTCAACGAACATAAACCTTAATTAGTGTAATTATACAAATTATAAAGAAACAAAAGTAATATTATTATGTTCATTTATTTATGGATTTGGAATTATTTTGATGGAATTTTATTGATATTGACGTCACAACTTGATACTTATTGATAGGGAAAAGAGAAAATGATAGTAGATCAAATGCAATATGAAACACAAGCATCATTTGTAGATGACATCGCGTGTAGCACTAACCTTGTATTCATGGCCCATAAACTTATAACAAAATATAGTGATGAAATTCTTAACCTTGTCCTCAAGAGAAACATAATTGAGGAGACAGAGGCACTAAAAGAAGAATTGATACTTAGAGTTAATTCTTTGAAGGTAACTAGTAATTAATCTTAAGCAATAATAAAAGTTCAATAAATGTTTATATTTTATAGTATCTTTGGGATCATGATTTAAAATATTATGTGTTCTTCTTACAGGATTTTGTGACACCTATGAGACTGCGTGGTCAATATGGTGAGGATTGTAGCACACAACCTTCATGTAAGTAACACTTTTTCTTTACAACATTATAACACTTAACTTTGATCTTTCTCCATTGCAAATGAAAACAAACAATGTTGCAAAAGTATTTGCTAAAAATGTGGCTTGCTCCTTTCGACATCCTTGAAAATCACTATTTGATTTATGCTCCAAAGTCCATAAAACAACTCCTATGAGAAGAAAGAATGCAGTAGTTGTACACGACATTCCTACATCAAATTTCTACACTACTACAATTATACAAAGATTACCCTAGAATGCATATGAAAATTAAACCTAGTGCACCAAAAAATGCAATGTGATAATTATATCTTTCTAGCCATATAAACCAATCACAACTGCAACTTCTATCATTCCATACATATAATCTATATATGCAACCACAATAAGAAGCTATCTATTTCTCCCATAGAAATCAATCATTCCATACTAATATGATGAGAGAGTTGGATTTGTTGCTCCAAATGAAAGAATCGATACATGAAGTTAACTTGTTACATGTGAAACAATACGAGCAATAATAGAAGATTGTGGCCCTACTAGTGTAACATTGTTTTTTTTCATCAACATTATAACACTTAACTTTGATTTTTGAATGCTTCTAGCTAGTATCCAATTTGATCTTTATCCATTGCAAATGTCTTTGCTAAAAATGTATTCTTCAATTCATGATGAAGTGTGGATGCCTCCTTCGGTCATCATTCCAATATTATCGATTGCATTTTTGGCAACACGGAGCTTGCATACATCTTCAACTATGCCAAGTGCCACTGGTAAAACCTTGTTTTCCTATATTTTGTAATGCACTAATCATGCATTGTTTGTTTTGTTGGGTGGATTTTATACTCATGAACCTATTTTTTGCACTAATAGATACACCATCGGTTGATAGAACAACACAAACTAGTACTACTGAAGTTGAACCATTTCCTAGAGTAGCCCGTGTGACTAGTACTGGTTCATTTGCAGGGACATTGTTGTTGGACAAGAAAACTATGTTTTTGTTAAAATTACCAAAGTTTCCAAGTGCTTTAAAATTGCTATTATTTATAGTATAACTGTAGTTTACTTATACATAACTCATTTTGGACTAATAATCCCACGTGATATTTTTGTAGGAAATGATGTTTTCTATGATCATCTTTTTGAAATGACATTGAAGTAGTTTGGAACCACCATACGTAAAAGGTATGTAGTTTCATATCATTGCTACAATATTTTTCTTTTCTTCCATTTATTGTACTATATTAAATTTATTGATCTAAAAATTTCTTTTTTTTAAAAAGGTGGAATGAGTAGGGTCCTAAAATTTGTTTTAGCTCATTACATCTTTTGAGGACCTTTTTGGAAAAAACATTTTTGACAGTGCCCTACTTCTCAAAAGAGCATCCAAACATATAAAGACTATGAGGGATCAATATAGAAGGGGTCTAAAGGATAACCCAAAGTATGAGCATCCTCCTATGATTCCACTGATGGAGTGGAATGAAATAATAGAAGACGCAAAAGGGAAAAGGCTACGTGGTAAAGAAAATGAACTAGAAAAGGGAAAAAGAAGGTATGTCATGATAGTATTAAGTAGAATGTAATCATTCACTAATTATTAGTCTTTGTAAATATATAATCTAACGTGTTTCAAACTTTTCATATAATGCAAGACATATCAAAAGCTACAAAAGTGAGACTATAAAAGGTTGGCCAACACAAACTTGGCTCTGGTGGCTATATGAATCTTCACTCTCAACTTGTAAGTAGCAGTAATAGAATTTCATAATTTTTTTAATATAATGTTGCAAATAGAATTGAGTAGTTGAGAATTTTCTTTTTTGATATTAGTTTCCAACATAAATTGATTACATAACATTTCACTACAGCCTTCAAATCCTATCATAGAACCTATGCATCATGGACATGATGTGCATCATAGTGGTAGAGGTATTAATTTTCTATTGGAAATTAACTGTGCAATTATGAATATAATTTAACATCTTCAATTGCAATTTGACGTGTAACCTTTTTTTGAATATTTTAAAGCATGTTGAACATCACGGTGAAGGAGTGGAGCATATTTGAAGTGTTCAACATGTTGAGGTGGTGGCAGATCAAAATGTTATTATACATGATGTGGTATTTTCAGGTAAGAAAAATGCATGTAATGTTTAACTAGTTAATGAAATACTTGTAACAATAAAAAAAAGAAAAAGAGTATGCTAATTTAACCCATTTACTTGTTATTGCAACAGAGCCTCCTTTAGTGCAACAACCTTGTGCTCCTCAAAATAGGAGGAGGACTCATTATAATTTGACATTACATGTGCCACAAGAGGAGGAGAATGCGGAAGATATTGATGCTCCTATTAGCATTTTCCTTAAGAAAGCTAAGAAAAACAAAAAGAATAAATGATTTTAAAAAAATGCTCTTTGATAAATTTTGTTGGATAATGAAAGAACATTGTTTTAAGTAATCATATATGAATTTTGCATATTAATATTGATTTTTATGTCATGTTAATGAAAATTGTTATGTGTTAATGAAGTCTTGATTAACATTAAGTATTAATGAATTTTATATCATATTAATGAATGTTATGTGATTGTATTAATTGATTGTTATAGTTCATAAATGGATGAATGAATGAATGAAGTATGTAATTAGATGATAGTGGGGAATTTAGATTGATGTTAGGGGGAGGGTGGTGAGGCCAGATGAGCTTCCACCTTCACATGGTTGGCCTTGTTAAGTAGAGAATATTAAAGTATTCTTGAAACCAAGTGAAGCTCAAACTAACATACCTTCATTAACTAATCAATTTCATTCATTGTAGGTCTAGAATGATGGGATGATACTCTGTGGTATAGGTATGAGTATCTATGGGAGGATTAGGTACTTGATCTTCTAGCTTCAACAACTTTACCACTTGCCTCATTTTGGGTCTTGCAATTGGATCTGGATGGGAGCACCACAACCCTATCCCTACCAATTGTTCCATTTCAGCCTTCTGAACTCCCCATTTAACTTTATATCTGCAACATCCAAAACTTTTCCTTGACCATGGAGATCTCATACCTACTCCATAAGCCTCATATGATGCTCTTGAAAGTTCACATCTAATGATCTCTTTCCTATAGCAATTTCCAAGGCCACAACCCCAAAACTATAAACAAGTAATTTAGGGCTTGTTCTTCTTATCATCACACACTTAGGAGCTAGGTAACCTAGGGTTCCAACTGCAATTGTAATTTAAGACAAATTATTATGCTCCAACATCTAGGCTAAACCAAAGTCCCCAACCTTTGCATTGAAGTCACAGTCAAGCATAACAAGACTAGATTTTCTAGCCTCTTTAATTCAAAATCTTTTCAACGAATCTTTCAAAATAATGAACTCTTTTTTATTTGAGCTATTCTTAATTGATAGATTTTATTTAGTTTCTTGCTAATGATAAATAACTTGAAGTAGTATATCTATTTGAATGTGGTTATCAAAAAATTTAAAGCATACAACTTTAGTTTTTTGGTGTTATGTGCCTAAAGTTGGATGTAGCATCTTCAAGGGACTCCAACTTGGTTTGTGGAAACCTAAACTATTCTACACCTATATCTCTTCCATTTGATAATGTTGAATTGCTAATATTTTCTTAGAGGTGATACCTCTTTTCTAGTCTTTCATGATTAATCAGAGTTGAAAGGCTACATGTGCATTCATTTTGCTGGTTTATTTTGTAACCAAAGTACAAACCCCATATTTTGATCGTTGTAATTTTTCCTTCTTTTGATTTTTTTGGGTTTAATTCCCATTTCATCATGTAGATTTTGAAAATGGTTAATGTTGTGGCTGCCAAGGTTGAAGGAGATGTTGATTCACCAATATTCATAGTGGAAGATGAGGTGAAGATTTTGCCTTTTTTATTTTATTTTTTTTATTTTAGAAGAATTGTCATAGTTTTTGCATGCTAGTCTTCTAATTCTATCATGGAAAAGAAGGGCTTAAATGAGAATGATGATGCAAAAGTTCCCTAGCCTAAGGTAAGAGGTGTTGGTAAGGGTTGCAAGACAAGAAGGAATGCTAAAGAGAAGAATGATGCAAGTTAGCAAATGGTGATAGAGGCTGAAAGAAGGCAACAATGTCCAATGTAGTAAGTTCCTAAATGTTATTTGCCTATTAAAGTTTATAGTAGTATGTACATGATGCTTGATGACGGTGTATATGGTCTTGGAGAGAAACTAGGTAGGTAACTTGACACACCATTAATAAAATTCATTTGTCTAATAACAAGTTGTCTTGTATCCATAGAATTTACAAGATCATCTTCCTTTGTTGTGGAATTTTTGGAAGGGGTAGTGATATAATATATTGGTCTTTTTATTTTTCAATGACCATAAAGGAGCCATCACATCTTGAAGATAGTTAGCACACTTGAAGCCAATTAGCTATTTCTCATAACAAACCTTTAAAAGTTAAAATTAAAATAAGAAAAAATGTATCTATATATATAAATGTAAACACATGAGTCTCCCTTTAACACATGTATTTGTCTTTATATTAATTAGATATGTATATCACCTAATCCAATGAGTGTTCAGTATTTCATTTATTCTCATGAGCAATGGATTCATGTGTGAATCACTATTCATCATAGATGAGTCAATAAATTAGACTCAGAAACTACACAGTTAAATCCTGATAGCAATATCTTAATTAGACTATCAATTAAAGAAAACTTTGAATATTTGATGAGGGGAAACAAAATAAAAGAGACAGGAATGATATCACCAAAATCTCAATTGAGCACATAAGACTTTATATTGAACTTGAGGATACTTTCACCATAATTTTACATGTGTTGCTGGTGCATACAGTTGACAAAATCTAGAGTAGACAATATAATCAACTTCTCTCTGTATAACTATAAGAATAATGTCTTTATAATAATTCTATATTATATGATATCCTATTCTAAATTCATCCCTTATAATTATAGAAATTAGATTGGTTACATAGTGAAAGGATATGTCCCTTTGTTTACAAAATTTACAATTGCTGACTCATTCATGTTGGAAATACAATAGGGAAAGTAAATTCTTTTGGGGGGGGGGGGGGGGGGGTGTTGGGTGGGTGAATCAACACTTAAAACTTCAACTTTAAAATCATTCACCACACATCCATCTCACAATCTATATACATGTAAATTGAAATACCAAATCAAGCATATACATCCATAGCATGAAAGTAAATAAACATTCAACACATGTATGACACAAGATACTTGGTTACCCAGAACCCTCCAAGAAGAAGGTAAAACTAGGGTGCGAATGATACCCATAGATCTTCACTATTATAGTAATAAAGTGTATCCAACAAAGAATACAATGTTTGATCATGAAACATGATCTACTGTGTGAAAGGTCTGCCCTGTTAAAGGCTTACAAGATTGTTAGATCTTACCCCATTAAAGGATTTTAACACCTTGTTAGAAGTGTGCCTAGTAAAAGGACTTTAACTTACAATGAAGTAAGAACCCTATTAAAGGACTTGCAATAACTTGTTAAGACTACTCTATTAAGATATTTAACTGATTCACATGTTAGAATGTCTCATTAATGATCCTTTAGTTAACATTCTATTGTTAGATAACATATCACCTCTTTCTTGATGTGCACTTGATCCTCACTGATTAGATGTCTCTCTATTGTCTTCTAATTCCTTTCCTCTCTTTTCCTCTAACTGATTTTGCAATGTATCTCAATTCACAATTCCTTAGCCCCCATAAATGTTGTATTTGCACATGCAAACTTCACTCTTTTTCTCCTTCCACGTGCATCAAAAGTTTGGGGTTTGTCCTCCTTAAGAAGACCTAGGTGACTCAGGGTTAGGTATGAATCAATGATTGTGATTCACCCAAATTATCGCTTAATCCTTCCCTTTTTCTAATTTATTGCATGAACTGCATAGGCATTCACAATAAAGATTCATCTTTATCATCTAAGTTCTCAAAAAAATCCTTAAGTCAGCTCCAAAATGGTTTACATAGTAATTTATGTCATTATAAACAACTATGTCAAAACTATATTACTTAGCACTTGAAGTCCCTGATGCTCGACATCAACTACAACTTTAATGTTGTAACTTAGCCTCTAAATGACTTGACATCCATTGATCAATTAGCATCTGAATGATTCGACACATACTATCTATTCAAAACTTACTAGTTACTCGACACATACTGATTATCTCTCGTTCAACATATACTATCTGACAACTTATGCTCGACATGTATTAATTGTTCAGTATGAATTAAGTAAATGACTTAAGTATATTGTCACTCATATGTCAAAACCAATTTGAGATTAACAATTAACTATATGGACGTAAAAGAAGTTTATAGAACAAAGACTTATGTTGTCAATTCTGATGATGATGATTCAATAAAATCATTTCCTTTTCTTGTGTGTTTTGCATATTTAATATCTCCTAGTAAAGTTGCATGGTTGATTACTTCTCTTGCCTTGATCTTGATTTCAAACATCTGATCCATTTGCATGTTGGCCTTTGACATCTCTAGGTTGTCATTCTGTGCAACTTATAGGGCTCATTCTTACATCACATAACACATATCCATCCATCTCTCTCAGTCAATGGTGTCCTCATTTTCATCATGCCAAGATATAACTCTATGTTCTATAACCAATTCCTCCATTAACATTAAAGAAAACTTAAATTCTCATAAATATGCAATATGATCCTCAATCAACCTTTCTGCTTCTTGAATATCTTCATCTTCTTCGAGGGTATTCTTTTCTTTGACCAAGATCTTATATATCTCATTATGTCTCAAAGATACGGGTTCATAAGTGCTACATATATCCCAAACTTGACCTAATTTGTCAACCAAGCTCTTAAAATTATTTCTAATCAGAGTGCTAGAGACTTCTCTTCTAATCATTGAAACATCTTTTAATTTTGTATTCTCTTCTTACAATTTCTTTAATTCAATTCTTAGAGCATCAATAGATGATTGTATCATTGGTTACACTAGAGGCTTCCCTGACTTTAACATATTTTTATTTAATTTATTCCAATTATCCCTCTCAAATTTTACTTGTTTCACACTTGCTTGATCAAACAATGTCATGTTCACTTGCATACCTGCAACCTTGTTAGGGTTTTCCACCCCTACTTTTAGTGTCATCAAATAACCAAAAGCTTGATCAACATCAATAATTTATGGCCTTTTATATGGGGGGTATAAGGCCCACACCAACATTTATTTTTTGTCTTCCACAAATCTTGAACCAATTATGACATCTTTGACTCCATGTACATCAAGTTTCATATAGTGTTTACCAGATTTAATTAAACTATCAAAAATGTATGATGCACTCAAATCCCAAATAGGCATAACCATTACCCCTCCTTCATTCAACAGTTTCCTTCCTCTTGTCAGAGTCATATTCTCAACTTCCCTTTTGATATCTTCCTACAAATTTGTCATTAGTTCTTGTTCATTCTCAAGAGAGATATTTTGGATATTCTATCTCAAAAATTTGCCTTTGTGTTTATACAAAACAACCATAAAATCCTTGGATTTGATAAAAGCATCATCACTTAAAAAATTTCTTGACTCCAAAAGTATTTCATCCTTCTCAGCATTTATCTTATCAAGGATCTGCAACATCATGCTCCAAGGGCTTATTACTAGCTTTTCTATAGTTCTTGAAATTGGAATAGGGGAATCTAGAATCTTCTAATTATCTTTTTTAAACAGTTATTTGGCTTTTCCCCTTTGTTCTTCCATTTCCCTATTTTGTTCCTGATTCTTTTTTAGTACTTCTTCCCACTCCAAATTCTTGAAACCTTCCTCATATTCAATGCCTTGGTGCCCAATTTCTATGATTTCCTACAGGCATGAATGTATCCTTTTGGATCATAATGACTCTAGGAATCCATGGTGTACATGTGATATTCATTTTGTAATTTCTCTCCAATATTATCGTATGACTTAGTTGAACAAATAATAAAGTCTCCAAAAGATAAAGTTGGTGGAAGGAAAGTCTACTTTCTTTGTTTACCTCCGAAATTTTGTTTGCTAGATTTAGACAATTGCCTTACAATTTCTAAATATGCAATTCTACCAGGTATTGATGTTGGTAATTTGTATGGCCTTCATTCAAACCAAAATACTTTGGTTCAAGTGAAGTAATCATATGCATACCAGTCTCCCCAATTGTGTTTTATTTTCTCTCCCAACCCATTGTCCTTAGGTCTTAAAAATATTTTAATATCAAGGCTAATTGGGGGAAAAGATTGGTGTCCAAACAAAGTGTACAAAAGTTGAACAAAATGATATTCAAATGTAAAGTAACAAGACACACTAAACCTATAATCCCATACTAGTGTCCACATTTGAACATGCTTCATTTCCCCATTAGAATCCCTCAAATTCAATTTCAAACCCTCACCCCACAATCTTCTCATTTTCCAACATATAAAACCATATGCATAAGCAAAAAATAATGTTTAAAAGTAGGGCACTCAACATCTTCAAAATTAAAAAAAGAAGTATGAATGTTATCAACAATATACTCTACATAATCATAGGGTTTGGGCTCCAACATTTGAATGTCTTATGCTCACACCAATTAGGTGCTCCCATCCCTCCTACTTCTCCACATGATTGGTATGTCATTCTAAGTATGTCTTAAACACTTTGAAGTTGAATGGAGGTCCATCTTCTATAGTTAGAGGCTCCTTTTCTATTTTGTGCAACATCAATTTCCATTGCATATATGAAATATTTGACCTCTCATACTCTTTTTTCATTTCTATGAATGACAACCTTTTAGTCAGATTGTCAGTGAATCTAAAAGCTTCATTTAGAGATTCAATGGATATCTCCATGAATTTTTCCCTATCCTTGTTTTATATGCATCTATCTTCAGCATTATATTTTCTTATAATGACCTTGAGTAACTCCCCATTCACAAACACATTTTCCACTATCAATTTTCCTAAATTCATCTCCTAAGGATGATAGATAGGTGCCTTGTGATTTCTCCTCACATAATGATATAAAAAGAGCTCATAACCCCTAGTCCTAGTCAATACATCTCCAATGTCACTGTACTTGTCTACAATTCCATCTGGGGATGCAAATTTTCTTCTTCTTGACTTAGAACCTGCAAAAGCCATATGTTCAATGAGGCCTTCATTTAATTTCCTTGGTGGCACTTTATCATCTTCTTTCTGCTTCTTATCAGCTTTACCCTTTTTGACTTTCTTAGCTTTCCTGTTCTGTGTAGAACTAGAACTCTCCATGACACCTTCTGAAACTTTCTCTAAGTACAACTCTCTATAAAAATTGAATACAGACAACAATCTCACAATTTTCCTTTAAGATTCATGAGCTCAAACTAGTAATGATTGTCTTGTATTACCAAATAGATTGCATTCATGCATTTACTTTCCATAAAAATTGAAACATAATTCCATTTTTATCATTGTAGCAAATGAATGGGTTGTCATAAGTCATTTCATGCACTTATTTATGTGCCTAATGAGATATATTCAAGCATTTGATTGCTACAACTTTCAGTGATATAAATATATGAAATTATGATCACTATAGCTTATTCTCACAAATAGAGAATTGCTTTTAACTTCATGTCTATCACTATAACAATGGCAATATCACCATCACTTATTGCTATACTAGAAACCCTTCATTTGCGATCTCCTATACACCTTCTCACTATTAGGTATAACAATATCAAAACTTCAACCTTCAATATTGACACTTGAAATGTGGCTATAACATAAAGTGATATCCTATAGCTCATCATTGATCACTATATCTCCATAACACAAAATGTGATAAGCAATCAAATTCAACTTATCACCACAACTCACAGTGATGCCCTTTTAATAATACAACCATCCATCTCTATAAGTTACAATGATCTCCAAGTTTCATTACTAAGTACTATATCCTTTTTGTGCCCTCACTGCTCAGTGATAGATCATGATCGCTATAACATACATCGATATATGAAGACTTATCACTCATTGCTATAATGAAATTCCATATCCTCTACTCTTTGATGAGATATATCGCTATAAGTTATAGAGATATTTCAATTCCATTGCTCATCCCCATTTTGATAATGAGTCTTCTCCACAGAATGATGAATCCAATCATTATATGCTATAGCAATATCATACCCTACTTCAAGCTACCTAAATTGCAATCACTAAAAAATAGCCTAATATCTGATGCCTTATTGCTATAGCTATAGAGGTAATCTCAAAAATGAGAATATCTTCATGAATTCAAAAAAGATCAAGCCCTAGATTAATCAATGGATATTTCCATGTTATGAGTAAGCCCCAGGAGTACAATTTTGTAATAGGATTCTTTGACTTGAGTGATAAATAACTATTTTCTATCAAAACACAAAGAGATGCAATAAATGATTCCTTATTTTGATAAATAAATTCTATCTAGGATATACACAGGTAAGAAATGAAAGTAGGTAAAATGTGAAAAAATATTTGGAAAATATTGAGTTCCACTAGAAGGGACAGACTTATCTTGTGGAGAAAGTGTAAGAGGATGCCTTCATTTGATTGATCTTGTAGGGAGTGAGAGGATTGATAAATCAAAGGTCACTAGGGAAAGACTTAAAGAAGAAACCCACATAAAAAATTCTCTCTATACTCTTGGGGATGTTATATTTTCTTTAGCTAATAAGAGTGCACATGTCCCATATCGTAACAACAAACTAGCCCAAATTCTTCAGGATTCCCTGGGTGGCCAAGCAAAGACACTCATGTTTGTACATCTCAATCTAGACATTGACTCTTACTTAGAGACAATCAACACTTTGAGATTTGCAAAGAGAGTGTCTACCTTGGAACTGGGTGTTCAATGTAGCAACAAGGAAAGAAAGGATGTTAGAGATCTCAAGGAACAAATTTCCAAATGGAAGGAAATCATTGCAAGAAAAGATATTGAGCTCAAGCATTTGCAAAAACTGAATCCTTGAAGATGTCCTGCACACTGTTAATAAATATCATATACACATCTTGGAATTTTTTTTGGATGTATTCTATACAATTCTTGTGATAGCAATCTTATTATTATTAATTATGTGACTATGACTTCTTGTTATCAATTGAGGTTTTTAACTTATGCATTTCTTATGTTTTCTCAATATTCAGTTGTGTGTTTTTATAAAATTTCTTAAGAAATTATATTTTAGAAGCTTAAAAATTTACCAAATATTTATTATATCTGGATGGTTTTCATACAAGTGAAAGATCAGTGTTATACAAAAGATCAATGTTTGTCTTTGATCACTATAGAGATTATTACTTTAGACAAATAGTAAAACTATTATGCATGTTAATATAGGTATTAGGCACTTTAACACATACCTTGGTAGAAGTCATGCACTAGTCTTGTGCACTTATTTATCTTAATCTCTCCCGAAGCATGTCTAATATATTTTCTTTTTAAACATCTCGATAGATTTATGTAGCAACTATCCCATCGAAAGGGAATGCTTTTCATGCTTTAACTTTCCATTGTAGCTTGTACCTATAATCTTGCAAGTTCTCAACTCAAAGTCTATTAGAGTTTTTAACTCTATCATCAACTTGTATGCAACAATAAGGAAACTCTACTTGAAAAATAGTACCGAAAGTGTGGCTCAAATAGTTGCTCTCTTCTTTTGTACTGACATGTCTTTATAACATGATAAAAAACTATCAGCACTCCCTTAACTATTTTACATATCTACTAAAATGGTTATCAATGAAAACACTTCAGTATCACCTATGGTCTTTTTAAATGTAAAATACTATTTTAAAAGCATTCTTTATTTATTTTTAGATGTAAGATATTGTTTTAGAAGCATTTTTTATTACTCTAGTATGAGCTATTTGATTCAAAACATATTTAGTTGAACTTTGCAATTGCAACCAATACAAACATTGCCAAGTAATCAAGAACATTTGTACTTTTCCGTGTGATGCTCTAGGCTTGCTTCTTTGCTTGAAGTCCTTGTGAATGCACATTCTTCTTTGTGATGCTTATCCATGCTTGCATCTTGCTGTCTACATTGATTAGTCATCTTCTAAAATACCTATTGGAAGTGTATACCCTATACATTTCTTCTAAACCTTCGTTTCTTCCTCTTGTGCTTTGGATCTAATGACCAAATCATTATAAAGAAAAATAAGTAACACAACCCTACCACTATGTGACTTGACACAACCATGTGAAGTCCACCATGATAGAAATATGTACCACATGAGGATACACCTACAACACAATCATACTTAGTATCAAAAACCAAAGAAGTACCTTCTTACTAGTATAGGTTGTCCCCATACACATGCTTGGAATAGTTTTCACATAGCTCTTCATTCTTATTTTTTTCTCATCTTCAGATTCCTCAAGCCTAGATACCCCTACCCCTATCAGAAACTTCTCATCATCATTGTGCTATATTTTTTGGCCTTTCACCATTCCCTTGGTGTCTACCTTGTTATTCTTAGCCTTGATTGTCCTTGTGAAATTTTTTTGCCCAATCTTCAAGGGACATAAAATAGTACCAACTAGTATCATTCTTTCTTTATCAAGATTTGCTTCCTCTTTGTCTTCATCAACAACTTCATGAAGACTTGTTATGAGATGTATTATGTGATAACTACTGGCTGACTTGGTACCAAAAATTGCACATTTTCATACATAGATGAGCTACTTTGGAGGAATTAATAACCTACATCAAATACATTGTTGTTAATTTTCTTACTGATCATGTTTTTTGTAGCTTGTTTTGAGGGTATAAATATGAATTTGAAACTTTTGAAACAAGAATTTTATGAAGATGGATTACAGGGAGGGAATAAAAGTTTTGATTTCCTAGATGACATAATTATTAGATATGTAGACCACCATAACCTTCTATAACCTGAGACTGTGGAGTCATTGTTTGTGTTGCACCTAACTCAAGATCCCAAGTAAGATGTTTATCAATATTAAATGTATCCTACTGCATGTTACACCATCTAATTTTTGTAGCTTTTTTGAATCATTATTTTTCAATTCGTTATCTAATTTGATCTTTCTCTACTTGATTATTTTATAATGGCAAGAGTTTTTTGAAAAATGATATCCTATATTACTATGCTAAATAATGGGTGTACTCATTTTATTTTACTATATAGGAAATTGGAGCCAACATGTCTATCTTAGCACCAAAATCCATCATGTCACCATATATCCATTGTATGTTTTAGCTTTAGAAGTAGTCAAATATCTAAGGTAAAGGTTGGAGGTGCCAATACAATTTAACTTACATCTTTATTGCCAAAGAAAGGGAATTCAGTATAGCCAGATAGTCTTTCATAACTCATTACCATGCCAGTTCCTAAATTGATAACTTCCAAATGAGTGGTTTTTATGAAGAAAAGCACTCATTTTGATGATTTCTTCCCTCCAACAACCACAATATGTTTTGTTTCAAAGAACATGCCATACTATTTTTTATTTTGACATAAAATACACATCTATTAGTCATGTTAGAAATATTCTTTGAAATAGTCAAGTTAGATACAATGCGTTTTTGCAATTGAAGGGCACTATACATTTTGGTATGAGATATTTAGGGAATGATGAATTGATGTTGCAAGGAATTGTGGGTTTTGACTGGGCAGGAGATACAGGTGAGAGGAAGAGGACTTTAGGATATTGCTTTAGAATACAACTTCTCTGACAATGATATGTCACTTAATGTAAGTCTAGTTCAACTTTTATAAGTTTTGTTTTAGATAAACTAATAAATACTAAATGCCTACTTATTTTTTGGACACGAGGTAATGATTGATTTTCATTTTTTCCATGTAAGCTTGAAATAATAGTGGTGCTTGATATGAGGTTTCAAATGTCTTAGTTAAGTTGTGTATTTGTAGGACCATGAGAATGATGATGCAAGGAGGAGACAAAAGATGTTGATGATGAGATGGCAGACATTGAAACTCTTAAAAAAAATCTACCCAGACCAAAACAATAAAATAATTAAAATCAATTAAAAAGGTACTAAGTAAAAATTCATAGGTTATAGATGTGATGTGGTATATTTTAATCTTAGGCCCTTGTTTGTGTGAGGACAACTAAAAGTGTAATGGGGGAAGTTACAAGTCATGCAATTGGTACTATTTTAGCTTCTTTATCCTATTCATTATTTCCATCAAACTTTAATGTGTGGATAATGTTTCCAATTAATTATGATGTATATGTTATTTATAATGAATAATTATAGTATGTGATTGCCCATGGTTATTATACTATCATATTGTTATTAATGGTATAATGTGAATGGATGCTTGTTTGTTAAGAGGGCCCTTGCAACCTATATGTAAGAATTTAGAGAACATAGATCAAATGCAATTGTCAGAAAAATTTTCCGACTCTATCTTGGAAGGAACTAACACCGAAATGATCTAGAGGACTTTGCAGGATGATAATATCATGTTTCATTAACTCGTGTAGTGATTCTTGCATGTTCCTATATTCTTGTCTATTGATTAAGAGTTCAAACATGACTGAGACACTTTTTAGTTAGTTGATGTAACACCCCACCAAGGGATCCAAAAGAACAAACCTAAAGTTTTACTAAGTTTGCCAAACATTTTTTTATTTAAAGAATAACATATAACAATAGTCATAAAGTAGCAGAAGCAATACATACAATTATACATAAGAAAACATAATAGATTACATTCCTTAAGGATCCTAAGACATCGAATCACATTTAAATTTAAATAATACTAAGTCCTACAATTAACACATACACATAAAAGAATAACTATGAGTTCCATCCATTTAAATATTTTACATTTGTTTCAAATGCCACTTGGCAATAAAATTTGGAATGTACAATCATCCATTGTACATGTCACTGGGTATGAAAGGTTGAAAGAATATACATTTATAAAAATAGATTACATCATCCCTTTCAGATCCATGAAACAAAATACAATACAATAAGTGAAATCATCCATCATAATACACAAAGATAAAATGAAAGGAAAACCAGACAAAGAACTCCAGCCACAACATCAACGGAAGGATCTCAATGGTAAAAGTAAAAAGCACTACCACCTGACCTCATGGTAACTCAAAAAGATCCACTCTCTCCACGCTGAGGAGATAGTCTCATGTCCCAAACAGGATGCCAATCCCCAAAAATCAAAGGAATATCTAAGTCAAGGAAACCCCTTGTAGACGCTTAAAATTATCCCTAAACACTATATTAAATAATTTTAGTATTGCCTGTGATATTGTAATTAATTATATTGCTCACATTCCTCTACTTATTTAATTAAACTAATTAATTAAATGAGTTCATTCTCCTAAGTATTTAAATTTAATTTAAATACTCCTAGCCTTAATGTGTTAAATTAATTTAACACATGATCCTCCATGTTTTTCTCTTTTTAAATAAATTTTATTTATTTAAATTCTCCACATCCTATTAATTTCTCTAAACTCATGATTAAATTAAATTTAATTTAATTTAATCTTAAGCCTAACCTAGAGCCTAACCTATAACCATCATTTTCATCCTCTTAAGCCTACTCCTTCTCTAATCCCACTTAATCATTCCTAATCATCTCCCTAAGTCCCCTCATTAGCCTAAGAGTATGCTCACACATATGTGAGATGGCATGCCTACACACTCTTGTCTCCCACTCTTCTTCTCAAGTTTGCTCACACGTGTGAGAAAAATTTGAATTCTTGACCATTTGCATGGCTTGCATGTCACCTTATGTGGCATCTACTTGGATGCCACCTCATCAAGCCCTCTCTTGAGCCTATAAATAGAGGCCTTGTATCAAGCATTTGCATCTCTCATTTTATTGCATTGTTATCATGTTGGTTTGAGATTTGAGTTTGCATTCATAGTTTGAGCTTTCATGGTAGTTTGAGCTTGCATTAGTAGAGTTTTCATAGTGATTTTGTAGGTTCATACTAATCATTTGGTAGCTGATTTAGTTTGCATCTTGCATTGTTCGTTTAGTTTTCTTCATGCATTTTCATTTCCATTCCATAGCTTACATTCTTAGTTAGTTTCCTTTATTGCATATCATCTTCATTATTGAATGATTTCAAGAATGACTTTCTCCATAGTCATTTCTTGAAGTGTTCTTCATCCCACATGGCTTAGGATCTTAGTGCATTTTCATTCACATTTGCATTTACACTTGCACTCACACACTCAAGAGATTCATTTATTGTTGTGTTTGAGAGAGTACACCAAACATACCCCCATCTTAACACACCAACAAGGCCTCTTATGGGTGCCTTTGTTGAGCTGTAGAGGTGGCTGAAAGATTTGGATTTGTTAGTTGATTAGGGTTGCAAAACCCAAGCAAGCATTAGTTAGTGTTTGTTCCTTTCATTTTGATGAATCTTTGATGCAATTTCAAAGTTTTTAGCTAATGTTTGTTTGTTAACCCATGCTCCTAACAGGTCACATTTTTTAGCACAGATTTTGGCATGCCTAGTGGGACCCACGTCCCTGGTTTCATTTCAAATATTGGCAAACAACCCTAGTTTAGTCATAAAACATCGTATTGTCGTCTCTGCAGGCTGCAGCGTTGTCTGTGACTATCGTCTGCGCAAACCAGCATCTCCACAGACCAGCATCTCCGCTCTCTAACATCTTCATAGTAGTTCAAAATTTACTTGCATTTTCACTTAAACCAGTCAGTCATCTTCGTTTCTATTCTATCATCTCCGTTTCTGTTCTATCATCTCTATTTCTATTCTGTTGTCTCTGTTTTTAGCTTTTCGTCTCCAAAATTTAGTCTGTCATCTACAAACTTAGTTCTATCATTTAAGAGGAGTATTCTATCATTTGCAAGGTTAATTTTGTCGTCTACGAAGCTAGTTTTGTCATTTGCGTGGAGTATTTTGACGTCTTTGAGGTTAATTCTGTCATCTTCGTTGTGTGTAGGTCTCTATTTTTCATCTCTAACTTTTGGCATCTCTGCATTTCACATTACCATCTGTATCCAAAAATGCACAAAGTGTCTTCTGTCGTCTTCTAAGTTTAGCGTCTGTGTGTTTTGGCATCTACGTGTTTCGTCATCTTTGAGGACTAGCGTCTGCACCTATATTTTGGCGTCTCCGCATTTTAACAGAATTGTGAAAATTTTAACAATAATTTTTGCTAACTAATTCACTTGCAAATTTTTACTGACAGTTTTGATGCAAAGAATTAACTTTAAAAACCTAAAAAGCAAAACCAATAGTGATTTTTTATCACTAAAGGAGATTTGTAGTGATTTTTATCACTTAAACCTTAAGGGGCTAATGAACTTGTACGAATTTAAACACTTTCATTTGAATGCATGAATGTTTAAGTTAGTTAACATTTAGACTTGGTGCTTAAAATTGACATGAATGTGTAGAGTAGCTAACATTTGGACTTTGGTGCTTAAAATGGACATGAATGTTTAAGGTAGAAAACACATTTGAATTTGGTTCTTAAAAAGAATTCACACCATCTTGAATATTTTAAAGGATAATGGACATGTATGCCTAGGCTAGACAATATTGGGAATTGGTGCTTAAAATAGACATGTATGCCTAGGTTAGATCACATTTGGGTTTGGTGCTTAAAATGAAGTCATACACTCTTGAATTCCCTAAGGTAAATTGACTTTATTTCTTGCATTTTTGTTTTTAGCATTTTACTTTCATGCACTTGCTTTACTTTCTTGTTGACAAACTCGCATTTTCATTTACGTTGGTGCTATTTCAAGTTGGAAAGAACCTTGCATGTTTTAATCACAAGTGTCTTCAAGTAGATAGAAAACTTAAAGCTTCATTGCGAAAGAACAAGTGTCTTTTAAACCTCAAGACCACTTACATATTCTCTTCCCTCGCACCTTCGGGTGATCTTGGGTGCACAAGAAATAAGTGGTTTTATTTTTCTTTTTTTAGGAGGCCTGCTTAGGGATTTCATCACCCCTTGGAACGACCTCAACTCTAGTGTTCTAGTGGAGTATAAAAATCAGGAGGTGAATCGAAAGACACCTCTCTTAGAAGTGGAATATTGTCACTCTTGGCTAAGCCCCAAAGAACTTTATACCTTTGGGAAGTGAAGGAGGAGATTTGGGTTACCGTCTGCCCCTGGCTGTGTGGTAGTATTTTTTTTCATTTATAGAGTTGGGCCTCACGTACCTTGTGTATATCGAGGACACCCTTTAGATAAGCCTTGTTCATCTTAGAGATAGCCTTATTAGAGTTGTTGGCATGTTCAGCGTGCTTGTTCAAACATTCAAAACCAAAGCCAAAAACATCAAACAAGTTCTAAGATGAGTGAAATTGTGAGATAACCTTTCATTGAGTAGTGAGGTCTTCTTGACTCACGATTAATTTTGGTAGTTTTCATTTTGAAATTGGTTGAGTCTAGTCACATCTTATTGCAAAGCTTTTGGGTACTTGAAATTTGGGTCTTGTTTTATTCCTGCCATGATCGATAAAGTCAAACATAAGAAAGTGAAGTTGTCCAAACCACCTGTCTAAAAGGAAAGGAAGAACCTAGCATACGGTGACAAAAATTTTTGATATGCTATCAAAGACATTCAAAAGGAAGAAGCTACACAAGATCGTTATGATAGAATTGAATATAATGGAAAACTTCGAAACTGGTCTGCTTTCCCAAGAGTGAACCCAAGGTTTTTATTTCCACTGAACGAGGATTGAGTTAACTACATTAGTGACCACAAAACTCTCATCTTTTCATGTCTACCTCCATCTTTCCAAACTCCTAGTCTTCCATTTTCAAATTTTCTTCTGGAGAGCTTAAACCATAAAACATCTTTTGACATTGCAACACTAGACCTTTCATCCATAAGCAAACATTTATCCTAATCACAGTCACTTATTTGGAATTACAAGTCCATCTCCAAATAGTGAGCAATCAACTTGGTGTCCTATCTTGCCTATAAGATCACTTGGCTATCTTTGGTAGGAGAAAGATACTACTATCCTCTAATCAAACTTTGTTTGCTAAACCAAGGTCTTTTGTTCAAACTTGGGTAGTTGACCCTTTAATCACATAAGGTTAATAGCTCTTATCCTCATTTTCTTTTTCTTCCATAATCTTCCACCCATTGGCTTGGTCACTCTTGTATGGTACACACATGATCAGGAAGGTTCACGTTTAATCCCATGTCATGTTTGTGGGAATCATTAAGGCAATTAGAGATGGAGAATCCTTTTCCTCCACTCACAACTTCATTAGGGAACACAATTCCCTCTAGTTCGAACCTTGGTATGCCTAACTCAACATCCACACGAGAACCAAAAGATCCCTTCCATAACACAACTTTGGGGGATCATGACGAAGAAATATACCAAGGTGAAGATCCTATTGTCCCTAACGATGTACCTAGTGATGTTAGGACATTCCTTGCAGACCCCTACAATGTGGAAATGATGGAAAAATCCATTAGGGCAAACAAAACTGAGATATTCCTAAATTTGGTCAAGGATGGTGTTAATGTTCCCCCAAGCTTTGATGAGAACGCTTTGTTTAGACAAATTACAAAAGGTGGTGCACTCGTGTTGCCCACTTCAAATGTAGCTTCGACTTCTAGCAAAGGGAAAGAAACCATGGTAATAACTAGTGCTATGCCTACATCTAGCACTTCAACACAACCAACATTTCAATTGAGTGCAGAACATATTCAACAAATCATTAGTGCCATGCCTCATGTTACCACACATGCTAGTATTCCACAATCTACCTTGACAACTTCAAATGTGGGATGCTTAGGCATTGGACAAGTGCCTACTCAACCAATGGCAATTTCGACATAATCAATGCACTGCTCTTATTTACAAGTGCCAACCACTATGGTAAAGCAATCCATGCCAATTCCAACAACTGCATATCAATACATTGGCCAAAGTGGAGTACCTCCACCACCTCACACTACATTTGGGACTCCCTACAATTTAGGAGGTGGATTTGTGAACTCTCAACAATCACAAGTGCAACCTAATCAAGATTTGGCTCAACAATTCCAAGAATTACAAAATTTGGTCCTTAACATGAACAACAAAGGGGTGAAGGATGTGTCTTTTGAGGAAATTTTTCCTTTTCCATTTGATAAATCCATTAATATGGTGCCATTTCCAACCGGTTTTGAAATACCTAAATTTGACAAGTATATAGGAGAGACATGCCCCATCACCCATCTCAAGGAATTTTCCATTTTGTGCCAAGAAGTAGCTTACAGTGATGACTATCTTAAGAGGCTCTTTGCATGAAGTCTTGGAGGCTCCGCACTTGAGTGGTTAATGAATTTACCTAAGGGCTCCTTTACTTCTTTCAATGATTTGACAAGCAAGTTTATAGCACAATACTCTTACAACATTGAACATCATGCCTCATTGAGTGACTTGTGCAACACAAAAAAATGAAATGGAGAAACTTTTGCCAACTTCCTACAAAGGTGGAGACATCTTGCTAATCGTATGCCATATAAAATTGAAGATTCCCATCTTGTGGATATATTTATCCAGAACTTGATACCCAAAATGTCTTTCCACATGAAAATGGCTAGCCCCGAAGACTTTTCCACTTTAGTCAAAAGGGAAAGAATATTGAAAATGGACTTTTGGAAAAAGGTACCATCAAACATTATAATTCATCATCCTCCAACAATGAGTCAAACAACAATAGCAAAACCAAATTCTGGTCCAAGAATAAGGGTGTTACACATGATGGTGTTATTGATGTCAAAAATCTTCAAGGGGGGAACAACAACAACTACCACAATCGAAACAACAACAATTCAAATCATGACAATCAAGGCAATCAACAATCTCGTAATCAAACACAATTCTTTCCATGCAACAACAACTACAATCGTGACTATGATCGAAATAGAAAGTTCACTAACTTTTGTGAACCTTTGGAGGCTATCTTTCAAAAATTAGTGGATCACAACTTGATGGTATTTCCTAACACACATCCTTTTGATGAAAGTCAACCAAAGTCAAAGTGGTATGGGGAAAACGAATATTGTAAATACCACTGTATCAAAGGACATGACACCAACAAATGTATCAAGCTCAAATTTTTTATCCAAAATCTTGTTGATGATGGGGAAATTGAAGTAGAGGGAGGTCCAACCTCTAAAAATGCTAAATTGAAGATATTTCAAAAACCATTTCCCAATCACAACAATGATAATACCAATACCAACAATGCGAATCAAGCATCCACATCAAATGCATTACCTTATGATTACTCTACTAACCACATATCAGGGTTTGACTCCTTGTGTGGTCACATTGAAGAGGTAGATGCTCATGTGAATACCATTTTCTGACAAGCAGCTAATTGTGATGCCACCACTCGATGGGGAAGACTCACTTTGCAAGCTGCCACTCCCAATAACACTAATTCACCAATGCCACATGCACCTGCTGTGCCATCCACCTCAAAAAGGCCTACCTCTCGCTATGATGTGTTGTCCTAGCTAGGTTAGACTCCTACACAAATATCCATTCTTGAGCTTCTTACCACATCAACCATCCATAAAGAGATCTTGGAGAAGGCTCTTTTAGAGTCTCGTGTTCCTAAAAACATTAATGCTTCCCAATTCACCGCTATGATTGGAAACCTTGCCGCCTAACAACACCTTGTCTTCAAAGATAAAGATTTCCAAGGTCCTGATCCCCACCATAATTTGTTGCTCCACATTGAAGTCCTTATACATCGACATAAGATTAAAAGAGTCCTCATAGACAATGGATCTAGTTTGAACCTTTGTACATTGAAAATGAGTCATTTCTTGGGACTTCTAGAAGACCTCCTAGATGTCAACAATAAAAGAATATGATGAGAGGGAAAGAGAATCAAAAGGGGTTATCATGTTGCCTCTAAAATTTGGACCAGCCATCATAAATACTAAATGCCATGTCCTAGACTTGGATTTTCCATATAACATCTTGCTTGGTAGACCATGGATACATACACTAAAGGTGGTCCCATCTACCTATCATCAGTGCTTGAAATTCCCCCACTAAGGAAGAGAGATCACAATCCTAGGGGATCCCACTCCTTTTGAATTTTGTAAAAGATTGGAAGGTGCACCAATGAATTTTTGTCCAATAAGTGAGTATGCCAAAGTTGTACCTAAATCTCTCACCATAACAGAATCACCTTCCACAATAGTACCAGAATTAGCTAATGAGGATTCAAATTCCCACAAGGGGAAAGAGAAGGTTGAAGATACTAAAATTAACACCACAGGGAAGAAGGTCACTTTTGCTAATTTAGGAATGGGAGAGTATAAGTTTGAAAATGCCATGTGTGTTGGATAACTACCACCCTCCCCTTGTTCCTTTGGAAAACCTTCTCAATTATCACCTTCTACTAATAAGGAAACCATGCAAGTTAGCAAGACAACATTTAAGCATTGGGGTTCACTCAGTGATGAGCACATGGAAGATAATATCCTAGATTGGCTGTATTATGATGGAAAAAATGAACCTGTGGAGTTTCCTAAGGATAAATATGTTAAGGCACCTCCCATTATTGAAAACATGGGATATCATGGTACCAGCCTTGGACCAAAAGAAAATGGAATTAGAAAACCCTTAGAAGCTAGTAGTTATCCTAAAGGACATAGATTGGGCTCCATTAAACCTAAGTTATCCTTTGCTGACAACTATTGTACAGTTGAACCTGATTCTAAGACTAAAGAGGAGGAATTCTTCGAAGTACCTTTCCAATACATTGAAAATAACCTAGATAACTATGTCCACACCATTACCGTAGATGACCTTTCATTCATTGACCTACCTATCACCAATCCTAACATGATAGACTGGGACCTTCAAGATACACCACCAGCTCTTGACATCTGTAAGACTGATGAATCAGTGATGGCACTTTTTGGCCTTAAGAATCTTCGAGATTACGAACATGAGATCCAATAGAATGAGGAAGCTTACTTTGGTTGGCAAGTCAACTCTCTTAGTCGCAAAAGTGAAAAAGAAAGTAAAAATGGAAAAATAAAAGAAACATCCTCTAGTGAAAACTCCCTTGGGGTACTTTTGGATGAAGAAAAAGATAAAATAAAGGGAGCATCTTCTGGTGAAAACCTCTTAGAGGCATCAAAAGAGGGAGAGCTTGACTTGCCATTTAGATCATTGCCACCAGAAAAGTCACCTATTTTGAATGAGGACACAATTCCAGTCAATTTGGAAATAGAGGATAATCCATGAATCACCTACATTGCTGCTACCTTAAGTCTTGAGGAACAAAAAGCCATGATTGAATTCTTGAAAAAGGGAAAAATCAATTTTGCATGGACATAAAAAGACATGCTTGGCTTAGACATAGATTTGGTTGTAGATCATTTGACAGTTGATCCCAAGATTAAACCAGTGAAGCAAAGGTTGCGCAAAATGCACCCTAAGGTAGCACTCCTAGTCAAAGTAGAGTTGTAGAAAATGTTAGAGGCAAAGTTCATTTGTCCTATTGACTATCCTAAATGGGTCTCCAACATTGTTCCTATAGAGAAAGCATCTGGGGGCATCCATGTTTGTTCAAATTTTTGAGATTTAAATCTCGCATGTCCTAAGGATGATTTTCCACTTCCTAACATAGATATCATAGTGGATTTGACTGCTGGACATGAGATGTTATCTTTCATGGATGGGTTTTCCAGTTATAACCAAATCAAAATTGCAAAAGAAGATCAACATAAAATGAAATTTACCACCCCATGGGGAACCTTTTGTTATCAAGTCATGCCTTTTGGCTTGAAAAATGCTGGTGCCACTTATCAAATCGCAATGACTACCATATTCCATGATCTTCTACATGTCATAATGGAGGACTATGTTGATGATATTCTAGGAAAATCCAAGACAAGAGAATCCCACATTGATGTCCTTACCACTATTTTTGATAGGTTGGAGAAATACAAAGTGCGCCTTAATCCTAAGAAGTGTGTATTTGGGGTCAAATCAGGCAAACTGTTAGGCTACATTGTGTCAAGAAGAGGTATTGAGGTAGATCTAGAAAAAGTGAAGGCCATTATGGATATGCCTCCACCTACCACATTGAAACAACTCCACAGTTTTCAAGGAAAGTTACAATATATTAGGAGATTTTTGTCACAACTAGCAGATAAAGTCCATCCACTTCAGCATTTTCCTCTCAAGGGAAACAAGTTTCAATGGGATTTCCTAAGCCAAAAAGCATTTGAACAAATTAAGACATATTTGGCTAATCCTCCAGTTTTAGTACCTCTAGTTGCAAGATGACCATTGATTCTATACATTTTAGCTACTTCAGTTGTCTTAGGAGCACTTTTGGCACAATTAGATGATAAGGGGAATGAGCAAGCCATATATTACCTCAGTCGAACACTAGTTGGCTATGAGTTAAACTACATGGCTATTGAGAGAGCATGTTTCGTTGTAGTCTTTTGTACACAAAAACTACATCATTATATGCTTAATCATACTACATATCTCATTGCCAAGATAGATCCACTCAAGTATTTGTTATCAAAAGCCACCCTCACTGGTCGAGCAACAAAATGGGTCTTAATTTTAAGTGAGTTTGACATGGTTTATAAGGATCGTAAGACCATTAAAGGACAAGTAATTACAGATCAGCTTGCTGAAGCTCCTCTTCAAGGAGACCATCCCATTGTAGCCAATTTTCCAGATGACACAATTATGACCCTAGCCCCTACTACACCATGGAGATTATTTTTTGATGGATCCTTTACACAAAAGGGATTGGGGGCAGGAATTTTGTTTGTGACACCACAAGGGGACCTCATTCCTAAGTCTTATAAAATCTCATTCCCTTGCACAAACAATATAGCTGAGTATGAAGGTTTAGTCATAGGACTACATCAAGCTATCAGATGGAATATCAAAAACCTTCTTGTCTTTGGAGACTCACAATTGGTCATTAAACAAGTCACAGATGAATACCACACTAAGGATGAGAAATTGTTGCCCTACCGTAGAATAGTTGAGGATCTTAAGAAACATTTTACAGAGATTGTTTTTTAGTAGTTTTCAAGGGCTAATAATAAAGTAGCAGATGCCATGGCTACTATTGCCTCTATGATTTCCATGCCAGAATATAGTCCTAAATGTGAGTTTCTTGTTGAGAATCTTTTTAGTCCTACTTATGAGAAAATTGATTTAGAGTTGGTCTGTGAGATTGTTGGTCCCAAGTCTCCATGGTACACTGACATCTTTGCCTATTTACATCACAAAACCATTCCCATAGCCCTCACCCCAAACCAAAGAAAAACCTTCATCCACCGAACCACCCGCTATACCATCCTAGGTGATACATTTTTTCGAAAACACTTTGATAGAACCCTCCTTCGATGTCTCAGTTTAGATGAAGCTCGAACGACGTTAGAAGAGGTTCACCAAGGGATTTGTGGTGCCCACTCTAGCAGCCTTATGTTAGCAAAAAAATTCTTAGGATAGGTTACTATTGGACCAATATGGAAGCAGATGCATATCAGTTTGTGAAAAGATGTGTTCCATGTCAGCAACATGATGATTTGATACACGCTCCCGCCAGAGACCTTTAGCCCACCATCACTCCATGGCCTTTTTCCCACTGGGGATTTGATCTTGTTGGTCAAGTATACCCAAATTCCTCAAATGGCCACAAGTACATTATTTTCGCCACTGAGTACTTCACAAATTTGGTCAAGGCTATTCCCTTAACCTACATCATGGGAAAATAGATTTTGAAGTTCATCTTGAACTACATTATTTGTCATTTCGGTATACCTTAAGATATCATGATTGATAATGGAATCCCTTTCAAAAATCAAGAGGTTGCCACACTATGTAGGAAATTTGTAATCACCCAGCATTTTTCCACCAAATACTACCCCCAAGGCAATGGCCAAGCTAAAGCTACCAATAAAACCATCTTAAAAATCTTAAAGAAAATCGTTAATGCAACTGGTCATGATTGGCACATCCAAATTGCTCCCACCCTTTGGGCTTATTGCACCTCCATCCGTACCCCCATAGGAGCCACCCCATTTTCCTTGGTTTATGGTTCTGAAGCCATCTTGCCCATCAAAATTGAGTTCCCTTCCCTTATAATCTCTCTCAATAATATGATATCAGAAGAAGACTACCGAGTTGTTTGCTTGCAAGAGCTGGCACTCCTTGATGAGAGATGACTCAATGCCCTAAACCACCTCCGTGTGTATCAAAATCGCCTTCAGCTTCTGTATCATAAGAAAGTCAAGCCATAAGAATTTAAAGTGGGTGACTTAGTTTTGTAGCATATTATGAAGAACCTCTAGAACCATGAAAAGAAAGGAAAGTTTGAGGCAAATTGGCTAGGTCCATTTATCATTACAACCAAATATGGTTCTGGGGCATATCAGATTGCTACTCCAGAGGGAGATCTATTCCCTGAGCCTGTAAATATCTAGCATGTCAAGCAGTTCTATGCTTGAGCCTTTGTAGTTCTTGTACAGTGTTTATAGTCCCACAAAAATTAAAAAAAATCAAAAAATTAGAAAATTCAAAAAATATTCATAAAATATTCCTAAAAAAAGTCCTAAAAAGTAGAAAATGTTCCTAAAAAAAAAAGTATGGTTTGATCCATTGTCTATATGGCTTGTTTCACTCCACTCCATTCCACCATTCCACTTCCCTTGTGCAAAGTCTTATCTAGCCTTTTGTGTTTCATGCATTCAATAAAAGACCTCTTGTCTATGAGGCTTCATTTCACTTCCATCTTTGAAAGACCTCTGGTTCGTGAGGCATTTTTTTTTTTCGTCGAGTGATTGTCCTTCCCATTACATTGAGCTTTTTCACAATAGTGACCACACTTGGACTTACACAAAATCACCATTTGAGACTTAATGATTCAAGAAACTTGTTCACTTCATAGCCCTTGCCAGAAACACATGCTTTTATGATCATTGACATTTTTACTTGACACACTTTTATAGGATGAATCCTTCCTATAAGAAACATTGTGAGATTCACTTCTAGACCTAAGGTTCTTGGTAGGAACTATGGATTGAATGACTCCTTGGTCATGAGGTCTCTTGTTGGTTGATTTTATTTTTTTGTGTTGGTGAAAGCCTTTTATGGTGCACCTTGATCTTCCATATTTTGGTCGTTCTTAAATGGATCTCATTGACTACACACATTTTTGTGGTATGATCTATTTTTGAGGCTTTATGTTATATGTGTTAGTTTCAGGTTATGTTAATGCATTGTGTAATGGGGGCAGTGAGTTAGCACATGTCCCACCAAAGATCCCTAAAAGACTTTGGGTGTGCCCAGACCTCTTTGTTGCATATATGACATTTGATCCATCATGACTATGCAAACTACACCTATCATCCTAAAGTCTCTATGGTTTTGTATGTCTCGTCCACGCAAAAGAGTCATGTTATTTATGCTTCTATAGCATATAATGCATAAACTCATTTGCAAAATTAACTTAAGGTGTGCTCTCCATATGAAAACAATGAAATCTCTCGATATCATGTAGTTAGGATGCATGTAGTGTAGGGTTTCATTCGAGTCGTGCTTGAGACAAAGTTCTATTTATTTCCCCCCTCCTATGCTACACTATTGAGTTTCTATGAGTGATAGTTATGATAGATATTCATTCATTAGTTCATTTCCATTAGGTTGCATTAACTTCCCATTATTGCATTCATTCATTTTCCATTGCATTAATGTTCATTTGATTCATCTCATTTAGTGTTCATTAGGCATTTTTAGTTCATTTTATTAGATTTCATTAGTTCATTTCATTAGTTGCATACATTCATTTTAGTCATCACATCTAGGGGCATATGTATCATAAACACATCTCACATATATATAGTGCATCCATGTAACATACAAACAGCTCATAATCACCCACTAATCTACATCATACACATGTTAGGCATCATGTACATATGCATACATCATAGGAAACATCACATAGCATCACATCTTGCATCACAAATGTTAGTATCCACATCATATGCATCACATACATCCATAGACATATAGAGTCATCAAATCATGTCATGTATATATCTCAAAAAATAGTTTCTGTAAGGTCCATATACACATCATGCATAATCATGTAGTACAAATGCATCATCAAAAACTAACTGCATCTGCACATATCTGTCAAAAAATTGCTCACTATATACAATCAAGCCACTAGCTGTGAGGGCCTAGCCCCCTTGTATCCCCCCCTCGAGGAGGTCTCTACTATCCTATGGACTGCTCTGATCTAGCTCTACCGCCTGAGATCCATGAGCTGGCTCCCCTCTCAAAATTTGGCTGTCATCGCTCAGCAGACATGGCCTCCCTATAAAGCAACCTATAATAGGTTGCCTCTCGTATGGATCATGTCTCTGCTTGGCTAGCTATGAGGGCCTCCTGCATCACTGAGACAGCTGCCCTAAGCTGTACCATCTGTATGGCTATGTCCCTTTGCCTGCGATATCCATCCAGCTGCACCTAATGGGTGGCTCGCTCGGCTTGTAAGGTGGCTACCTCCGCTCGGAGCCTCTCTACCTTTTCTTGATCCCCTGCCCCTTTATGGGTGCTCATCCCCACAAACTCCCCTACATCCACCTATTCCTGTAGGGCCGCTAAGGCCTCTTGTGCACTATCCCCCCTGATCCTCTGTACTTGCAGCTCTACCTATATGGCCCCCATGGCCTGCTCTAAGCTATCTGCTCGTTCCTGCTACACCTATGCTATCCCTTATAGTAGGGCCACCTTTGTTCGTAAGCTATCTCGCTCGACCCTGACCATGTCTGGGTCCTCTCCCTATACCTCTCTCTGTGGAGGTGCTTCTGCTGGTGCCTGTGGTGGTACCTGGGGTTGTGCTTGTGCCTATACCTGGGGTGCTATCTGTGGCAGCCCCTACGTTGGTGCTAGCCCTGGACCTCTCCTCGCTCATACTCTACACCCGTGCAGTTCCTCCTATGCCCCCTTTGCTGGTGGTGGCATCATGGCTTCCTACCCACCATCCCCCACTCCATCCCCCTCTCCTTGTGCCTGCTCTATCGGTGGAGGTGCCCTCAACACTGTAAGCCTGACCCGCTGGTGGCCTGCCCACCATTGTGCATACGTCGGTGTCATACCTGCATCTCCCCTATCCTGACCATGCACCCATGACACCACTACCATCCCCATCCAAGAAGCTTGAGCCAATTGTATGGTGGTCCCATGTCCCCATAGCCGGCCATACTCTCATGACACCACAAGATATAAGAATCTATTTGGAACTGTATCCTCTACCCTGCCAAACTACCGTCGCACTCGAGAAGGCATATAGCTCATGATCACATGCATAGATCAGCCAATGATCCAACAGGTCATCTGTGTGTATGAGAGGTACATCTGATCCTCCGTGTCATCTTCACCCCTATTGCTAGTGTCTGCCCCATCGCTCTACCCCGTCATAGGGAGTCCACTCGAACATGATGATCTCATCAATGCACCAACGCCAGAACCCCATGGACTCCATTGATGTATACTAGATGGGAGGTCAGCATCTGTAAGAAAATGGCTCCCCAAGTTTCTTGGTCTCTCGCCGAGTGATGGGTCATGTGACTCTGATATGCTCCCATGACCAGACCATCAATAGTGTCAGTCTTGGTCTTGTAGTGTTCTGGGTCCAATATGCACACATGTGCAAATCGTGATATAGCTCAACTAGAATTGTCTGTCCCCAACAGTAGACTACTCCCTCCTCTTCTAGCAGGGTGCTCAACACTGGCACCCAACCGATTGGCCACCCATGTCCTACATGATCTGGCAACATCCACCATATTAGTGAGGCTAGGTATACAGCTAGCCTCGGTAGCCTCTACTCTAGTGCACCTTGCCATGACAACCATGACCTCTGGATGGGTAGTTGCTATCACCATCTGCCAAAGCACTCATTGAGGAATGAATCTGAGCCCTCTAGTACATACTTTGGGTATGCGCCTCTGATTGGTACTCGCAAAATCTGCCACACATCTAGGAGTGTGATTGTAGCTTCCCTGTCGGTAGATGGAAGCTCCATGTAGGCATGTGCCATCGCTTTATGAGAACTGATAGCTACGCTAAATGTGCCCTCAAATTTGGCCAGTCGTGTACGTGCTCTAGCTCGCATAGTTGCACGTGTCCCCAGTCCGTGTCTGTCAGTCTCTCCTATATCGCCATGGTCAGAGGATAGCGCTCCCTCGACCTAAACACCACCGTGTCCTCCTGTAGTATAAACATGTAGAGTGTCAATTTGCTAGCCTATGATGTCCCTAGAGTGGGGCATCTTCCCTTGCCTCCTTTGAGTCTAACCCAATTGGCGCAGCCGTTAATTGGTGCAAACGTCAAAATGCGCAGACACTGATTTGTGAAAATGTGCAGACACTGATCTACAAAAATGCTAATTGGTGCAAACACTAATCAACAGAGCCACTGATTAGTGCAGACACCAATTCCCCCCAGATGACACCTTTCTATCATCTTCAAAGATGACAAACTATTCTTTGTCATCTTCGCTGCCCTTTTTTGTCCTCGAAGATGACAGGATGAACCTTTTCATCTTCGAGTCCTGATCCCCCCTTTTAGCGTCTGTGCAAATGATAGGGTGGATGATGTCGTCTCCGCAGATGCCAAACCCACTATTTTTTCCTTTGCATAGATGACAAGGAAGAGACTGTCATCTTTGCCTAGACAACTTTTTTAGCACATTTATGACATAATAAATGCGCCTAGTCTAGCCTAGCCTACCAAAACACGAAGAGAATCAGATGACTTACCAGTGGGCTCATCTCAGCTGCTCGCTGGTACTCTTGAATGTGCTCATAAAGTTTCAATAAATAAATAGGGTCCATGTTTGCTCTGGATGCTCTACTCGCGGTGTGACAATGACCTTCTTTGGGCCCTCCGGAGGCTTATATAGTCCCCCCACGGACCCCATTTGAGCCCATGTCTTCCCTGAGCCATGTCCATCCCCTGTTTTTTTGCAAGTCATGTAAATGTTGTCATTTATTCTCGTTTTTATTCTTTTCCTTCTTCTCAAGACCTTTTTCGCGAAAATTATCCAAATTTTATTTTTTGTGCAATTTTTGTGAGGGGGCACCCTCCTCCTCTATTGTTGCCATAGGACTCCCTCCTTCTTTGGGGCAACCTATATTTTCTTTTCTTTGATATGATGTCATCCTGACATCACATCAAAGAGGGGCAATATGTAGATGCTTAAAATTATCCGTGAACACTATATTAATCAATTTTAATATTTCCTGTGACATTGTAATTAATTATATTGCTCACATTCCTCTACTTATTTAATTAAACTAATTAATTAAATGCGTTCATTCTCCTAAGTATTTAAATTTAATTTAAATACTCCTAGCTTTAATGTGTTAAATTAATTTAACACATGATCCTCCATGTTTTCCTCTTTTTAAATAAATTTTATTTATTTAAATTCCCCACATTCTATTAATTTCTCTAAACTCGTGATTAAATTAAATTTAATCTTAAGCCCAACCTAGAGCCTAGCCTATAACCATCATTTTCATCTTTTTAAGCCTACTCCTTCTCTAATCCCACTTAATCATTCCTAATCATCTCTCTAATCCCCCTCATTAGCCTAAGAGTGTGCTCACACATGTGTGAGGTGGCATGCCTACACACTCTTGTCTCTCACTCTTCTTCTCAAGTTTTCTCACACATGTGTGAGAAAACTTTGAATTCTTGACCATTTGCATGGCTTGCATGTCACCTTATGTGGCATCTACTTGGATGCCTCCTCAGCAAGCCCTCTCTTGAGCCTATAAATAGAGACATTGTCTCAAGCATTTGCATCTCTCATTTTATTGCATTGTTATCATGTTGGTTTGAGATTTGAGTTTGCATTCATAGTTTGAGCTTTCATGGTAGTTTGAGCTTGCATTAGTAGAGTTCTCATAGTGATTTTGTAGGTTCATACTAATCATTTGGTAGCTGATTTAGTTTGCATCTTGCATTGCTCATTTAGTTTTCTTCATGCATTTGCATTTCCATTCCATAGCTTACATTCTTAGTTAGTTTTCTTTATTGCATATCATCTTCATTATTGAATGCTTTCAAGAATGGCTTTCTCCATAGCCATTTCTTGAAGTGTTCTTCATCCCACATAGCTTAAAATCTTAGTGCATTTGCATTCACACTTGCACTCACAAACTCAAGAGATTCATTTATTGTTCTATTTGGGAGAGCACACCAAATATACCCCCATCTTAACACACCAACAAGGCCTCTTGTAGGTGCCTTTGATGAGCTATAGAGGTGGCTGGAAGATTTGGGTTTGTTAGCTGCTTAGGGTTGCAAAACCCAAGCAAGCATTAGTTAGTATTTGTTCCTTTCATTTTGATGAATCCTTGATGCAATTTTAAAGTTTTTAGCTAATGTTTGTCTATTAACCCATGCTTCTAACATGTCACATTTTCTAGCACACACCCCTAAAGTTAATCTAACTCAAAGTTTCCAAGATAAATTGACATCTAAACCTAGAGGCAAACAGAGACATGTAGGAAATTTATACTGCTAGTGGGCAAGTGTCATCGTACGAACTAACTCTAGGGTTACTCAGCTAGTCTTTTAATCCTCTGACCCCCTAGTGACTCTATGCGGTACTAGTATCCTTTTGTACTAATAAGGCATACTAACGATGCAAGGTCACAACAAAGCATCCTCTCTACTCCCATCCTATTCTGTACTAGCACTCAAGGCATGGGTGAGGAAAACAAAGACTCTTTTTAGGTTCATTTTACTCTCATTTATTGTAGTGTTTTTACTTATTAACTACTTACAATGGGTTACCTTGGCAACCACTTTTGGCCCCAACCTCCATTGCAAGCCACTTCCCAACTTAACATACAGATTACCTACCTTAGGCTCATAAAAGTACAAATCAAAGAATCACAATTTTCACCTCAATCCTATACAAGTGATTAGAAAGCATCAAAAGATAACCCACAATAACACCTCCATCCTTTACAAGCAATTAGAAAGTATTCCAAAAATAATTGATCGAAGACTCAAAGGTTAAGTCAAATAGGTCCTACCATTCATCTCAGTTTCACACAAGAACACTGAAAACAATAATGAACAATAAATCCATACTCATCATAGAGCATACCAAACACATTATGATGGTTAAGTTTAAAAGATCAATATCAAATCATCATAACATTGCAAACACAGAACTTCCAAGCCTCTAGTAGATGTCCTAAGACTTGTTAATACTCTAGTCAACCCGAACCCAAAACACAAGACAACATACAGTTAACAGTGCAGTTTCATAGTTTGGTTTGATTTTGAAGACACATAGTTCGATTTAATAGTAAGGTTTTAGTTTTCATTTTCAATGTGAGTTTTTTAGCAGATGAGGTTTACATTATAACTCTAACAACTTAACCCATTTCTTGTATTTGAACATATTGCACAATTTCCCTTATTGAATTTCAATTAAATGTTCTAAATACTCTAAAGGTAATTGTTTATTAAATTATTAAAATAATGATTTGTTTGATTTTCTAATAAAATAATTACCATTTTATTAAAAATAACATCAATAATAATAATAAAATAAATAAATTTAAAACTTTACTAAATAATATGTATTATTACTTAAACTTAATTTAAACTAAATTTAGCCAATAGTGGCATGTTATGATTGTTAAGTTGTTGAGTTGTTATCCTTGCCATCAAGGTTCAAATTTGATGGGGATGAGGTCCCTCGTTTGTGGCCTCACTGGTTCATAGCTCCAGGTCAAAGCGTTTACCCCTAAAAATAATAATTAAAACTAAATTTACTTAATTAATTAATAATTATTAAAACAAAAACTATATTAATAATATATATTATTAATTAATTAATTAAATTATTAAAAAATGATAATTAAATTTAATTCTATTAATATTTAATAAAATAATTTAAAAAAATAATAATTTAAAAGCATATTTTTGAAGGCCTGCCGACCTTTTACCATGCGGTGGCAGGTTTTACTACTGCCACAGACAACAATATTATACTGTTGCTGCATGCAGTAGTACTACCTATTGCTGCAATTTTTAAGGCTACAACAGGGGTAGGGGATGTAGGGATTGGCGGCCCCACCCTCACCCTATATATATATATATATATATATATATATATATATATATATATATATATATATATATATATATATATATATATATATATATATATATATATATATATATATATATATATATATATATATATATATATATATATATATATATATATATATATATATATATATATATATATATATATATATATATATATATATATATATATATATATATATATATATATATATAAAACTGTTTTCAACAACAAGCCCCCCATAAATTATTGATAGGTACAAATAATTAAGTAGAAGCCATGGTGCTTTTAATAGGATTAGAGTTCGCACTTATCTAAGAATAGATAATATTCATGTTGAGGGAGATTCAACTCTAGTCATTCATTCATGCTTAAAGAGAAAAATAGAGAATTGGAAGTTTGGATATATTTTGGAGAAAGCTTGGTCAATTATTTACAAATTTAAGATGGTTTTTTTTTCTCACACCCTCAGAGAGGGAAATTGAGTTGCAGACTATTTGTCTAATTTAGGTTGTGACTTATAGGATGTTGAGATGAGGATTACTAATTTTGCCTTTGGAAACTTCCCCAATCTATTCAGAATACTTGAACAAGAAAAAACTTTAGATAATTAATAGTATATTTACTGTTAGCATGAAATGATAGTCATTCACTTGTATAGCATGTGATTTTAACTATTGGGATTCAAAATTGATGAAACTTATGGAGGAGAGTTGATTAATCGGGTTGCAATATTATTCTTTTGTACAAGCATCGGTGTGTGTACTTGGCAGCTTATTTTGCAAAGGCTTTTTTAGTTCAGGTTAAGTACAAAGTAGATTTTACATATGGTATTGATTTCTTGATGACTGCAACTTAGCATTGGAAGTACATTACGAGGGTATCTGGTAGTCAATATATTAGTATTATGCAAATTGATAATCCAATGAGGAGGTTGGAGCTATTTGCAGGGGATGAATTGGCTAAGATGTAATGGGAGTCATTTTGATCATTTGATTATAGTTGCAATTTGTTCTGGTCTTCATACTATCTAGTTTGTGTTTGGTATTCATACTGACTGGTTTGTGCTCGGCTTGCGAAAGTGGTTTTCAAAGTTTAAATAGCTACTGCTTTTATTAGCTTTTGTAAAATTTGGGTTAGAATATGTAATGGTCACATGTGAGGTTGATTAAGGCTATGGGCATATATGTGTTATTAGTTTTATATTTTGGTATATGCTTGTGGTTCATTTTACAAATTTATAATCAGGTTTTTCAAGATGGTTGCCATATGCATTTTTTGAATTGGCAATTGCATATGTTTATCATTGCAAATTGTCTTTGCTGGACAATTTCAGGAGATGTATCATTGTAAAGAATTATATTACAATCTTTTTTGTATTTGGTAATGAATGAAGGGTTTCTTGTTGTGTTCTTCCCTTCACGAGCCATTGAACTAGCTTTATTATATATATAATGTATGTATGTATGTATGTATGTATGTTCAATAGCTTGCCACTTTTCATTGAAAATAAAAAACAAGCCCCCCCCATATATATATATATATATATATATATATATATATATATATATATATATATATATATATATATATATATATATATATATATATATATATATATATATATATATATATATATATATATATATATATATTATATTTGCCAATATAAACCTGATATACAAACCTAGATCAAGCAGTTGAAACTAATAAAAAAAACTTGTCTTCCCTTCAAAACTTGTATTTTAGTTTTAAAATCAATTAAAAAAGGATTTTAAATTAAATCCATTGTTAGAAATTCTCATGAAACAAAGAGCGATAAAAAAAACATAAACGAGGGTTTTCTAATTCTTAAAGCATAAACAATTATTTCTCAATCAAGAACAATAAGCTCGCATACAAGGGTTTCAATCCCTGAAGAATTCTGAAAATAGGAAACACAACAGACACAGAGAAGATAGAAGATCGAAGAATGAAAACCAAAGTATAATTAAATCACGAGATCCTACCTAGATCTGATGCTAAGACAACAACCACATGAAGCATGCAAACCAAACCCTTTCTCTGAAAACTTCCCTCCTCAAAATTGCTCCCCACAAAACCTTCATTTTTGAAAAATGAACTCTAAATTGCTGATAAAGAGTTCTCCCCTAAATTTGGGGCACTGATTGTGCGATCACCAGAGGGAACTCCTGATCACAATCTTTTAACTCTTTATTTACTTATGTTTTATGTTTTCATGTACACTTTATGCAAATTAAAATATCTATATTAAATTTATGTTCTTTCTCTTTTTTAATTAATTTATTATATTTTAATCTCATGCATAAGCTTTATGTGGCTTAATTAAAATAAACTTTATTAAATAATTGTTTTTCTCTCTTATTAATTTTTTGAAGCATTTTTTAATGTAATATTTATTAACTTAAGTAATAATAATATTTAGCATTTATTTTAAAAATGATCTTCTAAATATATTATTATTAAATTAAATTAATATTATTACGCTCTCAAATTAGAACTATAATTTCCTCTTTAAATTTAATTCTGTAAATTTAATTATTTTTTCAATTAATTAAATATAATTACATATTGAAATTATCTTAATAATTTTTCATTAAATTAAATCATTAATTAATCTTTTAATTTGACTTAACCAACAGAAAAATCACCAAAGACCTAAAAGAAGAAATATGAAAACCCATCATAAAATACCACATACAAGATTAGGCTCAAGGATTATAATCACAAATTTACTTCATACGACACATTCAGAAGGGTAATCATCACAAATACTTGTCTTAATTTTCTAGTACAAATGGTTTTAAAGGTTAGGATTTGGACTCAAGAATTTATCTCCCCTCTCTTACCATTGAGATATTGCGATAGGGTATGCTCATCCTAGAAATTTAGAGAAGTTGATACCTAGTACCTACAATTTGCATAAAATCCATGCACATGTACAAACACATATATTCTAAACTAAACAAGAAATGACAGTAAGTAGCCCATCATGTAGATCCTGACTAGCAAGTGACTATGACTCCCTTCCTTAACCACATCAGAGACGTCATACATAAAAAAAACATACACACACCATACACATGCAGTATGGAGTAAGTATCCATAGAAAACATATATAAATAATCCACCTAACTAACATCATCAAATAACTGAAATCACTGTAAATAATTATCATCAAGGTAAAATCATACATACGTGAATTAACTAGCACCAAGTAGTCTCTCATAAAATCAACTGAATATGAAGCAATATCTGATAATTTGAAAAATAATGCTACTAATCATCAAGCATAAACTAGCCTAAAAGAGTTTGGCTATAATAACAAAATGTAAACTAGGGGCAGCTACTAAATTCACCCCCCCTAGACTTAGGTTTACTCCTGGAAGCCTACAAGAATGGTAAACCTAAAGAACTCACTGTGCAGGTCCCATTGGACCCTTTCCCCCCCTAGGAGGATATGACTCCACTAAGAACACTCTTTGGGACCTACCCATGTCTCCAACTGTAGGTTCTGAAGTTGTAGGTCTCTGATCTAAGAATTGTGATTTCCATTGAGGGCAATGGGATGAATTGTGTCCATGTTGTCCACATGAGAAACACTCTCTGTCAAAACTCCTCTGCACTTTAGGTGCACTAGACTACTGAACACTACCCCCACTAAGACTGGTTGCTTTGAGTAGGTTGAGTGTTCTAATTTCACCTATTGTGCTAAGTGTTACGATAGCTCCTAGCACTAGAACCACTGCCACCACTTTGTGTTGGAGGATAAGTACCTCCCTACTACTGATTACCTCTAGAATGAGGTTTCCTACTACCACCCGCTCCTTGATTACACTTGGACCCTAATACTGTAGGTGCTCCAAAAAAGCCCCCCAGTCCTAGGTTAACACTCTGCTCTACAAGTATGGCTCAATGTACCACATCTTTGAGGGTTTTAGGTTCAAATTCCTTAACACCTCCAACTAGACAGTTGTTCAAACCTCTAATGAAATGCTAAGCCAGCTATGTTGGTTTATCACTAATTCTAGAATAGGGTATGAGCTCATAGAATTTGTGCTCATATTTTGCTATGGTCATAGTGAATTGTATCAGGCTGTGAAATTCATTAGCTCTCTGTTGGTTCCATTCCTTTGGTAGGAATCGCTCATAGAAATTTTCTAGGAATAACTCCCATGTGACATTGTTCATGTTTATACCCAGTTTCTTCTCTTCGATAGTCCACCATGTGGCTCCAAAGAGTTCTAGGTTGGTAATAGAAAACCTTGCTTTGACATTAGTGTCAAAGTCCTAAATAGAAAAAACCCTTTCAAGAGCAATAAGCCATTGCTCAGCTACATAACTTGAACCCAACCCATTAAAGGGTTTGACCTTGGACCTCTAAAGGTCCTTCATCTGAGCAGCTACCACTGATCTCTGTTGATCCCTCTGAGGGCTCCTAGACCTAGGTCTGTGCTCATATCCTGCCTAGTGTGCCCCATCCTGACCAACACCAAAAGAGGAGGTAGGTGATTAATGATGGTCTTCATCATTTTCCTTAGGTAAACTTCCTCTGATTTAACCTACTGCTCTCTATGGTTCTCTTCCTAATGCTCACTGACATGCTCTTCCCTATCCTCTTCCTGATTAAGGCCTTCGTGAAAAGACTCCTGTATACTGATGTTTCTGCCTCATCCACAACCTCTACCACAACCTAGGCTATGACCTCTAACTAGAGATCTCATCCTAGATACCATCCTACAATATATCCAAGATACAAGATGTTATAATAACCATAAAACATACTACTGTAAAGCACACATGAAAGAAACATGTTTTGAAAATAGTAAAGTTTAATTTTCAGTTTTGCCTAATTTTAGGTTTAAGTATATTTTAGTTTTGAAGTCTAAGTGTTCAAGTTTGAAAATATACAACTAATAGTTTAAGTTCTATTTTAGTCTAACTAGTTCAAGTTCCAGTTTGAAATAGATATACATAATAGTTTGAATTTTTTTTTAGTTCAACTAGTTAACAACTAGTGGCATTCCAATATGCCTAGAGCTCCCAATGTAGAACTTGAGCTCTAATACCAAATGTAACGCCCCACCAAGGGATCCAAAAGAACTAACCTAAAGTTTTACTAAGTTTGCCAATTTTATTTTTTTAAGAATAACATATAACAACAGTCATAAAATAGTAGAAGCAATACATACAATCATACATAAGAAAACATAAAAAATTACATTCCTTAAGGATCCCAAGACATTGAATCACATTTACATTTAAATAATACTAAGTCCTACAATTAACACATCCACACAAAAGAATAACTACAAGTTCCATCCATTTAAACATTTTACATTTGTTCCAAATGCCACTTGGCAATAAAATTCAGAATGCACAATCATCCAATGTACATGTCATAGGGTATGAAAGGCTGAAATAATATACATTTAAAAAAAAGATTAAATCATCCCTTTTGGATCCATGAAATAAAGTACAATACAATAAGTGAAATCATCCATCATAAGATATAACCATCCATCATAATATGCAAAGATAGAATGAAAGGAAAAGAAAACAAGGAACTCCAGCCATGACATCAATGGACAGATCTTAATGGTAAAAGTGAAAAGCACTACCACTCAACCTCGTGGTAACCCAAAAAAGGTCCAATCCCACCATGCTGAGGAGATAGTCTCAAGTCCCAAACAAGATGTCAATCCCCAAAATCAAAGTAATAGCTAAGTCAAGGAAACCCTTAAAAGTAATCTAACTCAAAGGTTCCAAGATAAATCGACATCTAAACCTAGAGGCAAACAAAGACATGTAGGAAATCTATACTGCCAGTGGGCAAGTGTCATCGCATGAACCAAATCTAGGGTTACCTAGCTAGTCTTTTAAACCTTTGCCCCCCTAGTGACTCTATGCAACACTAGTATCCTTTCGTACTAACAAGGCATACTAACAATGCAAGGTCGCAACCAAGCATCCTCTCTACTCCCATCCTATTTTGTACTAGCACTCGAGGCATGAGAGAGGAAAAAAAAGACTCTTATTAGGTTCATTTTACTCTCATTTAGTGTAGTGTTTTCACTTATTAACTACTTATAATGGGTTACCTTGGTAGCCACTTTAGGCCCCAACCTCCATTGCAAGCCACTTCCCAACTTAACATACAGATTACCTACCCTAGGCTCATAAAAGTACAAATCAAAGAATCACAATTTTTACCTTAGTCCTATACAAGTGACTAGAAAGCATCAAAAGATAATCCACAATAACACCTCAGTACTTTACAAGCAACTGGAAAGCATCCCAAAAATATCTGATCAAAGAGTTAAAGGTTAATTCAAATAGGTCCTACCATTCATCTCAGTTTCACATAAGAACACTGAAGACAATAATGACCAATAAATCTAGACTCATCATAGAGCATACCAAACACATTACCATGGTTGAGTTTAAAAGATCAAAGATCAAATCATCATAACATCGCAAACACAGATTTCCCAAGCCTCTGGTAGACATCCTAAGACTAGTGAACACTCTAGTCAACCCAAATCCAAAACACAAGATAACATACAGTTAACAGTGTAGTTTCATAGTTTGGTTTGATTTTGAAGACACATAGTCTGAGTTAATAGTAAGGTTTCAATTTTTGTTTTCTATGTGAGTTTTCGAGTAGATGAGGTTTACATTATAACTCTAACAACTTAACCCATTTCTTGTATTTGAACATATTGCACAATTTCCCTTATCAAATTTCAATTAAATGTTCTAAATACTTTAAAGGTAATTGTTTATTAAATTATTAAAATAATGATTTTAATTTTTAAAAAAAATCAAATAATTACCATTTTATTAAAAATTACAATAATAATAATAATAATATTTAAAACTTTATTAAATAGTATATATTATTAATTAAACTTAATTAAAACTAAATTTACTTTAATTAATTAATAATTATTAAAACCAAAATTATATTAATAACATATATATATATAAATTAATTAATAATATATATTATTAATTAATTAATAATTAATAAATTAATTAATAATTAATAAAATTATTAATAAAATTATTAACAAATAATAATTAAATTTAATACTATTAATATTTAAAAAAAATAATTTTAAAAAAAAACTTAATTTGAAAGCATATTTTTGAAGGCCCACCGACCTTTTACCCTACAACGGTAGGTCTTACTACTGTCACAGACAACAATATTATACTGGTATTGTGTGCAATAGTACTACCTATTGTTGTATTGCTGCAACTTTTAAGGCTGTGATAGGGTTAGGGGGTGTGGGGATTGGCAGCCCCACCCCCGTCTTTATATATATATATATATATATAATAAAAATGTTTTCAACAAGAAGCCCCCAAAAAAAAATTTTAATATATTTTTTTATTAAATTTGCTAATATAAACCTGATATACAAACACAAATCAAGCAGTTGAAATTGATAAAACAAACTTATCTTCTCTTTAAAACTAGTATTCCAGTTTTTAAATCAATTAAACAAAGGATTTTAAATTAAATCCATTCCTAAAAATTCTCATGAAACAAAGAGCGATAAAAAAAATATAAATGAGGGTTTTCTAATTCTTAAAGCATAAACAATTATTTCTCAATAAAAAACAATAAGCTCCCATACAAGGGTTTCAATCCTTGAAGAATTCTGAAAATAGGAAACACAACAGACACAGAGAAGAGAGAAGATCAAAGAATGAAAACCACAATATAATTAAATCACGAGATCTTACTTGGATCTGATGCTAAGATGACAACCACACAAAGCACACAAACCAAACCCTTTCTTTGAAAACTTCCCTCCTCAAAATTACTCCTCCCAAAACCTTCATTTTTGAAAAATGAAGTCTAAATTGTTGATAAAGAGTTCTCCCCTAAATTTGGGGCACTGATTGTGCAATCACCTGAGGGAACTCCTAATCACAATCTTTTAACTCTTTATTTACTTATCTTTTATGTTTTCATGCACAGTTTATGCAAATTAAAATATCTGTATTAAATTTATTTGATTTCTTGTTTCTAATTAATTTATTATATTTTAATCTCATGCATACGCTTTATGCAATTTAATTAAAATAAACTTTATTAAATAATTCTTTTTTCTCTCTTATTAATTTTGAAGCATTTTTTAATATAATATTTATTAACTTAAGTAATAATAATATTTAGCATTTATTTTTAAAATGATCTCTTAAATATATTATTATTAAATTAAATAAATATTATTACACTCTCAAATTAGAACTATAATTTCCTCTTTAAATTTAATTCTTTTTATTTAATTAATTCTCCAATTAATTAAATATATTTATGTATTGAAATTATCTTAATAATTTTCCATTAAATTAAATCATTAATTAATCTTTTAATTTAACTTAACCAATAGAAAAATCACCAAAGACCTAAAAGACAAAATATGAAAACCCATCATAAAATACCACATACAAAATCAAACTCAAGGGTTATAATCACAAATTTACATCATACGACACATTTAGAAGGGTAATCATCATAGATATTTGTCCTAATTTTCTAAGACAAATGGTTTTAAAGGTTAGGATTTGGACTCAAGAATTTATCTCCCCTCTCTTTATATTGAGATATTGCGATAGGATACGCTCATCCTGACAATTTAGGGAAGTCGATACCTGATACCTACAATATGCATAAAATCCATGCATTACAAGCACATATATTCTAAACTAAACAAGCAATGGTAGGAAGTGATGCATCGTGTAGATCCCGACTAGCAGGTGACTACGACTCCCTTCCTTAACCACATCAAAGACGTCATACATAAAGAAAACATACAGGCACACCATACACATGTAGTATGGGGTAAGTATCCATCAAAAACATGAATAAATAATCCATCTAACTAACATCATCAAGGTAAAATCATGCATACATGAAATAACTAGTACCAAGTAGTCTCATCATAAAATCAACTAAATATGAAACAATATCTGATAATCTGAAAAATAATGCTACTAATCATCAAGCATAAATGGGCCTGAAAGAGTTTAGCTATAATAACAAAATGTAAACTAGGGGCAGGCACTATAGTTGAGGTCTTTTATTTTCATAAAGGAACAAGTCACCCTCAATTTTAGGGAGGTGTGACGTGTCTCCCTAGTAGAATTTAAGATGTAACAAATCCCACTCTCTTAGACTATGTATACAGTCCAATTTTGCCAATAGTTGGTGGATCAACCAACGCACATGTGATATACTTAAATTCTGCCTTGATTTTTGATTCGCTAAGTTATTACTACAAATGTCTACTATGTACTATTTCAGAGGAATAAAGTGAATGACTTGATTATATGTTAAGGTTACTTGTGAGTCTAAGGTTAGATCTCCTCAAGCAATGACTACTTGAGGGGATGCAATTCTCTTGTAGTTAGATTCATTTAATTAAGCAATAATATTTTTTAAATTTTTTTCCCTGGAATAACTGTTATGTTGAAAATGAATCAATTAGCAATTATACTACACTCAAAACAACTTTTCTTGGAAGCCATCTGTAATTGGACAAATGCATGGGCTAGCTTAATCTTGGTGCCTTAATCATTAATCATTTAGTGGAGGTCCCTTGTTGCTAAGAGCTTCTATCATTTTATGAATATGATATAAAGCATGGTGGGTACCCTCTATTTTGTATGTGGATTCAATCATTTTTTTCATCAGAGGTGTTGGTTTCTTAGAGTAGTGAGGAATATGGTTTAATGAAATTTTATTTGCATTCTTTGCACTGTGAAAGCCTTATTGGGTTTAATTTAGTGTGAGGTCATTGGAAAATTTTCTAGAACAAAATGGTGACTTGTCATCTAAAACAATTGGTGTAAAAAATGAATCAATTAGCACTTTTATTAACACTAGAAACTACTTTTCTTGGAAGCTATCTGTAATTATAAGAATGCATTGGCCCATTTTGATCTTGGTGCTTTAATCATTTAGTGGAGGCTTTGTGTCATAGGAGCTTCAATCATTTTATGAATATGATGTCAAGCATGGTGGGTACCCTCTATTTTGTGTGTGGATTCAATCATGTTTGTTTTAGTTTACCTTTGACATATGTGGGTGTGAGGGAGCTAAGCATCAATAGGATAAGGTTAACTCACATGCCTACTCATGGTATAGGTGGGCCAACATGCTATGACCCCAACATATATTATTTTCCTCTCCATGGTCTACATGTAGGGAATGAGACACCATGATAGATGGGAACCTCATCCATCTGTAGCCACTTGTAGTGCCATCAATATAGGTCTATGAAATCTCATCTCAAGGTGGTGGTAGACCCACCAAATACCTAAAGATAAATATCCAAACTAATCACTAACCAGGCTATTGTCGATGATTACTTTGGATATTTATCTTCTAGTACATTTTAAAAAACAAAACATGTTGGTTGAAATTTCCACCAATGCTTACCAACATTGGTGGAAATTTCGACCAATCTTGATCAAAATTTCCACCAAAGATTTGTCAGAATTTCACCAATGCATTGACTAGGATGTCATCGTGGGTTTGGCATCCTAGTCAATCAAGGGCTAGCATTGGTCAAAATTTTGACCAATCTTTGGTGGAAATTTTGACCAATGCATCGACTAGGATGTCGTCATGGATTTGGCATCCTAGTCGATGCTTTGGTCGACATTTTGACCCAACTTGGTCAAAATTTTGACCAATGGTCTTATTAACAAGGGAGGCCATTTTTGGCCTTTTTTAACCAAATGCATCGAAAGTCTGACACCTACAAGACTTGATTGAAGTTTTGACGACAAAAATAGAGACAAAGCAATTGGTTGAACATTCTACCAACATGAGTAAAAAATTTGAACAATTTTTGTTAAAAATGAGTCAAGATGTACTAGTGAGATAACATTTCATGCCAATAGTGCTACTACATGAATTACAAAATATTTTATACAATAACATTCAAAAACACAAAAAAAATGTATAAAGAAATAACTATTTTACTTTCTATTTATTGATGTAGTTTTCCTAAAGATTAGAAATTCTTCTCAAGAAGAGGAATGTTCAATGTAAAAGAAAGTCATAGTCAAATATGACACATAACTAGAGAAGAGAAATATTATGAAAGAATTTTAGAATGTGATGATCACTTAGTGTTGGATCTTGCTACAAAATTTCCATGACATAATAAGACTTCTAGATTTTGTTCATTTAAGAATTTCTCATGTCTTTACACTGGTCTTTTGATCATACCTTATGGGTTACATCTCATCTTCTCAATTTATCTTATATATTATGATTTATAAACTGGCCTCCCACTTGGGAGAATCTTCATCATACTATTCTCATGTTTAGCACCAACACTCTCTTTATGTTTCCTTTGACTTCATGCATACTTGAATATTTTTCTTTATTCTAATGTACTTATGTGCTTTGTTATGTAGTATTTTGATTCGACACTTATTCTTCACTTGCATGGTTTTGTGATTATATAGTTTGTTTTATAATTATTTTATCTATGTAACATATATTGGACACAACTTAATACTAAGAGGGAGGGTGAAGCAATCTCAAACATTAATTTTTTTTTTTATAACACTTATCAATTATCTTATCCAACTAGCTCTACATGAAAGATGTTGCAATGGTAACATGAATACATGAACACCCAATTTTTTACATTAAAAAAATCTAATGTGGGAAAAATTATGTTGAGAATCACACTCACTCTATGAACAATAGATTAGAAATATTTAGGCGACATGTCAAGGAGCTCATTGGTCTTGAAAAAGACTTACAGGCTAAGGGGAACAACCTTAGGGTAAGATACAAGAACTTCCAAGACTAAGATACATGATCCTAGGGGAAGATTTAGCTTCGTATAAGATTCCAAAAGAGATACTTTATTCTAGCAGTGATAGGGATTTGATAAAATGGACAGATGCATGATACCTAATCAACCATTGCAATAACAATGTCAAACTTAGACACTCACTCATCCACTCTTCCACATTTTCATCATACTAACTTCTTAATTGAATCACATACAATCCACATTAATACACTCTCAACTCAACTATCATACACACATGCACACACACACACACACATATACATAGTATATGTATATCTATGTATACATATACATGTATATGTATATATATAGATATATACATGTATATCTATATATGTGTGTGCATATATACATATATCTATATATGTATATATCTATACATATATGTATATGTATATACATATATAGATTTACACACGCACACACATACACACACACACACACACACATATAAATATATCTATATCTATGTAAATGTCTCTCTCTCTCTCTCTCTCTCTCTCTCTCTCTCTCTCTCTCTCTCTCTCTCTCTCTCTCTCTCTCTCTCTCTATATATATATATATATATATATATATATATATATATATATATATATATATATATAATTTGGTTGAGCATGATAAAGATAAACATGATAATTTATAGAAATTTGGCCACCACAAATAGTTGCACTCAATCTGGTCCACTTTAAGGGATAAAGGACAACCAAGTATATCATAAAATCTCTCCCATGAATGATTTGAATGAAATGCATACACTGTAACATATTCTCTAAGACTGGCACAAAATGTGGCGTGTAGCAAGCCGTTAGAACACATTAAATAGTTGGCCCAAAAATATTCTCAAATGCACATACCTCCATGTTGATCCCGACACACCACAACTGGATACATATAGATATGTTATCTCTTCCTTCAAAACTATATTCGAACCAGTAATCCATAAACAAATCGTCAATCAACTATACTAAACACAAAGAAACATGGCTTCTCTTATCTAGCAAACCAACATTAGATGTCTTAACTAGAATATTAACAAATATTTAGAACATGTCCACCAAACACACCTAGAAAGAAACATTCACAACAATTCAAAGTGTTCTATCAATCAATCCTAACTATTTTTGACAACTATTATCACTATCAACAAATATAAAAACATAACTTCAACCTCTTAATACATGCAGACCTAAAAACAACATTGTGAAACATTCACACATTGTACATGATAATACCAAAAACAAAATCCACCAACTTATTATGTGGAGCATTTTCCCTTAATGGCTTTAGATAGTCTTTCTTGCATATACTTAACTCTCATACTTCCAATCTTCCAAATATACCAAATATTATCTTACCATCATCACCATATATCAAAACAACATCTAAACATCAAATATTGGACATCAAATACCGGACATCAAATACTCTTGCATATTTTAGTTTCTCATATACAATGCACACTCCTTGAACAAAGTAGGTTGACAACACTCCATCAAGTTGAAAATCCTAACAATATTGAATACTTATTTCCCCCCTGCACATTTGTCTCTTCTATTTATCATGTGATAATTATCCTTCTTAAGTTTATATATATCATGCCATACATTTCTCTATGTCATTTTTTGAACTTGCCTCTCTACTTCTTATTTTATTTAATCATTTCTTTATCTTATTGTGCATTTTACTTTTTCATCCTTCAATTATTATTTTATGATATTATAAGCATTCTTGTAAAAATTATATTTTGCGTAAGTACATTTTTTCTTTTATAATCCAAAATCTTCTTAACATGCTTCTAGAGTTATTTTATTGTTTGATAACTCTAGGAGCGTCATACTTTACATCTTAGCTAAGTGTAGATCTAATGAAAGATTATCCTAGGTTGTAAGATAAATATCATATTACATTTGTTTGGCAAAAGTGGCAAGTCACTAATATCTTATATGAATAAAAACTGATTCAAAACCTCATGGAAGAAAATATTGAAAACAAAAAACTCCATTCCCACCCAAAATTATTAAATATGAAAAAAAAAAATCCTAACTATATAACCCCTAAAAACCTATATATCCTAATTCAACCCATCCAAATATAAATGTCAATGCATTTACATTAGGTTCATAATGTACCAAAAATTGGCTGTAATAGGGGAGAGGACCCAATACTTGAACAAGTTTCAATGGTTGTGATAGGAGTTGTTAACTTGATTCCTACACTTATTGATTTAATGTCCAATTTTTTTGACAACATTGCACCAACACTTGTGACTTTAGAGTTGTTAGTACCATGATGACTACCCAAAATTGATTGAAATGTACCTTTAATTATAAAAAGTAACCAATAATGTGATGCCACATCAGCTGTGCAAATAAGGGTACCCTATAATTGATGATGTGGACTTCAAACCTTGATTATAGATCTAGATGACTCACCACGTAAGCTACTATAAAAAATTAGGAATGATTTAAAATTTTCACGTAGGATTTTGATAAATGCAAGGTTCGGGTGTTCAAGTACTAGATCGTCTCCCCTAATTTACCAATTATATTACATCACTTTATCCTTTAACCCAAGACTCCCAAATATCAAATATCCAAGTATAAGAAATTATAAATATCACATGTCCAACTTTGGATAAAGATGTTGATGCAAATGGTTGTATACTATAAGGTGTATGTCGAAACCAGAAAAGATTCATGTGCTCATTTCCTTACCTGATCATTTCTCTAAACATGATTCATAAAAAAATAATGTGATAACAAGTCTATTCTTCATGGAATAATTCAGCTAACGGATTATAAGACAAATGTTTAGGCACTATTCTTTGTCCAAAACCCCTTACCACGCAATATTGACATTGAACAACCATGTTGCAGAACTGCACAAAATTTAACATCATCTCGCAAGTATTTTTATTCTGCATTCATTGGTTGAATATCTTCAATAATTACATCACCATCCTCATTCATCATTTTATCATTGGAATTGAAGCCATTAATATTATTAACGTTATCCATCGGATCCCATGACAATAATGGTTTGGTCATTACAATATGAAGACATGTTTTAGACACAGCCTACAACGTTGTACTCAGAATTTAGAATATTTTAACCACCAAAAGTTAATAATTCACCTCCATATGTATCACTAGGCATAATAGAGAAACATTTAATTTCATTATTCAATGCTCTTAGCACCTTTCTAAACTAGCAATCAAACATAATGAAACTTGTTCCCAATATCATTGGGCCCACAAATTTTAGTGTAAACCAAATTGAGATCCATTTTTCTATCATCACTACATTCATTTTAAGGGATTCTTTAATATGCCAGTTCAACAAATTTAAAGTTTGGTATTGAGATTTGCATATCCTAGTTGTGGAATGAGATCATTGATAAGAATAGAAGATTCTTTATAAATATCTCTCATAGTGATTTGGAGGTAATTATTTTTTATTACATTTCAACATTCTTATAGTTCATAATATGATTTGAGTATTTTGGAACAAAATATAATGGTAAATATTATTATTATTATTTTAAAATAGATTAAATGTCTTTAAAAAGTCATGTTGCTTGAGAAGAGTACATGAGTGTCCTTAATTGAAATTTGTTATGAAATTGATATTTTTCTCTTATTTTTCTTAATTTAAACTATTAAGAAGCATCTAAATATTTTCTAACGAGCTTTTAAAACATTAGATTTTCTCCATTTTTCTTGTCAACTAACTAAAAGTACTTTAGCAACTTCCTAAGGATTTTAAAGGAAATGCACATGCTCAATATTACCAACAAGATGACCTCCCAACAAATTAAACATGTTTCAAATGAGTTATTTAAGGAGACAAGATTTCACAAATTTGTAAACTTCACAATCAAGATTCATAATAAAAGCACTAACATAGAAAGAAATATAAAAATATGTTAATGTTGTATTTTTGAGTTCCTTAGACCTCTTGCTTTCATAAATGCATTAAAATTCTTTCATTCTTTCTTCAATAATACCAAACCTTGAAATATCCACAATTGTTTTTCAATTGAAACTACAACCAGAATACTGTGAACTATCAAATCTGATATTAAGACTGCTTTTAACATGAAATTAGATTGGGTGATTTGACATATTAAATATGATTTATATTTCATCCAAGAAAAGGCTTACATATGCATTCTGCATCCACATTACCAAGGAAGAAACAATAAACCATAGTGTGTTGAATCTACCATGCTACCCTTCTTGATTTCTTCAAGAAATATCATTTCACCTTGAAGAATTAAGAACTGGGGCTCTTTTACTCTCTAAATAAAAATTTATGAACTTTCATCACTTGTACGATTAAAAGCTTATGTTAATATAAGGCAACTAGCCTAGGCCAATAGCGATATGTCATGACATAGACAATGCCTTTAGAGTATATAAATATTTCCTACATTTATTGTGTAATACTTTGGGATTCGTTGTGCTCATTTATACGTTGGATGATATACCCAACATATGTTTTAGAAGATCCTTAAGAAATTTCATTTGGCACAACTTTTATACTCTTCTCTTCATTTGTCTTTCCTTATTTTTATATTGTAGTCAATCATGATGCTATCATTGTGATCCATTACCCTTCAAACCATAGTACATGGCATGACACCTTCTCAATTCCATGATCTTTATATAAGCGGTTAACATATTCTGTCATAACATGAACCTGTGTAGTCTTTAATGTTGGAACCATACTCATATATGAAAGAGATTTTAGACTTAGTTTACTTGATTAGGTCTATCACACAAAGGTCACATATTTTTGTCAACAATAATTAAGTATTTATTAAAATTGTTTGGATAGGAGAGCATGCATCCACATCAAAAGCTCTTAATTAGACAGCTTGAAAATTTTCAAGGGTAGAAAACTCCATCAAAGACAATTTCTAATTGGGTTTGCTCCTTGTGGGTCAAAGAGATATGAATTTCTTTGAATCACATTGGTTTTTATTTTTCCATTGTGTATAATGATGATACACTGGTTTTCTCTTTCTTATCCATCTTGCCAACATTACAAGTTTAACCAACAAAAGCAGGCATGATCAAGCTAGTATCCATTCCCTCCTTAGTTAGTTCGTAGGTTCTTGCATATGCATCTAATAAATGAGATGGAGTGGTTAGCAATTTCTTATACCTTTGAAACTCAGTAATGATAACAATATCAATAGTATTGACCTCACATTCTAACAATGTCTCCATTTTTCATTGATGACAATGTCCATCAATAAAAAGGCAAACAACTCTAAAAAATGTATTAGCATCAATATTCTTTGATCAAACACATTCTTCCCTTTTCACAACAATGAAAAAGGGCCACAAAACTACTCCTTACTAACTCTACTCCCCTTTAGAAAAATTCATCAAACATTTGATAATAATTAAAAAAAAAACATGCAATTCAATCCAATGACATTTTATGAATACTAGGAAGGTGTAAAATGCCCAACTTCCCTCTAAGATACTCGGAGATATCTTTGCAAAAAGGTATTGTAATGATATAAGCAATATTCTCCTTTGTTGGTGCATGCTTAAGCTTGACTTTTTTTTCCAATAAGTTCTACCTCATGAAGTGAAAACTGATAGATATATAATTTGTTCTAGAATGACACATTAGATTCTTTGAAATGTTTATAACATTGGTATTAGTATACGTAATTGAATATTGCAATGTATTTGGATTCAATTGTTGATAACATATCAAATTCATGCTTCTTGTTTGACCAACCAACCAATTGAGAGCCAAGTAAATAAGCTTCTCCACTAGTACTTCTCTTATTATCTAGACAACCACCCCAATCTACATTAGTATAAGCTATAAGCATAAATTCTAAACTGTAAGGATATCATAATCTAAATTCTTTTGTTCCCTTCAAATATTTGAAAATCTCTTTATTGCCATTACATGTGGCTCTTGGTTCTTGCTGAAATCTAGTTGCTAGACAAATTGCATACATAATTTCTAGTCTAGTACTAGTTAAATACAATAGTCCTCCAATAATTGATCTGTACTTACCTCATCTTTCAATGAACCATCTTCCTTAATCAACTTACATTCAGTAATAATAGAAGTGTTTACTAGTTTAGAATTTTCCAAACCAAACTTCTTCAATAATTGTTTGATATACTTGTACTAAGAAAACAAAATATCTTTACTATTTTGATTTACTTGCAATTTAAGAAATAAATTCAACTCACTAATCATGGACATCAAAAATTTCTTCTACATTTCTTCCACAAATCTCTTGCATGAGTCATCTTTTCCTCCAAAAGTCATGTCATCCATATAAACAAAAAATTCAAAATCTAATATAAACAAGTCATGTAATACAAATTACTATATGTAAAATTTTGTTGATATCTTTGTCTAGTAAAATACACGTTTAATTTGTCAGACCAAGTTCTCAATGCATCCTTCAAACCATACAATGCCTTCTTTAGTCTACACACAATGTGTGGATTTTCTCCAGACATGAACTTCGGGTTGCTCAATGTAAACTTCCTCCCCAATTTTTTTGTTCAAGAATGTTGACTTGACATCCATCTGATAAACTTTGAAGTCTATAAAATAAGATTACCAAGATCACTTCCATCAGGGCAACAAGAGCACAAGTGTCATCAAAATCAATGCATTGAGTTTGAGTGTAACATTTTCAATATTATCTAGCTTATGTTTGTAAACCCACTTTGTACCAATCACATTATTGTTAATTAGTCTATGTACAAGTTCCCAAGTTTGATTCTTGTCAATCTAATCAAGTTCTTTGTTCATTTCTTTTACCCAGTTCTGATCATTACATGCTTCTTGTACAAGTTTAGGCTCAAAATTTTAAAATGAACACAACAAAAAATTCTCACGTTGCTCTACTTATGGTAAAAACTCCTCTATTTTCATCACCAATAATATTATTTTGATAATAATTTCTGTATACATACCTTAGTGTCTTACTTGCATATCTCAGAGATTCCTTTTTTCAACTTATTCCTTATCATATTTTCCCTTTTCCTCTATATTAGACTCATAACAATGTGTTTCTTAAGAGTCTTCTAAAACTCTTCATCAACCTTCACATTCACACTTTCAACAATCTTATTTAGTCTTTTGTTGTAAGATTGATGTGCATTGCTCTTTGTAGAATAACTGAGAAGTATACTTCATCAACTCTACTATCAAACATGATTAGATTATCACTCATCTCTTTGAATGTAACATCCACTTTCAAAAATCTTGAAATACTTCATTGGAGGTGCTCTTTCGTGCCATAATTCATATGAAATCTTCTCATACTTCTTTTGGTAAAGAACTTTGTTAAGTGTGTACACAACTGTATGTATTACTTCTTTCCAGTAAGTCTATGGTAAACTTGATTCCTTAATCATTGTCCTTGTTGCTTTCTTTATTTTTTGGTTCATTCTTTCCACTACACCATTTTTTTGTGGTGTTCTAGCCACTAAAAACGATCTTTTAATACCAAATTTTCACATAAATTATTAAAATCATTGAAAGTAAATTATCTTCCTTTATTAGATCTCAAAAATTTAATCATGCTACCACATTCATTCTTAACTTTAGCCTTAAATGATGAGGATTAAATGCACTTACATAATAGCTCCTTCTTGTTCTCTTGCTCCTTTTGTGGGCTTGAATGTTGTTATGGTTGTTTCTACAACAACTAGATCTGTGAGTGCTAGGGTTCCAACTACAATGTCTTTGTTGCAAGCAAGTGATGGAAATGTTGTCATAGGAGGTTTTTCTTCGTCCTCTACTAGGGCCTCAGTTGTTATTGTGAGAGGTTTTTCTCCCATTATAATAGGTGATGGCACAACTCTAGTTGGGTCAAGGATCGTTAGGGGTCCCTCTTTGAATCTTTCTTCAATGGTAGTAGTTTCATACGGTGAGGTTGTAAAGGGATTTTCAAAGGTGTCCCCTATTGTGCCTAAGGCTACGGGAAGTTTTGAAGTTGATGCTAGGGTTTTCATAGGATCCTTATATTATTTTTCTAAGGTTGCAATAAGGACTTTGATTCCTTCTAAGGGGAGGATCCCTTTCTTGTCTCTAACCCCTTCTTGCTTCGTTTGGAGGAGGATGTGGCACAATATATTATGGAAGGGATTAACAATCTTTTAGGTCATGTTAAGGTTTGTTACTTTCAGGGTCTTTAGTTGAGTCTTTTAGACTTGCACGTGTGGATTCTCAGAGAGTGAGAGCCTATTTTATCTGATACTGTACACCCTTTTCCCATTGGAAAAGGAGTGCTTTGTAGCTAATTTTGATGATATTGAGGGTAAAAAGAAGATCCTTTGTGGTCCTTCTTTCATTTGGTCAAATTAGCACCACTTGTTGATGGTGCAACCGTGGCATCCTAATTTTACCCTTGTACTGAATCTTTCACTAAGTTTCTGATTTGGGTTGGGCTCCCTTACCTTCATCTTCTTCTTTGGGTTGATTCCTATTGGAAGAGATAGGATATGTTATTGGTGATTTCTTAATGGTTGTTGAAGATTCATCAAATATTTTTCATTCTACTTATGTGATAATCCTTGTTGAGGTGGACATTTATGAGGGCTTACATGAGAAATTTTAAGTTGGGCTTCCTAATGCGATCAGTTGGATTTAGAATCTGGATTATGAAGGGATCCCTTTAGATGTAGAAAATGATACAACACTAGGTACTTGGTGGCTTAATGATGTCTTCATAGGCCAAACACCAAAAAAGCTTCTTCTTGGCAGAAGGGAGTTTCTTTTGAACACTATATTACGACTAAGAAGGTTGCTCAAGTTTTTGCCATTATTGAGTTTACTATTCCTGTTCTTCATGTCCATGTTCCTATTTCAATTTTTGCTACTTGCATTACTGTGGGTAGTGACATGGTTGATTTAGATGTTATTGCTATTGGGTACTGGGGTCATTTCTATTACAACAAGATCTTCTTGCAACACTACTAGTTTCCTTGTTTTCACTATTGGTCTTTAGTCATTGGATGATTCCTTCATTTTCCTTGCTGATCTTGTGCGCCCCGCTGCGTTAGTGGAGGCTATTCATATCGAGGTCCTTGATAGAGTTGGTTCTTTTGATGTTATTCCCTTAGCAAGAACTATTTCTATTGGCTCTGCCTAAGTCCCTTTTGTTGGTTCTACAAATTCTGGAATTGCAGGTGGCAATTTGTTGGCTGAGGAAGGGTAGATCCATGTTATTGGAAAGTATCATAAGAAGTTCTTTTTTTGACATGAATCTTTTCTCCCAAAAGAAGGGAGATAAAGGAAAATCCTAGTGTTTCCCTTAAGTTATTTGGTTGAGAGTATCTTTCTCTTAGGTAAAAATGGGACTTCATTTTTTAATTTTTAATCCATTAGTCTCATTTGGTCCAGTTGTGGGGCTCATCTTTGGCCTATGTTTTGGGTTGTTGTGATCTCATGGAATCTGATATACTTGGTTATACTTAGTTGAATATCTCTTAGCTGAGAAGTGGTAAAGGGTTTTGGGGTCCCTTCAAAACCCACTTTAACCTTAATCGCAAATTCTAGCCTTCAATATTTTGAACTCATCAAATACTTTTCATTTTTCTCTTAGAAATGCTACCCAAGATAATCTTGAATATTTTGGCAATTTGGTCAAACACAATGTTATAGATTACTCTAGTAACGGGAAAGAAGAAGATGGGAAAGAGAAGAAATTAAGCCTTCAACAAATTATTAAAACACCTAAGGGACTTTCTTTGATTTTTGTACTAGTTTTAGCACCTAGTTTTGAGAGTGTTGACTCTAGTTTGCTATGATAGAGGAAAGGCGATGATCAAAAAAATATTGTAGTTATTGCTTTATCATTACCATCAGTGCAACCAAAGGCACAAGAATAACAAAGGGTAGAGGAAAGGAAGTAGAGAAGAAAGAAGAAGAGAAGAAGGAAGAAAAGAAGGAAGAGGAAAAGAAAGGGAAATAGGAGGATGGGAAGCCATCTCAAACTAAGAATAAAAAAAGTCAAGATCAAGTACAAAGGACAAAGGATTCAAAATAAAGGGTAAAAGAAGTCAGCAAGGACAAACAAATTGCACTTTTGAAGAAACCTTCAAAGGAGAATAGTAAGGATTTAGGCAATACTTCAAAATCTCCATTCGAAGTACTGATTGCAAATTTATCAGAGAATTTTACCAATGCTACGGATATAGATTTTGAAAAGTACATTCAATATTCAACTTTCTCAATTGGAAAGATAGCAGAAAAATTAGGTAAATTAAATAAAAATGCATAAAAGTTGCTAGAGTTGACTATTGAGAAATTGAAAAGCACTTCACCTTTTCTTGTACAAACAATTGAGAAAAACTTTGAGAAGGAAGAGAAGGTAATAGATGAATTTGATAGTTACTATTCGACTCTTGAAGAGGCAGTGAAGATTCAAGTGCAAGCAGGTGATGCCAGACCTTTTAATACACTCTATGGTAACATCAAGAATAATATGACAATATTGGACATGTGCATTAAAGAGACAAGAAGATGCATTTCAAAGGGAAATAATGTGTATGTTGGTTAAGCCTTTGCACATAAGCACACCTTTTCCACCATCAATTCTATTAAAGACAAAGAACAAGAGATTAAAAGGATGATTGAAGGGGTGAAGAATAATGACATGTAATTCATTGAACTAGATCAAAAGATTGGAAAATCAATGATGAACTCAAAATGTTGGAATGTGATAAAGAAAGAATATTGAAAAGATTCAATTTACTTAGAGATCATTTGACACCTAAGCTAGATTTGATACAAATGCAATTGGACACACTCTTAGAAGCCAAATCATCTTAGTTTTTTTACACTAACCTTAATGCAACAAAATTGGTAGCCTCTGGATTATGCAGAGTTATCAGTCATGGGATGAAGAAATCAAGCATTTACAGACAAACTTTTTAGACTATGTAAGCCTCTTGGGAAATCAATGAGCTTGAGGGAACAAGAAGAAGGTACCAAAATTTTGTCATGTACATAAATTTTGACTCACTTGTGTCATTGATGTCAAAGGGTGACTAATAGGTAAAGTAAAATTCAAAGTACATTGTACATATGCAAAATATTGTAAGGGGGAGTCATAAGTTAGATATAGTATAATCTAAGCGAGAGCACAATATATGTATGAATGATGGTATAAATTTTTTGAATGATCCACAAGTTTTTGAAAATTTGAAGAGTTTGCATACTTAGCCAATTTTTCCACATGTTGCCATCAATTCAAAAGGGGCTAAGGTAAGTTTTTAGGGTTGTCACTTATGACAACATATCACCTATTTTTAATGTAGTAGAAGTTTTGGTTAAGTTTGGTGAAGGTATACTTAGAAAGTTGACTAAGTATGAAGTAGGAATACAAGCTACAACTTATCTTGTTTGGTGAGCTTTACTAGAAGCAACTGAAGTTATGTGAGCTTAGAGGAAGGTATTACAGACACCAGAGTACACATCAGAGAAAACTTTAAGAAACCCCTCCCAAAAAAAAAGCCTAAAATGTTGGCAAATCCAACATCTTGGGGGCAGGAAAATTTTAATATCGAGGGCAATTTTTTTGTTCCATATAGGAAAATAAAATATTATATGTTGGCAATTTGTTTCTTGCCCTAGCAAAAGTCATTTTAAATGTGGTGAATTAATATTTTTTTCACTGACGAATATATAAATGATAGCTATTTTTTCCCTTGCCAAAAATAAATTAATAATGTCAAAGGCGAATTACTTGTTTTGTAAGAAAATGAATAATAATGGTTTTGGTAATCTTCAGTGGTAAACTAAAAAATTGTTTAATCTGAAAGCGAAATTTGCACATGTATTGGTTAGTGACTGCACTGACTGTTGAGTAGTCACTTTCAAGTTTCAACTTGTGTACTATGTTAGGTGTGTTATTAATAATGTCGTAACATCATTACATCAGTGTCACAATTACCAAGTCGACTATCGTCACTTTTGTTATGTTAATAGTAAATACAATAGTTTTATTGACCGTTGATTAGTTAGAGATCAACGATAGTAGATGCATCTCACGGCCACTCGCTTGAAAAGACTTGGAGTCGCACGTAATTTTTCAGAATGGAGACATGTGGAAAAGTTTACATGGAAATCATTAATCATGTCAGGCACTATTGACTATCCGACATTAATGTCAGCACATTTTGGTGTTTCACACACTTGAAGATTAATAGGAATACGAAAAGATAAGATATGGAAGATCGTGAAGGCTAAAGAATTAGATGCAACTGCAGTCTGCCATTAAATAAGCTCTTCAATTCTTCTTTCAATATCATTTTTCATATTCTAATTTCTTCAGTCTGAATTTGGTTTGTAGTTGCACTTTGCAGAGTTTTTAGTTTCTTGAATCGTAGTCATGGATACGCCAATTCGCCTAAAATGCACTAATATGGCTCTGCAAAAGCCCTTTCTGGGCAAAATTCTTGATGATGTCCTTGTCATGGTTTGCAAGGTAGATGGCCAAAGTCCTTTTATCCGCCATGCTATATGCATGGTACTCAGCCATGAATTCTTGAGAAATGATAAGAGGTACCGTGTGTCCACGAATATTACCTCCTGCTTCCGTGCATCTCTTCTCGACCTTGGAGGTAGGCAAATAGACATGTTGATGCTTCTGCATAACATTTTTAGAAGATGATGTCAAAATTATTGTATTGGCCGAGCAGGTACCAGGGCCAAGTATTGGCATCCCTTTTGTAGATGTAGTAGACAAGTGTTGGGAGGAAGGCATAGGGTGCATTATACATAAGCATCCTTTCTTGCTCGGCATGAACGAACGGCAACTGACTCACCATCGGAAGTGGGCGTAGCTCGGAAGAGATTTTCTACGAAAATGGTTGTTGTTGGACGATGATGTCAGCGAGACAAACTTCACATGGTTGGACGAGTTCAGTGACATCATCTTCTCCAATAGATTCCTCGCGGACGGAATTGAAGACCTTTCTGATTAAAGGCTTCAATCCCTCGGCCCCTCAGCTCGCTCATGCTTCTAGCCTCCCTGGTTCCCTATTCCCTTGGCCCTTTAGGGCAAAAAAATGTTTTGATTAGGGCAAAAGTTTGCCGAAAAAATGATTTCAAGATATCTGTATTTTTCTTTGGATTGGGCCCTACCCTTTTTTTTTAAATTACGAAATAGTAAAATCAGGCTAATTAGTGATTTAATAAGCTATTTTGAATATGTAAGCTATGAATCAGTATTATGTACATTGTACAGTCTAAAATATTATCAATGAAAATAATAGTTTTTAGCTTCTCAAATCGTTGTTCTTCTTAGTCTACGACTTTGTAAGTTTGTTTCAGATTTATGTGTCAAATTTTTATTTCATATGTATCTTGTCACCTATTCCTAACTTTTTTTTCATTATGAAATCTTTTAAATGATGAAGAATAGTTTATAAACAATTATCAAATTTTTCAATATATGTTCAATTTTAATAATTTATAGATATTATAACTATATTATATTTTAATTTTGAAACTAAATAATAAATATGAATAAAAATAGAGCATTTGCAATTATATTTTTTAATTGTAATTATAACCATATCATATGCATATAATATAATTAATTATACTATACTATAATATAATATAATATAATTATAATTTATAACCATATAATATTTATATAATATAATAATAATAACAATGAGTATGACCATCTCAGATAATCATGGATTCTGCGACACGTGTCACGATTCTGGATAAATCTGGGCAAATGGGAAAAGATTCTCCAAATCGGCCCGAAATTCATCTCGGGCCGTCGATTTATCGGATTGAGTCTACTGTCTGAGATGGTCATTATATATTTTATTAAATTTATTATTATTATTATATTATTATATTATATTACATGGTTATATTTATATTTTATTATATGGTTAAGATTATATCATATGGCTATAATTATATTATTTTATATTATAGTATAAATAATTATAGTATATGTTCTATTATATAATAAATAACTATAACATATAATATTTATATAATATAATAATAATAATAATGACTCGATGATTCTTATTATTATTATTAATATTTATATAATATAATAATAATTATTATTATATTATAATAATAATAATATTTATATAATAATAATAATATTATTATTATTATACCATATAATATTTATATAATGTAATAATAATAATAATAATGACTCGAGTCATCGACAGAATTATTATTATTATTAATAATATAATATAATATTATTATTATTAATATTTATATAATAATAATATTTATTATAATAATAATAATAATATAATAATAATATTATTATTATTATTATACCATATCATATTTATATAATGTAATAATAATAATAATGACTCGAGTCATCGACGAAATTATTATTATTATTAATATTTATATAATATTATGTCCAATAATTATGTCGATGAGTCGAGTCATTAATAATAATATTATTATTATTACATTATATAAATATTATATGGTATATTATTATTATTATTATATAAATATTATTATTTTATTATATTATATAAATATTAATAATAATAATAACCATTGAGTCATCGACGGCCCGGGAGGAATTTCGGGCCAATTTGAAGAATCTTTTCCCATCTGCCCAGATTCATCCGGAATCGTGACATGTGTCACGATTTCAGATGAATCTAGGCAGATGGGAAAAGATTCTCCAAATCAACTTGAAATTCTTCCCGGGCCGTCGATGACTCGAGTCAATAATTATTATATAAATAATAATAAATTAATAATAATAATAATTCTGTCAATGACTCGAGTCATTATAATAATAATAATATTATATTATATAAATATTATATGGTATTTAATAAATAATATTATATATAGTATTATATTAAATAATATAATATAATAACAATAATAAATTTAAAAATTTAATAACCATTTGATAGTATATAGATCGACGGCCCGAGATGAATTTTGGGCCGATTTGGGGAATGCTTTCCCATCTACCAAAATGCATCCGAAATCGTGACACGTGTAACTTATGTACATCAGCACATTATTTAATATTGATTTTGAGTCTTCACAATTTATTACGGTTAGATGTACATTGTACATAAAAGTTAAAACCATTAATTTCTTATTACTTTCATTTTAACTAATAAACTTCAAGTATTACCTTTTTAAAGTATGAAGTTGAGGAACGTAAGACAAGAGTCCGATTATCGATAGAATATCCATAGGGTTTTCAAATTTTAAATTTTCAAAGACTGGCAGTTGTGTTCTGGTTTCTGAAGACTGAAAGTGTGAAACTTGAGTATCAGACGACAACACCAATTATCCAATCTCAATTCCAGGTATTTAATTTTTTTCAAAAAAATTCCATTGCAATTTGCAGCAATAGAAATCTTGATTTTAATTGTCTTAGGTTTATACTTTACAATTATTTTGAATAGGGTTTGAAGTCTAATAACCAGTAGCAGCCAGGCATGGGCAAAACAAAGTCAAAAACCTCCCAAACGAGTGCACCCATAAAGGAAAAGAACACCATCATAGATTTTAGACAAGTGCTACAAACCCCAGGTTTCACCGATGAATGTCATGATATTTTTTATCCTATTATCCATGGAGATTTTGGAATCATGGCAATTAGACATTCATTGTTTAGTAAGTGGAAAGATCCCCAGAAGGGGAGAATTTATTACAAATATAATAGCAGTATTGGTGCATATACAAATAAACTAGCTGCTCTGGTTACTGGATTAGCAAACTTCGTTGTACCTGAAGTATTCCCTTGCCCTGAAATTGTAATGCTATGCACTCAGAATTATGATGAAAATAGAAAGGCAATTGTAAACCAAAACACTCAGGAGTAAATTTTATCAATAACTGAGAGTGAATTTTTCACTCTGTTAGACCTAGGGTTAGGGTTTAGAACAGAAATCTCTAATGAGCGCATTGACTTGGATAAATTAGCTCAGGCTTATGACAAGCTGGAAAGAAGTTTTCAAGATTCATATATTAAGGGTTTAATACCCTCGGCGTCCACTATTAGTGTTACTGTTACACTGGACAAAGACCATAAGCCTCCTTATCAGTATGATATTTTTGTGCCATGGGTTCAGAATACTATTTCTTTGTTATCATTTTGCCTGGAATTGGATAGTAACAAGGAAGTGGGGGCCAGTGTTCTTGAAATGATTTATAATATTCATTATCGAGGTCAGTCAGTTGACAATGTAGCAGTAAGATATGATTTTGTTCGGTACATTGTTGAATCTATGCAACAACAATTAGTACTGATTAAACAAAGTATAGCTACAAGCAAGACGAAGACATTTAGGTTCACAAGTTACTTGTCCTACCTTCTTTTAGCAAAGCATCGCCCAATATTTGAGACAGAGAACAACAAGCTTGATATTGAGGTCTATAAGTTTGATGAGAAAACCCAGAAGAAATCACAGACACCAAGTCCAGTATATGAGTGGACACATAAGATGAGGATGATTGCTAACAATAAAAACTACAACCATTTTGTAGACTTCTTTTTGGCACCTATTTACCAAAAAATAACAGGCACTACAATGCCTAGATTGCATTCAATTGAGAAGTCAGATTCAATTGGCTGACTGGTTCTTCATGGAAGAGTACACTGTCTTAAGGTTTTACGGTTCAGTGGTTGAACCCTGCAAACTTCCAATGCATGTTATAGAAAGGGTTTTTGCACTGGAATATGTAAGGCAGATGGAGAGTGCAGATGAACTTTTCAGTGGACAACAAAAGAAAACGATATTTCCTTCCTTGCCTTTCGCAATTGGAGGCCTCACATTTGAGAGAAAGGCTTTCAAAGTGGCAAATGAATTGTTAACTTTTTTTTGCTTTCATTTTGTTAGTCACTGGAATTATGATCCACTGAACATAATAAAAACAAGACTTATTGCCAATGGAAACTCTGCGAGAAAATATCAACACCAAGAGATACCATTGATAGAAAAGTTAAAAAACAAGGATTCGTGGGATGAGGTTAAGAAAGAGATGGAGAAACATGCAGCAGAGAATAATATTTCAATGCAACAACTGTCATCCCAAATTATGACATTGCACATATCAGAGTCACACAAATCAGGGCCTCTGACATACTTAAATTTCTATGAGAAAGCACCTGAACCTTCTAAGAAGTCTATGCCTAAAGCAATTAAAGAGGCATGCATATCTGAAATGTGGTGTCAAACCAAGCTAACTGAATTTTGGAAAATGAGGCAAAATTTGGGTGAACCAAAGACATCAGCAAATTTTGAGGAAATTGATGAGGATGACCTTTTCAGCACTTATTGGGATAAAGAGCATCCAACTGTACTATATCAACTTGAGAGTTGCAGTGATAGTGATATACAAAGATAGGAGGACCTCCAGTCTGATACTGATATTCAAGGTATTCAGGATTTTGAGTCAACCAGGGGCAAAGATATTATTAAATTTCAAATGAGTGGTTCTACTAAAAAAACGTATGGTAAAGGAGCAACTATGATACAAAAAATGGGTTATGCAGGTATAGGGCCCATTGGTGCAAGTGGTGATGGGATTTGGAATCCAGTTCCAGTACCAAACCCACCCAAAAGAGGAAGTAAACCAATCATTGGAAGCTCAGAGATTGAAGATGATTCATCTAAAAAGGGCAAAAAACATTATACTTCTGCTTCTGAAGGTCATCCCAAAACATTATTTGTTAAATCTTCAAATCTAGTTGTAGTTGATCCCACTGGCACTGGCACTGACACTGACACTGGCACTAGCATGGATGAACCTTGTGCAAAAAAGAAAAAACTTATGACAATTACACCGCAAGAAATGTTAGTGGTTACTTCAGCAATGTATGCACCAGTGGCTTCTGTACAAAACCTTGAAAATAGTCCTAAAACGCCAGGATTTGGAATGGGCCATCTTCAGTATGTTGGCAATCCTCAAAATACAATTGTAGGTGGAGTAAGTTTAGCTGGAGATGGAGGAGCATCAGCATTCAACGATACAGTTGATAATTCACCTTTCAAACACTCAATTGTGTTAGAAAACACAGATTTTAGTTTGAACGAGTTTGCATCAAAGTTTGAACAGACAAGCAAAAGAAATAGGCAAATTATGAAGACTTTGAAAAGTGATGCAGTTGCCGAATATCAGGGATCTACTAATAGAATATTTCCAACATATGATCCAAACAATGAAATGATGAACTTCATGGCTGTTATGCTCCTGGGTAGAGATAATAATCCACCACAAAATGTAATAAATCGTAACAATATACAAGTTACTAGTCTTCAAATGGATTTGTCAAAAGTGAAAAATATTGACAAAATCAATATCAAAAGAGAGCAACAAAATGGTCTACTCTACACTTCTGAAAGTGGAGAGGGAAAATAAAAGGCTTACAAAGCAAATAGAAAAGTTAAAGGTAGACCTTGATAATGTGAAGGCGAAGGAGAAAGTAGCAGACAATAGGTTCAAAGAATTACAAAACAGGATAAAAAAATCTTCTCCTATAGAGGCAATTGTCCAGCAAGAAAAGATGAATGAACAAGTGCAACATTTCACTAAAGAATTGGATGAGTGCCAAAAAAGACTTAAGAATGAACAAGCGTCTACTGCACAGTTGTTCAAGTCTGTAGAGAGTAGTGCATAGGTCATGAATCAATTGAAAACTGAGCTGGAATTTGCTGCCAAGGAAAATAAAATTTTGAATGATGAATGGGAGAAGGAAAAGAAAAAAATGGAGTCTAGGGCAAGTATGATTTTTAATTTGCAAAAGGAATTGGGAAATGAGAAGAAAAAAGAGGAGTCTACTGCAAAAACAATCCACAATTTGAATAACCAATTGGAGAATATGAAACAAAAAGAGTTGTCAACTGCAAAAACTATCAGTGATTTGAAGGAGGAATTGGAGAATGCAAAGAAAACGGAGTCTAGTGTTACTGCAAGTACTAACACAATCCACAAATTGAGGAGGGAATTGGAGAATGCAAAGAAAAAAGAGGAGTCAGCTGCAAAGCAAAACCTCGATTTGAGAAAGGAATTGGAGAACACGAAGAAAGAGGAGTCTACTCAAAGTCTCCATGATTTGAAGAAGGAATTGGACAGTGCGAAGAAAAAGGAGGAGTCCACTTCAAAGACAATCCATGATTTGAAAAGGGAACTCGAGGAAAACAAGAAAAAAGAGGTAACTACTGCAAATAAAATCCAAGATTTGAAGAAGAAATTGGAGGATGAGAGGATGAGAGGAACTGATTGGAAAGGGCAACTAGAGGAAATGCAGAAAAAGAGTGAAAAAGAGATGTCTGAAATGAAGAAAAAGGTGGAGAATGTAATGGCAGAAAATAGAACGACCTCTTCCGAAGACCATCATGTGAAGGATACTATAATAAACATAGTTAAGCTTATGAAACAAGAAATTTGGGACAAAATAATGGCGATCAGTGATGGTTTGGTTGAATGGCTTGATTCAAATAGCAATCTCAGAGTTGTCTTTGAAAATGCAAAAATTGATTTTTAGGGTAAAAGACAAATCTTCACTAGTTCCTTAAAAGATCTTTCTGACCAAGTTCTCAATAAACTAAAGAGATCCAGTGACAGGGATTTGGCAAACCATGGAATAAACAACCACTTGGATGCCTATGTAATGGCCATTAATGTCTCTCAACATTGTGAAGAAGTAATGCAAATTGGTGAATCGCTCAATTTATGCTTCCAAAGAGTTGATGAAGATGAATAACACCATAGTGAACTTGCTAAATGTTGGATTACCAAATCCTACTAACTCAGAAAGCACACTCATTGGAAATGAGAATTACATGAAAAAGTTGCAGGGCAGGATGAATTCTCATTTAGGGGAATTGCTTGAGGAATTCACTTCGGAGGGAATTGCAAGTTGCATCAAACCACTGTCAACAATGAGTAATGCTATAGATAGATTCCTCCTATCATATGATTCTATCTCTCAGAAGTATTTTTTGTTGACAAGACTACAACTAATTAGCTACAACCTAAAAAAAATGGGGCTTCCAAATGATGTAGAATGGAGCGCCCTAAAGAAATTCAGTGAAGCTGGGTCATCTTCTCAAACTGTTACTGTTGCTATCAGTGTTAGTCATAGCTGATAGCACTAAGTAATAACACTCTAACAACTTAGTAAGTGATAGAACTATAATCGTTTTGTTACTTGTTTCTCTTTAATTTCAAATTTTAGATTTAATTTCAACTTTGTTTAATGTTAATTGTTATAGGAATCAAGAGCCAGCATATCAGGATAGTTGGGCAGCCAAGCACTAGCATAGTAGCATACTATGGCATATCAGGAATCAAGAGCTAACATATCTGATCATATATATAATTACAAACCGACCCACAGCTATTTTTGCTCCCTTGTATCTGCAAAAGGGAATTCACGGTCATTGCAATTTGACATTGAGTCATTTTCAAAGGGTTGTAATTGTGTGTAATTGACAATCGTTAAATGTATTATGTTATAAGCTGATTTGTAATTATAAATTATAATACAATTTTTTAAAAATGGAGCTTATTCTGTTAAATGCATTATCTTACAATTTCTTAAAGAAAAAACTAGAATCAATGAAAATCTCAACATTTAAAAAAAATGCAATCAATGAAAATCTCCACATGTAAGTACTAAGTTTGTAACATCAACATGTTCAAAAATAAATAAATAAAATTAAGCATCTATAAAGGGATAGTGAATGAAGGCTATAAATTAACTTCTACAAACATGTTACATAATTAATTAGTAGGTAGAGTCTTAGATCAGAGCTACTAGCCTACTACTTGACTCACGCAGAAGGTTGAGAAGCTGCTATAGTTGCCATTCCGCCTGGACCGGCTCAACATCACTATCATCAAAATCCTCCTCATTTATTGCATATAACATTTCATTGTTTTTTGTGTTTTCTTCAGATTCACTGTCAGCGTCAGACTCACTATGCATGCCAAATTCAACATCATCTTCATTGCTTTGACTTTCAATATCACGATATGAACCACTGCCACCGCCACTACCACTGCCACTTGTGTTTGAAATGTTGGCAATCCCTCTTCTTTGACATCGCTTTCTCCAAATGCTGACAGCCCTATCATAAGGGAAACTTTCTACCTCATACCTAGAATTATAGAGCCTTAGACAATTATCCAAATTTTTGTCTAATTTGTTTCTAACCTTTGACTTAAGGAAGCCCAAAGTACTGAAAACTCTCTCATCCTCCACTGAACCCAATATCATTGTCAAACATAAATTGGTAAGCTTGAAATATTATGGTATTACCTCTCTCAACTGATTGCTCTCACCAAGGTTTTTCCAAAGCTTTGTTACTACTCCCTGTTCATTTGGGTTCTCCATAACAGCATATTGTTCCCTCATTATGTTTGCAAAAGAGTATGATTGATCTCTCAGTCGATTTTCATCTAAAATTTCATTTATGGTGACTCCATTGATTACTTTAGGTGTTCAAAAATGCTGAATCAGAGTTGTCATCCTTCTTCGAAAATCAGTTGGATTGTTTAGAGACCAATATTGTGGAAAAATAATTGACATTGCTTCCAGCAGTTCCTCTAGAGGGAATCTGAATCTGATTTCTAACAACAGATTGTAGCAAACTTGCTTGACAGAGTCAAGCACATAGTCTTTGATCTTCTTGAAGGCTTCACTTGTAACACGTAAAAGTACCTTCTCTGGTTCTGATTCAACTTCGCTTCCTGCTTCGTTGGGGTTGATGCGGGCATAGTATTGTATTGCTATGTCAACTCCACGTACCCTGGCATATACCTCATCGTTTGCACCAATATGTAAAAAGTTCCCAAGATTGTTCAAATCTGAGATTTCTAACCACTTTGCAAACTTTGTTTCATCTAATGGTAATAATCGGTACAGAGTATCCAAGCGACTACATGTCATTTTACGTAGCTTATTATATTCTGCAATGTACATAGCTCTTTGTTGAACCTTTTTTATAATATTTCTCATGTCATATAGCATGGGGAGAATAGCTACTAAAGTTAAGAGTACCTTAACATTAGTTAGGCTTGAATATAGCCGAGAGAATCTTTCTTGCACATAGTGGATTAGTCCAAGCAATGATGGGTATTCAGACATTACTCAATGCACTGGTCCATCCAAAGAGATCCATCTGGTATCATTGTCTTTAAGAAGCTTCCTCCCATCAGTAAGTCTTGCAGCAAAGTGTTGAAATTCTCAGACTCGTTTTGGACTTCGAAAGAAGTATTGGTAAATCTCTTTGATCAGAGATTCCACTTTACTTACACAACCAAAATTGCTGACAATTCCAAAAGCTAGATTCATTCGATGGGCCATGCAATGAATGGGAATAGCGTAGGGTGCCAAATCATTCTTGATCTTTTTGCAAAGATCGCCTTTATGACCTTGCATAACTGAAGCACCATCTGCTCCAACACACATCAACTTTTTGGCAATCTCCATGCTATTTAAACCTCCAGATTCAATTACATTAGTCTTTAATAATTCATATAAGTTTTCAGCTGTCGCACTACGATTCAATTTAGCAACAGGTAGTAGAAATGGTTGACGACAAAGATTGTTTACAGTGCATGCACACCCAAGAAGTATTATCAATTTTTGTAACTTCATCTAGAGACAATTCAATGAAATCTGAGTTTTTTATAGATTCCTTCATATCTTCTATTTCAACCTATGCAAGACATTTAGCCCATTCCCACTCGCTGTTTACTGACTAGTGACTGTTAGGATAGTTTCAAGTTTTCAAAAGACGCAATAATGCAGTCATTGTAGGGTAGTCCGTCATAGGGCATCCTCTACTCAATATATAAAAGAACACACCTAATTGAACTACTTTTTCCATATTTTGCACTTCTGTTGCTTTCCCAATGAAATCTTCAATGAATTTTTTTACTGCAGAATGCTTCTCCCGCATTTGCCGGTGTAACTCGTATATTTCAGCATTCCTGATATGCAAATAGTTCTCCTTTGTTTTCCAAGTTAGCACGGATTTTTTGACTCCATCTATAATTTTCTTCTTGTAAACTTTACCGACATGCTTTTCTATGGTATCAATTTTAAGCTGCAGCCTCTTCTCCTTCTTTGTTATCTCTATGCAAATCTTACATCTGCATTCTGCAGGAGGCTCACCATCATTTGGATTGGGCACTGGTTCAATGAACCAGTACTTTTTCACCCATTCTAATTGAAAATTCCTTTTTGACAGATCCCAGCGAGATCGATCTTTCTTCGATTCCAGTTTTTTTTTCCCCCTTTTGTGCATGAACCTAATTTATGGAATCATTTTTTATTTTCTCAACCGACTAGTCCGGGACTGACTCCAACTCTATAATCTCAGTTTGTGACTCCCTACTCAGGGGAAGTTCCTCCAGATCTTTTTCAAGTTCATCCTCAACTGAGATATCAGGTTCACCAACTTTAACTTCAATACTATCTGAGGGTCCAACTTGTGATGAATCTCCTTTTTCAGTAACCATTGGAGATCTAACTTGTGAATCTTGTAGGTTGCCAACATTTCCACCGCCAAAATATGCCGCTATGATTCTACGTTTTGGTAATGGTGGCCTCTCTTGGATTTCAAGGATCAGACCCCTCTTGTTTGACATGGCAAACCGATAAAGGCTACAAAAAAAATCAACTTAGTTGTTGAACAAAAGACTTAACTACTTAGACTACATATAATAAAAATAATATGATTCATTCTTAAAAAAAGGGTACTACTACTACAGTAGTCTACGGTACTACCCAATATAATTCTCAAACCTAATACCTATAGGCTATCTTAGCATGTGAGATGTCCAGTCACCAGCGGACACTGGACAGTGAAACTAAAAAAATAACCAATACCACTTACAAAATAATTTAAAAATCACTTGCCTTTTACAAAAACTAGGTCCATGAGTCAATGGCCAATGCACTCAGCACTCTGAAAGTTCGACAACAATAAGAAATGCCAGTCTCCAGACCAAAAAATAGCGAATTGTGTAGAATAATAATTTCTTATACTCCAATCTAGGTTGGTGAATTAGGCGAGATTAACAAGCGGGAATGTCAAATGTAGGTGAAATGCACCTTCCGATGCAAGCCTATAGTAGGAAACAGTTGGCTAAATGGGGCGGGTGATCGACACACATCGATAAAATGGTTGGCGACACCCAAACCAAGAAAAAATTAATATGGTTTTAGTAATGGCGAAATAACGTCGGCCAATAAGAAACAGCATGCAAAGGCTGGCGAATTGTTTAAAATAAATGCATCCAAATTGTATATCGCATTGCCAATTGCACCGATATTTTTGACCAATCATGTAATAACTAATGGGCGACCACCCTGGGCGTTGGACCCAAATATGATAAATATCTGACGATGCGGTTGGACCCAAATATGATAAATATTCACCAAATGACGATTGACCCGTCAGACGGGATCACCAAAAGGTGAAGATTCGCTGCTAAAGTAATCTCTGGTACACATGTGTAAGATCGAGGAAGGAAATGTCAAGTTTTAAATGAGTTAGGGAAATTCACTAGATGCAGGTTTGACAAGACATAATAGGGTAACAATAGAGTACAGGTGTTTTGGTTAAGGAATTATTTTATCTTGTAAAATAATTACTTAACAAAGTTGGGAAGACATCCTAGATGTTAAACCACACATGGAAGATCTACTTTGAATATTTGGTAACGTGCAAGGCAACACAAGGTTGATTGGATTAAAGATTTGGTATAAAGGACTTATCTTTTTGTTTAGCGAAGTGTGGCATTGTATTGTAATGCTATAATGTTTATATGTGCATTTTCTATGATTGGTATGGATGCAAATTTGATGTTCAAATCAAAGCAGAGTATTTGCACGGTTGTTTTGTGAAGAACTTCAAGGGTTGATCATATATTGAAGATATTAGCAACAATCAAAGGTTTTGTATCTATCTCTATAGTAGCTTTGTACATTTGTATATGCATATTTGGGCAATGGGCTCATCTTTCTCTTTATATTGTAATCACAACTCTTAACAAGGTTGAGGCTTCTAACAAGGCCTAGTCTTCTAACAAGGACAAATACATTATACATATGTAATAAACTCCTAACAGGGTCAATATCTTTCAAAAGATACTTTTGATTAGTGGATCATTTTGTGGGTATAACCATACCCTTCGAGGTTATAATGGTGTTATGAGTTTCATTGTGTTATGCTTATGTTTACTTTTTAGTTTGATCATCTATGCAAGTTTAAAATTTGTAAACGATATCCATAGTTAGAAAAAATTTTGTGGAACACTGAATCACCGCCACCCTGTCCCCCTCTCTCAGTATTTCCTATTCGTAAAAGAATAATCATCAACGAAAAGTATGAAATATTTTTCACCTTGTAAGCATCTTGTTATTGTAGAATCACATAGCTTGATATGTGTTAAATCCAATAAACGAATAGATTAATAATATTTTACCTTGAATGATTCTCTTCTTTTTCTTGCTTCTTGACATCCTTTATAGATAACATTGTCTAGTTTACACAATCTAGGTAAATCTCTAATAGCACATAATGAACACATTTGTACTCAATTACCAAAATTTGATGTGATGCATCCAATGGTGCCAAAGCCAACTGTCATTAACTCAATATGGTAAGTATCCTTTTCTAACTCCTTCAAGTTGATAGATGTTCCTTCATGTCCTTTTGCTAACTGCAATCATTTTTCTAGATCTCTTTCGAATCTCACAGACTTTGTTCTTGAACACATCATATCCATTCTCACAAGCCTCTCACATAATAAACCTTGCCAATATTATGCTCTCCATCAAAAGTATTTAAACATTTGCCAACAATATTTGTTGTCTTAATCATCACCAAATCTAACACGACCATGCCATTTTTTCATGTGTTACAAACTTGCTCATATCACGAGTGATATGATTTAAACATCCACTATCAATTAACCATTCATTCTCATATAGAAAGAAAACTCAATATCATCATCAAGTTATGGACCAACACTTTCTTAAAATTTTACCAATTTAGTAAAGGCTTAAAGTATTCAGAAACTTATAACAAATATAAACATGAAAGCACGAAACCATCAAGACAATGAATGTGATATTTTACGTGGAAAATTTGTTGGGTGGATATTTTGCAATCAATAGTTTTGGGTAAAATCCACTCACAAAATAGATAGACCAGCTACAATGTATAAGACCAAGTCTCTCCTACATTAAAGGGAAGGCTCTCACTTCTCACCGTTCCTTGGATCAACTCAAGGTAAGCAAGAAGTTGAGAGATTTTGTAAGGGGTGTTACCAATATTCTTTCCTCTTAACTTTTAGGAAGGAATCCACTTACTGATGAAGCGAGTAATGGGCAAGATGAAATATCTAACTACACCAACTCCAAGGCTGATTAAAAGCATACCGATTTGGTTCTAAGTCTCATTTGTTTAATTTATAAGAAAAATCGGGGTGCAAAGACTTCCAGAAGTAGATGATTTATGTTCTATAAGAAAAAACTCTACCATTGGGGCACAAAGACTTCTAGAAGTAGAGAAATTCTAACTATTTTTCATGAATTTGAGATGATAACAGAAGCTACAATCAAAGCTTTTAGTCTATGTATTACCACAACTGCTCCAAATCAAAACTCTGGCTCTAATTGCTTCTTAACTCACTATGCTCTATTATTGAACACACAATAAAAACATGAATCAAAGACAATAAGCACAAATTACAGTCAAAGCTTCTAATTTTCTCTCTCACAATTGCTTCCAATCAAAGCTTCAAATTCAATTGCTTCTTTTATTCACTTTTCTCCCAAATTCGTACTAGACAATCAAAGTTATGCTTGTACAAGTTTGTCATGGCTTTCTTGCATACAACAAAAGATGATTCTATAATGAAGGAGCACTCCTTTATATAGCCAAAGGAGTTGAGAAAAAGGAGGAAAAGTGGGAGCAACTCAACCATCTTAGACATGGTCTAACTAACAAGAGAAATTATTGGATTACGTGTCATTATACATATAAATTGCATTACATGTAATTACACAATTTCCTACAATACATACTCTCCAACTACAAACAAGAAAGAAGAAGAAGAAGAAAGTGTTGAGGCTATTGATTCTGAATGAATCAATCCTATAGATTGTTGGCAAAAGGTACTTGATGATGCAATCCTAGATAATAACAGGATCGAGAGTTCCTATATTTTGTGTCAATACATTCACCTTGATAACCATGGTGTTGTGTCTTTTGATAGCCCCTGACTCTGTTTGATGAATTGTCAGTTGTCATTTGAAAACTTGATGTACACCAAATTTTTCCTCGTTCAAACTGTTGTGAATTCTCCTTTGTAGATCAAGACAAACTGGAGTTTCTGATACTTTGAAGAGATTGAAGATGTCTGAATGTAAACTCAGAATAGCTTTCTATTAGCACCTTCAACTTTTTTGCTTTTTGCTTTTGAAGTAAAGTGCTCGGCGCATTCCCACACAAACTCATGTTCTCAAACAATCATTTGGAAAATGGAGATCAAATGAATTACCGCTTCTTTGATTCAAAGCACACCTTTTTTATTGGATCTCTTCATTCTTTATAGAAATTCTGACATATCTTGACTTGCTGCAACATGAAAGTTTCAATGGGATTGAATCCATCATTGGAAGATATGGATTATGACTCCATGAGAATATTGGCAAAATGGATCTCTGAGGAATAATATATTTGGAGTATTGATTAGATACTCATGGAACATATGCAATGAATTGGATGTGATATGGAAAGTACATGTAGAGGGCTAAAATGGGACTTAGGAAGATGGATGACATGTAAATGTGTATGAGAAAGGATGAGTTCTTATAAAGATGTCTTGAGGAATGAAGGCCAGGCACATGAGAATGTGTGCAAATGACAATTTTTGACTTTAAAAGTGTGACCTTTAGTCAAAAATGGGCTCTCCGGATGTCATTAAATATAAAGTGGACTACCTGTAAAACAAACATGCATTTAGGTTCAAAAGATGTAAATAGGAACGAACAATGAGATTGCATGTAAATGTGGATGGAGGCTAAGATGCAATTTCCTATGACATGTAATGATGGGTGTGGAATGAAATGATGCGCTTGCATGAAATGGTGAAAGGTGGAGTGAAGTGAAACGTGTTCAAATTCTTGGGAAAGAACTTGTAACTTCTTTCAAAAAAAAAATTTAAAAATGAGAAAGCAAGCAAACAAACAACGAAAACAAGCACAAAGAAAACACATACCTTTAGTCTTAAACTCAAAGAATTCAACAAGCAAGTTGTTTTCATGTGCAAATTCAAATTTGGAATTTGAGGAAATTCCAAACACTTAAAAATGAATGTTTTCATCCTTTTTAAAGAGAATTTGCACTTTACATGGCATACATTTGGACAAATGTGCAATAACAAGCCATAGTATGCATGGAAGCATGAATTGATGAGCAAGTTTGAAAAAATCCACTTACGTGGAGATCAAAGAGCCAAAATAGAAAGAATCATAGACTTTGAAGACCAATTCTCAAATAATAATTTGACTTCTTCCACACTTACAAATAACAAATGATTAATGAGCATTCAATGGTTGAATGTGGTCTCCAAAGGCAATAGCATTCATTAAAACTCAAAAACAATCCCTGTTGATCCAAACGTATGGGCTGAAAATGCCATTTTTTGAGTTTTTTTAACAAAACCATGTTCTTTTCATGCAAAAATTTGAGGCATTTTTGCAAAAACGTGGCCATAAAGTGCTTGTAAATTGATTGTTTTTTACTTGTGAATGCAAAAGCATCTTCCCCAAATGCAAAAAAGTGACTTCAAAATGCATAAAAGTGGATAGAAAATCCCGTTTTCTGGATGTTTTTAGCGAAAATGTGATTCATAAAAGGCATGAATGGAGTTTTTTTGACATCTGAAGGAAAAAATGTGTTCTTCAATAGTATATATATGGATCAAAACTTCAAAAAGATTTCTATTTGAGCCAAAAAGTGATCAAAACTGCCCCAAATCTAGGCGTTTTTCATAAAAAAAAGTGGCTCAAATATGAACAAATATGAGTCATTTTTGTCTCGGATATGAAAAATCATGACCCCCAAATGCACATATATGCATTAAAACTCAAAAATGCCCCCCCTTGTAATGGATTTCAAGCCATTATATGGGCAAATCTAAGCATTTTTGATGAAAAATGTGCTCTTGAATCTTCACTTCCAGGTTCTATGAGGGCATATGCATGCATTAAATGCAAATCGCACCTTTGGGAAGAGATTGCATGTTTTAAAAATATGTAATGAAGTCCATAAACAAAACACACCTTTTGGATGCATATACGCATATTAAAATTTACTCACAAATGACTCTTAGTGCAAAATCTCACCTTTTGGGGGACACATGTTTTAAAAACACTCAAATATGCATGTCTCACCTTTTGGGAGTCATTGCATATTTTGATGCAAATGTGCTTGTAGACATGATGTACACAACTTAAGTATTGCATTACGCACATGCCAATTTAATTTTTGATGAAATATTATTTAAATGGGTCATAAATATTTTTTATACTATATAAATAAATTTATTATGTGCAAATATCATTTTAAAATTAATATTTACAAAGATGTTTGAATTAAAATTCAAAAATTAAATCAAACTATATAGTTAATATAGTCACTTAAGTGAAAAATTAAAAAGCAACTCAACTTAAAAATATAACATAAAGTGTTCTTTAGTTATTTAAGTGAAAAATTAAAATGATAAATGAACTTAAAAACATAACATAAATTGAATTTATGTTATATTTTTCTAAAAGTGAATGTCAAGTTAAAAATATAACATGATATTTTAATTCGTGTAGTTGCACCTAGAAAGTCCACTTTTTGGACACTAAAATGGTCATATCTTTTGATCACCAATTCTAATTAAGCTCTTGTATAGACCAAATTGAAGAGAAAATCGAAAGCAATAACTTGAACAAAACCAATGGACCAAAAGACAACAAACACACACTCAAAATGAGAAAAAATGGCGTTGAAGGCTTCAAAAATCAAGCATAGGCTCGACAAATAGAGAAACTAAAAAAACTTGATGAAAGCCTTCAATAAAAATATTCATTATATCAATTGGAATCGATTGGTTGATTATTGTTAGCCAATTGAATAATGAACCAAACTTAGATAAATGTGAAACCAAGTTGAAAAACTTTCATATTGTTACTTGCATTTTGTGGTGACAAAATGTAGGACAACAAACTCGAACTAGGAAAAACCACTGTGAAACTAATCTCGTAAAATTAACACCAGTTAAGGTGATTTTTAGAAGAGGGTTTTTTGTTTGTTAGTTTGTTATTTGACTCACTGCTAGTTGGGCTAACTATCCAAAAATGTGAATAAAGCCAATTTTCGATACAAATAGACTTACTCTCAATACAATCTTACAACCAAAATATAAGAAATGAGATTGAATATACCATTGAGACTTTTGTCAGCACAACTTTGCAATACAAAAATGATATAATAGTTTGTTACCAATTTTATCAACTCACATAATCATCAACACAAATCTTCCTTTGTCAGATTCACATGCATTTCATATATTACTTACATACAAGCATCATACATACATGATAGATGAGATAATTGTTCTTATATTGCTTTATCCCAAAAACCAAACTGACCTACCAATTTGAAAATAGGTCACATTGAAGCATCCTCTCAATTGTAAGGAGTAAAATGTGTACTACCTCTCTCAATACAACATGTCTTGCACATATTAGCACACTCTGCCATCTCCATGACTTGTGTTGCCAACCAATATGATCAACTCATTATACAATAACTGCTAGGACCAAAACACAATAAACACAATCCAAATAAGACCCAACCTAGACAACTGTTCTATCATATGTTGCACACTAAATAGAACCATCACCAATATATATATATATATATATATATATATATATATATATATATATATATATATATATCCTTTAGTGAACACTACTCCTAATACACTACAAACATTGGTACACACATCAACCATACAAAAAAACAATCAAATCATAAATGAACCACATCTATTCATCGGATATGTTGACATCAATGACAACAATTAATGGCAACACGAGTAGCATTACCCTCACATTCTAACAAAGATGACTTTCGTGTAGCTTGGGATGGATGATCCTCATGTTGGCATTTATTTGTGTCCTTGTTTTTTCGTTGTCAAAGCAAACCTATGACATCAAGATATTTCATTTTTTCTCTTACGAAAATTGGCATGTTACCCCCTATCAACATCAAGGAGGTGCATGAGAACATAGCATTATTAAGGGTCACACCCTTGTAACATTTATATATTGTTCTATTATAAAATTGTTAAAACCTTATATATTATATGATTATTAAGCATATCCCATTGAAATAGTTATAATTTAATCAATCATTTATTATTGATTATTTATGAGTCTTTGAAAATGAGACTTATGAAGCCACCCTCCCTCCTATAGTTGAGGAGTTCTCTCATTTGACAGAGTGAATTTGACGCTTTATAATGAGTTACACCACTATGAACCAAAGATATTATGGCCCACATGTCGAAATAAGGATAAGTAACCTCATGTTTAATCTATTTATGATAGTGTCTATATGTGTTTTAGTAAAATGATGTTTTGTAAGGCTTTTTAAAAAGGGCTTTCTAATATCTCTTGTGGAATGTGTAAATTTATGGATGTATAATGGATGCAAACATAAAAAGACCCAAATAGATGGCCTAAAATGGTCTTTAATGATACATTGTGCAAATGTAAAAAGACATGGATGCAACAAAACATCAAGTGGACGAGCAAATGGAATATCCATTTCAATGTGTCCTGCAAATAATAAAGAAATAAAGCTCTTTGTTATGGAGAAATTCAATAAGAAAATTTGAGGTAATGGATTTGGAAGGAAAAAAATTATTATCAGTGAGTTCAACCCCACTTGTGATCAACTCCAAAAGGCATACATAGGGGCCAACATTTCTCGGAGAGCTAAAAGTCTCATTGCATAGCTTAGAACCAACTCTCATCAACTCCGACGTGAGACTTGTCAATGGAAGAGGCCAAAAGAGTTTTGGGAAGAGAGAATTTGCACGCTTTGCAACTCTAGGAAGGCAGAAACGGAACAACACTTTATGTTAGAATGTGATGCGTACAAGGACATCAGATTCAAATTTGTGGATATTATTTATGGCAGCTCTTGACACAACTTATTCAGCGAGGATAACAGTGAGAAGTTGGTGGGCTCATCATCAGCTTGCACAAAAAAAAGAACCGAATGCCTAAAGCTGGTTTAGTTGGAAGGCTATTGTTAGCCTTGTGGATGTTAAAAATCATCTATCTATCTATCTATCTAATTCTTATTTATATATATCTTGCTTATAATGATTACTATCCTAAGATCCTAATCCTAACATGTTTGAAAAAGATATTGTATTTTGCCTTTAATGGATGCTTGTTCTTTTGTCATCATATTCACTGTTAAGATACATGAAATGGTAGGCATAATCACATTTACAAATTCTGAGAAAATAATACATGCTTGATTTCAAAACTTCATGCTTAAGGCAGTTAGTTTTACTTGAGGGCCAGAAAACAAGCAAACCAAAAGTTGGCATTTGTAAGTCTGTAGGGCACCTCCCGTAAAATGAGTAGCAGGAATTCTGTATTTAGGTGGGACTGCATTCCATCTCATGATGTCCATCCTGGAAAACAACCACCTTATCATAGACGAATTTATCTTCAGTACCGAAAGAAAATAACAATGCTAGTTGAGCCAGCAAACTTAATGAAAACAACTGCACCCTCACTATTTCACTGTTAAATGTTGACCTTTCTGATTTAACAGTAACATGAAACAAGAATGACCAATGTGCCATAAAAGGAAATAAAGAAGTCAAGCTCACTGGTCAGATGCATGAACTACAAATTAAAGTGGACTAATAAAGCTAATCTGATTTAATACATTTATTACTTAGTAGTCCATGTTGCTCCAATCACGTGGCCATTGGGATATTTATCAGCTACCTGTCGAGTTGAGGAAAAGTCAGTTCATGCACTCAATTTACATAGATGTCATTGCTTAAATATGTAGGGAGAATTATTTACCCAATTAAAAGGTAAAAGGATTATTTACTATACCACATAATGAATGATGCAAGCCTATATAAACATCTACATTTTTTTCTGGTTTTTGTCTGATTTTATCAAGTTATTGACTATGGTATAAATTACAAGCTAGAGTCCCTCCAAAGTGGTGGTAATGCAGGTATAATCTATGAGCATTACTACGTATTGGATCTCTGCGAACTGAGCAAGGGATTATTGTGTGAAGCAGTTGGAATTGCAAAATCAGTATGGCTGTCTGGAGCAGCTTGCTGCTGACCATCATTCTGCAATGTGTGTCTCATCTGGTCATTTTGTGAAACACTTGATCTCATTCTAGACCTTGCTCGCCATATCCAGAATTCTATAATTAAAGAATTTGTACCCATTGCAACTCCAAATCCAGCAAATGATGCAAGTATAATTGCTAAAATAGCCTTCAACTGAATCTGCAAATACAAGAAATAAACAAATAAATTAGCACATATAAAATAAAAAAATAACAGTTTATTAACAATCTTATTTATTTCCCATTGCCATGCAATATAAGAAACCAAAAACTGAAAATTGATATTATTTCCATCTATCTGCTTACCACAGAATAAAAGATATGAGCAAATAGGATGACAAATGCAAACTGAAATGAAGCATAAGCCCAGATAAAATCTTTGTTCACTGCATGCATCCACAACACAGAATGTGAAATGTTTGACAAAATGAAATCTTTTAAATGTGCTTCTGCATGAATAACCTTCTGATTGGGTTCCACAAAACCACACAATTTTACCATCTATACAATAAAGATTAATTATGTACATAGTGTTAGATGAATGCATTTTTATTTGGAACACAAATTCATCAGTTTCCTCTCTTGCTTCCTGGTATTCAAACAAAATTCAAGAAAACAGTTGGTTCTATACCCAAAAACGAAGCTGTTACTGCTGCCAGTAGACCCAATATACATGCAAAAGGCAATGCAATCGCTAAAGCACCAGCCTTCAAGTCATTTACCTGCCCTCAAGTTGTCCCACAATAGTACAAAAAAAATACTTTAAAATCAAAGGCAGAAGGAAATAGAAAAACCATTTTTGCACAAATAATATAAGATTCATGCAATCTCTCTTACAAGAAGTTGTTCAAGAAAGCAGAAATATGCAAGTGTGCTGATCATTGCAAGGATTGGTATGTCCTGCCAGAACCTGTACAAAATATTGGCAGGAAAAAATGTTAGAAAATTTTGGCCTGGTTGACATTATTATCATTAATTTACAAAGAAACAAACAAGGAATGTAATCAACATCCTTTGCATTTATCTTTCATTCTTTGAAGTCTATACATATTGTACTAGACTGATTCTTACTGACAATTCCACAAGTAACCACAAATGAAAACAGAGCATTACAATTATTTCCAGAATTCTCAAAATGCTTAGTGTATGAGAAATAGGCAGAGAAAATATGTACAGAAGTGGCTGAACACATGCACACACACACAAAAGACGTGAGAAACAACTCTGGAGAAAATCTCGCAGAATAGATAACTGCTTTAAGGAAATCCTGCAACTAGTGATTTTTACTTTTTTTTCTGGAAGATGTTATGACAAAGTTAAAGATACATGTTCACTATGAAACAATCATGTGTGAATCCCACAATTTAAGAAATTGCTAGAAAGGTCTTACTGAAGAGCACACAGGAAATACTAAGAAGCGGCGGATGGGGGGGAGTGGTGGCATGAATCAGTATCTCAGAACTTAAATTTTTAAAAACATGAAATCACATAAAACATGATAAGAGCAATTATAAAGATGCAGACACCAAATTTCTCATGGAAAACTGTTTTGGGTAAAAAAACCACAGCACATGATAACATTAATTAACGAGAATCCACACCAACTCTCCAAGAGCACCAACCCTGTTTGAAGCACTGAGTCCAGTCAGCTGAGGCACCAACACAAAAATCAAGACTCACTAATTACTAAAACTAAGAAAAACAGCATAACATACTTAATAAACATCCAACTCCTTCAATCACCAAAGCAACTCCTGCCACCATCTACAAATTCTCATGCACAGTACACATATATTAACACTCACCACACAAGCAGCTCCAAAGATAACAAGATGTCCCTCAAAAGTACACTGCACTTAAAACATATCCTTCAGTCAAAAAAATAGTCTGCATCACATACAAAACCCTTCACGCAGCTTGAAGCAGAAAAACTCAAAGCAAGCTTCTGTTGCAGACAATATCTCTGCCAATATGAGAGTTACAACAAACTTCATATGCACAGCTAGTATCAGCTTGTTACCATGCACATTAACATTACATCCTTGACAAAAGAAAAAATATCAACCTCTCTTGGTTAGTTGCTTCCTGCATGTATATCACACACCCAGACAAAACCACCACACAAGAAAACTAACACCCAGCACTATATATGAAATCTCAACTCTATCATCATGTTGTCTCTTGGCCTTTTTAAATAACCCCACAAGACTCAAGAAAACCTCCACCCGCCAATAATGATTCATCAATGCCAATTACTTCTAACAAAAACAGCTCCGCAAATACATCAAGTATTGACCTGGAAAAGAAAATAGCCTCCAGCAGCAGCTCATCTATTTAAAACGTCAAAAACCCACCCATTAATAAACACATACTCTCAATAAATAGTGCAACACTGGTGCTGGGGTATGTCAGGATGCCGAGATGGCGCGACAAATTTCCAGGAAGGGGGGCCAAAGGGCCTCAATTTCGGGATGGTGGGGGATGGCAAGGTGATGGTGGCAATGGAAGGGGGGCACTGTATGTTATAATATAGAACTTGAAATACTAGTTATGAGAGGGGTCGGTATTATTCGACTTCTACTTGAGCCACTTCTCACTAGATATGATAACCTTCAATGTGTTTGATAATTCCGAGTATACAAGATGCAGATGACATCTGATGTGGCAATTGTGAATACATTTATTAATGAAGCCTTATTGATATCGTTTCCTAATTACTCAAATACCTCTGCTTGCACATCATATTGTTGACCAATGGTTATAGTAATAAAGCCACGATGAATATTGATGGAAGTCAAGTACAAAACATCATTCTACATTAAACATGATTCTATCCATCTTTCATATTAGTCGCTGGGGCAAAACATATTGGTGGAGTTATAGTAAGCACTTTCCCTAATTTGATGGCCAATACAATAATTCACAAGCTTTAATTAAAACTTATTGAATCTTGTTAAAAGACTGTCAAACTGTGATAGACTGAGGTAATACTGTTCTAAATGTATCAGACTGGTAATACTGATATGTTCTTTGATTTTGCAGGTAATAATAATAATAATAAGTCACTCCAGGTATAAGTCAGACAACTATCAATTTAGAGAAAAGTATTTATGTGATTTATCTCTGATGCTCGATCTGATGTATTAATGCAGAGCAATAGAACCATTAATTGATTTCGATGGTCATGTCTCTTGTTTCAATCCTTGTCTTATATTTGCTCCAAGGGACACAATCATAAACAGTCAAGTCTATTCATTATATGTCTCTTCATGAAGAGATGCGATTAGATATTAAAGAGTATTTATTAAGGAACCCGATCCTAATTGGGTGTGATTAGGTTAAACTAATCATCTGCAAACTTCAATCTGGAATAAACAATCATAACCACGATTTGTTTGCTTGATCCAACATGAGCCAAGAGGATGAATGCTTCAGAATTTGTACTTAGTTTGATGATGATAATTTGGTCAATTTCAAATTTTCAAGAGCTATTTTGCTGATGGCAATAACAGTTTTGATTATGTATGTATGTGTATGCATGTGTACCAGTTCATATGATGAACTAGTATACATACATGCACATATGTATACAGATTGTCAAATCAATCCTTGAATTCTGACTGATGTTACCATATCTTTAACACTCCCTCTTAGCTAGAGAAGATGACCAAGTATGAACTGGTTTAGACATCACCTAACACATGATATCAAGGAGTATACAAGATATCAAATCACATGATATTTGTATATCCTAGTTATAGTATGCGCATTGACATCATGTCACATGATGTCTACCATAAGGTTTCATGGCATGTCCACGGATATTACCTCACATAATATCCACCATGATTATCTCATAAAGAGCATATTGATACATAACTGATATCAAGTCAGTGTGATAATCATCATGATAGTGAACATTGTAAAGCCATCACCTTAAAATGTTAGATACACATGTATATTATCTGAAAGATCATCACCTTTCAATAATGTACACAGGGGGCCCATAGAGTCATGGAGTCATACACATGACAACAATAGTTTACATGGAGTCACCACGAAGTCTCTCATGAGGTGTTGTTATGGAGTCATACACGTGACATCCACCACAAACTATATCAAAGGGTGGATTCTCCATTACTACTCTGAAAGAGTGGAACAAGGGCTTTCACTTCAAACTTCTCTCTCACAAAGAAGAGTGCATTACAGGGGCATATACCTCAAACTTCTCTCAGAGAAAAGAATGCATCAAGGTACATCTTCATAAATCACTGATGTTGAGACTCCCTCCTCAACAAGGGCTTTGTTCTCCACAACTCCAACCTTGTCTTAAAAATGCACAAACTTCACTTTGGCAGGAGGCTGGATGAGAATATCGGTCATCCATTCTTCAGCGATTATCTCCATGCTCTATTCGCTCTGAGTCAATATAATCAAAAACCTCAAAGCTCAATTGTGGCAGATCCTCTAGCTGCTCCCTGTGACTGATTCCAAGAGGGAATGTAATAAACTATGGATTTATCCTCAGGCTTGGCTAGATCAAGGACTCCCACATTGTTGGTAAATCTCAGATATATTTAAAATCCAATTTTAACTTCTGCATATGTGATTGTCCCAAACTGGAGCTTAACTGATATTTTCAAATCTCAATATATCTAGTTCCTCGAGACAATACCTCATTAGGTGTTTATGCTCGTCAAGATATAACACAATCATCTTCATGTTGTTCAGAAATTAAAATTGTAGTGTTTATTACTACCACCAAGTGTAATTACCGGAAATATAGAAAGCACTCTAAGTACTGATAAAAACTTACTTGGAAAGTCTCTAGAATAGAGACATGTGTCAAGTATATGTACTTAATATATAACCTAACTTAAAGTTTTACCACATATTGGCAAATGTGACCATCGAATAAGAAAGGCCTCGAAAATTGTACGAAAATATTTAATTTACCATGTAGAAAGATAGATTCCATTGGTGAAGTCATCACCAAAATAAATATAATTATCATTATTGGGGATTGGTATAAGCATGGGACCCCAATTTTCAAAAAGTGTGGGCAACATAGCCACCCCAAAAGTGCAATTTTTTTCACCAAATTCAGGGTCCCCAATGAGTGAAATTCGCCATTTGGCGAATACTCGCCACTAAAGTTATCCCTGCTTAGCAAAGATGTCATTATTGAGGAAGACGTTGCCTTTGATAGATCCAAGAGCTCTTATGAGAGAGAAATTTTAGATTCCCGTAAAGATGCGGATGGTTGAATGACAGCGGCGAGGTTTAGGATTTAACCACAGAAGACCATGGTGACCATCTAATAATGGCTATCTGATGTAGCAATAGAATGGCAGGGGTCCCTTTCTACGTCATAATGGTTTCAGCTATAAAGAGACGGTTGGGGATTTTTGGTCATATAACGGTCGAGATCGCTAGGTTTTTCAAAGAGAGAGAGAGGCTCACTTGGAGCTCCGTGAGAAACCAAAGGAAGGGCTTCATGGGAAGGAAAGGGTCGAGCATGGCTGTGGAGGAAAGGAACAACCTAGGCATTCAATGAAGAGATTTGATTAGACAAATTTGGGAGGAAAAGTGGATTTTAGTGTGGTGGCTCAAAAGTTTTAGGGGCCTAAAATAGCAAATGAATAGGAGAAAGCTATGACGTTTGACCTAGCTCAAACAACATGCACGGTGATAGTTCTGGACTTCAACAACAAGGTATGGGAAGATTCAGTTAGTTTTTTAAAAAGCCATGCCTTTTTTATGAAATGGGATGGAGAATGGCATGCGGTTGAAAAGGTCAAAAGCTGGTGCGATAATCATTGGCGGTGGGTTAAGGGTTTTAAAATCTAGAAAACGGTTTCTATATGTGACTGTAGATTGCGAGCATGATAGGGAATGGATCTTAAATAGTGGTCCTTACATGCTAGAAGGGAAAGACTTTTATATGGAACCTTGGGTAGCAAACTTTGATTCTACAAAGGAGGCTATTCAAACTTTTGTTATTTGGATAGGATTAAGAAATCTTCTACAAGAATACTGGAATGAAACCTCTTACAGGTTGATAGGTGATGAGTTGGGAAGCTACATTAAATCCATCGAGATGGTGGACAAGGTGACCTTGCAAATGTTTCCCCAAATATGCATCCAATGGAACGAGTGTCATCCATTACCAGAGCTTATCGAGCTTCACACCGTAGAAGGTGTATGGCGAAAACCACTTTCCATTGAAGAAAATTTAATGGTGTGTATGGAATGCTTAAGTGAAGACCATGAGGAGGGGGGATGTATAGTCTAAGGGACTGGGAAAAGCCTAGAAGAGGAGAAATTGTTGCAAAGAGTGATCACTCTTTCCACCTCCCAAAAGACTCAAGAAACTTCCTATAAAGAACATTTAGATAGAGCAGCAAGGTGGGAGTGTGAGATACTCTATAAAGATGAGAGGGAAGGACACAATAGGGATGTCTATAGATGGGAAGGAAGTGGCATGAATATGCAAGCTATGAAGTCCATAAGTGATGGTGTAGCCTTTTTGGAAGTAAACTATGTGGAGAATGTCAAGGAGGATGTAGTAGAAGGCGAGCTTGATGAAGCTAAGGGGGAAGGAAGGAGTGAAGATCCTGAGGAAGTAGCTCGAGTGGAGTATGGGGAATGTAGGCATGATACTAATAGGTTTCTTAAAGAAAATTGCCCATCCCCACAATCAAAAGGGGAAGATCAACTTTCTAATGAGGAAGGCCGAGGGAATGATCTTTAAGGTTGATTGGAGAAACTAGAGGAAGATATTCATAAGCTCAGTTGTCACAATCTTGTAGAATCTGGATGTGATGTGGAAGAGGGAGTGGGTCAGGATGAAGAGGGGTTTAAAGATATCTAGATCTCACCTATAAGGAACTTCGAGAGCCATTTTGATTTGGTAAGGAATTCTACTGATCAAATGATTGAGTCAGACTCGGAGGGTGGAACAAATGAGGATAAAGAGGATGTTCTGTGTTTGGAGGAGATTTGTGTCTTAACTGAAAAAAGATCTCTCTCCCAAATAGATGCTAAGGACTCTAAAGTTAAAGTTGGGGGAAAAAAGAAACGAGGCCGAAAAGCAAAAAGACTCTGCTTATAGAAGCTGGTAGTGCAGCTGGATAGAGCAAACTGCGATCGAGAAGGCGTTACCCCTCTTCCTAGAAGCAATGAGGCTCCTATTGTGGAATGTCAAGGGCTGCAATGCCCTTGACAAACTTCGCTTGATCAAGCGGGGTCTTGATCAAGTGAAATCGGATGTTGTTCTCTTGCAAGAAACAAAGACTAAAAAGGATGATTTTGCTTTCATAGGTCGGTGTTTTAGTAGATGCATGAGTTTTTTGACTTAGGCTTTAGGGGCTTCTGGAAGCCTAGGGCTCTTAGTTGTTTAGTGTGACCAATATTGGCAATGGATTAGAGTTTTCTCCAAATAGCTTAATGTGGGTTTTCATCTTCTAAATATTTATGGCCCTACCCAAGATAGACAAAAAAGGGATCTTTGGAGAACCCTGATAGGAGGATGAAATTGCTATTGTTAGTGGTGATTTTAATGCCATCCTAAGTCCCATATAGAAGAGAGGGGGAAGGGGCTGGATATATGCTAGCCAAACGAATTTTAACAATTTTGAGATGGATAATGGACTTTTCAACATCCCTTTCAAAAAAGGAGAGTTGACTTGGACAAATAGAAGGCAATGTTTTGTGAATGTTGCTAAGAAATTAGACTGCTTCTTGATGTATGGAGATTGGTCTGGATGCAAGTGGACCTGTAATGCTGAGATCCTACCAGTTTATGGTTCAGATCATTTTCCTATAGGTTTAAGATTGGAGGAGTCTTCCCCAAACAGGCGTCCTTTCAAATTTGAAGCCATGTGGTTGAGAGCGAAAGGTTTTAAAGATTTAGTGAAGGGATGGTGGTTATAGGCTCCCTTGTTTGAAGGTAATAAAGTAATTTTTTTCAAGAAATTGGAATTCTTGAGGGAGGAACTGAAAATTTGGAATAGAGAACACTACCATAATATTTTTGATAAGAAGCTCTCTTTAGAGGCCTCTTTGAAGGCTTTAAATGATTAGGTTATTCACTCAGAGATACAAGAGAAGGATTTTGAGATGGAACAACTTTAGAGTAAGGATTATGCAGAGGTTATGGTGAGGGAAGAGGTCTTTTGGAGACAACAATCTTAAGAGACATGGCTTAATGATGGTGATAGGAATACAAAAAAATTTCACGACTCAGTAAGAATGAGAAGGGCTTTAAACAAGATTTACTCTATTAATTCGGGTGAGGGATAGTTGTTGACTACACAAGAGGATATTAATAAGGAAGCTATTGCCTTTTTCCAAAATCATAGACAAAAGAATGAGGTGGATCAGGCGGAGGTGGTGGAGGTCTTAGATGTAATTTAGAGGCAAATTTCCAATAGTCAAAATGCAATGTTATAAGATAAGGTGTTGGAGATGGAGGTTAAAAAGGCTTTATGGGGTTTGGGTAGGGATAAAGCCCCAGGACCTGATCATTTCTCTGCACTCTTTTTTCAAGAATTATGGGATGTAATTGGGGGAGAAGTGTGGGAGGTTGTGGCAGAGTCCGACAAAGGTGGGTTTGTTTTAAAGGATTTAAATAACACTTTCATTGCTTTGATCCCCAAAAAGGAGGCGGTGGCAAAATTTGAGGATTTTAGACCAATAGCTTTGTGTAATACTATTTATAAGATAGAGATAGGTAATGGCAAATAGGTTGAAAAGGGTTTTAGATTTTGTGGTCTCTATTGAACAAAGTGGTTTTTGCCCAAGAAGATCTATTTATGGAGTGATTATAGCCCATGAGATGATTCACACTATTAAGGCTAAAAAGTTGGATATAAAGAAAGCTTATGACGAGGTGGATAGAGATTTCTTAGTCAAAGTTCTTTTGAAATCTGAATTTGATGAAAAATGGGTGAGATGGGTAAGAAGTTGTATTTCTACACCCTGCTTCTCAGTTTTGGTACACGGATGCCCTCATGGTTTCTTTGAAATGGATAAATGTATCTATCAAGGGGATCCCCTATCCCCTTTTCTTTTTATTATAATGGCCGAAGTTTTAGGTAGATTAATCACAAAACAGAGTATCTGGTTCTTGGATTGGTGTAAATGTCGCTGAAAAAATGGAGGTTGCTTCGCATTTACAGTTTGTGGATGACAATTTTTTAGCTAACAAGATGGGTTTGTTTTAAAGGATTTAAATAACACTTTCATTTGCTTTGATCCCCAAAAAGGAGGCGGTGGCAAATTTTGAGGATTTTAGACTAATAGCTTTGTGTAATACTATTTATAAGATAATCTCTAAGGTAATGGCAAATAGGTTGAAAAGGGTTTTAGATTTTGTGTTCTCTGTTGAACAAAGTGGTTTTTCCCCAGAAAGATCTATTTATGGAGTGATTGTAGCCCATGAAACGATTCACACTATAAGGCTAAGAAAGTTGGAGAAGATGATGGTAAAGTTGGATATAAAGAAAGCTTATGACTAAGTGGATAGAGATTTCTTAGTCAAAGTTCTTTTGAAATTTGAATTTGATGAAAAATGGGTGAGATGGGTAAGAAGTTGTATTTCTACACCCCGCTTCTCAGTTTTGGTAAACAGATGCCATCAAGATTTCTTTGAAATGGATAAATGTATCAATCAAGGGGATCCCCTATCCCCTTTTCCTTTTATTATAATGACAGAAGTTATAGCTAGATTAATCACAAAACAGAGTGTTTGATTCTTGGATTGGTATGAATGTCGCTGAAAAAGTGGAGATTGGTTCGCATTTACAATTTGTGGATGACAATTTTTTAGTTGGGAAAGCTTTTGAAAGGGAAGCTAGAGTGATGAAGAAAACATTTTATCTTTATGGGTGGGTTTTGGGACAGATGATTAGCTGGAACAAGTCAGAGATTTTCTTTTTCAATGTTCCAATCAATAAGAAAAGAGCCATTGGCAGAATCCATAACATCAAGTGTCTCTCTTCCAGGTAAATATTTGGACATTCCCCTTTTCCAAGGACGCAACAAAGTAGATTTGTGGAAGAATTTTGTTGACAAATATGCGTAAAGAAGATGGAAGGATGGAAAAGCAGGTGGCTCACTCTAGCAGGACGCATTTTAATGTTGAAATTTGTAGTGTGAGTTGTGCCAATTTTCTCAATGATGTGTTTTAATATCCCAAAGAAGGTAATTAAAATCCTAGGACAGAAGATGAGGAATTTCTTTTCGAGTGGAGTAGGGGAGGAAGAGAAGTGTCCTTTATTGGCTTGGGAGAAAATCTACCAATCAAAAAGATGTGGCGTGGCAGGTTTAAGAGATTGGCAAATGATGAATGTTGCTTTGGGAGCAAAGTTAATTTGGAGTATTTATAAATGCTCGGATCAACTTTGGGAAAAGATGCTTCAAGCAAAGTATTTGGATTCGCCTAAACTAAAGAGGATCTTGACCATCAGGAATCCTCCTGCCGGATCGGCCATTTGGAATTTTGTGATTTCCTATAAACCTGTTATAATACATTATATCTCTTGGTTGGTGGGTAATGGGGATAAATCAATTTTTTGGGAGGATTCTTGGAATGGCTACCCTACCCTTGCTGATCCACTTTTTGAAGAAATACGAGGGGTCTTGTCACGACATTATGGAGGAAAAGTGGTAGATTATTTGAATTCAGAGGATGGGCCTTATGGGGTTGAATGGAAGTGGAAGTGTTATGATGGAGATGAACTCTCAGTTCAGCAGAAGGAGCTTTTGCAAAGCATTTTCTCAGAAAGGGAGGTGTGTAAGACAGCAGGGGAGGACAAGGTCTTTTGGTGTGCCTCTTCAAATGGGGAATATTCGGTTAAATTGGGATGTGGTTTAATTTCTTTAGGACAGGATAATGAATTTGAGGGTGGTGATTTGTGTTGGAATAGAGATTGCCTTCCAAAGGCAGGGGGTCTTTGCATGGTTACATGCAAGGATGCATCTTGACAGATGATTGAAGGAGGAAGTTTGGCTTCAATGGTTTGAGTAGGTGTGTTTTGTGTAAACATAAAGAGGAGTCGGCGGATCATCTTCTACTGAGATGCTCAATTGCTCAGGAATGATGGGATGGAGTGAAAAGGAAGTTAAATTGGTAGGGGTCGTGGTTAAATTCAATAAAGATTTCTTTGTAAGTTGGCCAAGACCAACTTCCAGATCTGTTTTGTCAAATATATGGGTGGTGATCCCCTCAATTGTGGTGTGAGAAATTTGGAAGGAATAGACGTATTTTTCAAGATAAAGAAGTCTTTGGAACTTATTTTGTGGAGGATTGATAATTCAATTGAGGAAGTTATGTTTGCCACTACCTTTACATGCAAGGTGAAGCATATGTGTTTTACTAAAGGTGATAGTCTAATTCAGAGCATGTGGTCAGGGATAAAGACAAAAAAGGATGGATGTTTTAATCGAAAAAGTAAGAAGGTTTCAAAGGAGATGGTGTGTTGGGAGGCTCCGGATGAGGGATGGTTTAAAGTAAATTTTGATGGGGCAGCTAGTGGCAATCCACAGCTCTCAGGGGCAGGAGTGATTGTTTGGGACTAGAAAGGGGACACTTTGCCTATGGCAGCAAAGAAAATCGAACAAGGAACAAACAATGTGGCAGAGTTCAAGGCTGCTCTGATGGCAGTTAAATGTGCAAAAAAAATGGTAATTCAAAAGGTGCATTTAAAGGGTGATTCGATGATAGTGATAGAAGCTATTACACTAAATCAGATTCATGCTTGGCACTTGGTGAATCTTTTGCAGAAGGTAAGGAGTGTTTTGGATAGCTTTAAAGATTCTAGACTTAGCCATGTTAGAAGGGAAGGTAATAGAGAAGCGGATGTTTTGTCTAAACGGGCAACACGTTTTGAATCTATAGGAAATTGGGAATTTGAAAGATTTGATAGATAAGGATGGTGGATTAGTCCTTAAAGTGTCTGTTAATTTACTTGTGTGAAATATCTTTCTTTTTGTTTTGGATATAAGTAGATTTTATGAAGACAAGGCAATGATTATTTCAAATGGATGGCGGTGAGCTTTGTTATGAACTGACAAAGCACTTATTGCTTTAAAGGACAGGTAATGTGTGTGACAGGGCATTGAATTGTGGAAAGCAAGAAGATTTAGGGAATTTGTTTTTAGCCATGGGCAAAAGTTTGAAGTTTGTTTTCTATGGTGATGGTAGGTTGTGATAGAGCCTACTTTCACCTTTCAAATTAAGAAGCAACAAAAAGCTCTTTTTGGTCTGGTGACGGATCATCGATTGGGATTGCTCCTAAAATGCCCATCTGAGGGAGTAACGAAGGCAGTAAAGGAGACTTTAGGGCCGCTATTCCAAGAATTGAAACCCTACTAGAAAGTGAATGTAGATATAGCGGCGATCATTGTGGTGTGCGGTCTGGAATTAAATGAGAAAGATGCAGTAGTATTATGGGTGGAGTCTCTTTTCCCACGTAATTTGATTGTAGGTGTTGAGTCGCTGTTAGAATGGCAGCAGCCCGCTTCAATTTCGATTACAGTGAATGCTTTGTGAATCCGGAAGAAGGAATGGAAATGGGGCATTATTCTTTCCTTTGGTGACCAACACGTTTTGATCATAAAGACTATAAGGAGGGAATTGTTGTGGCTTGGAGGAAGTTGAAGATGCTGATTAGTTGCTTTCAAGAAGCAAAGGGAAAACGGGTTTTTGGCTTACATGTGGCCTTTCCTTGTCGTCATCGCTCTGTAATTCCACAACACCGCAAGATGAGCATAAGTGTTTTCTATCCAGAGGAGTAAGTGAAGATGTTTCTGGTTTTTTAGTTTTTTGATGTGATTCTGAGAAGGATGGGAAGGGTGGAATATTTGCGAAATTATAGATTTCCATTTTGAAGTAATGGGTTTTTGTTTTAGAAAATTTGAAAAGCAAATTGGAAGACAGGGAGGATTTTTTCTCACCTAATGAAGTTAGCACGATCCAAGGCTTTTTTGGACTAAGGAAAGTAGCGACAACTAGGATGAAGCTTTGGAAGTAAGGATGTAGATAGGTTTTTTTGATCAAAAGACAGCCCTGGTTTCGAACTAGTGTATGAAAGGGAGGTGACATCAGCGATATGCTCTAGCTTCTGAGAGAAGCCTCAAGTGATTTGGAATTATTGGACTGATATAGCTAAGTCAAATTTTTGCCTTCGAATCCTTTTGTAATTGAAGGGATATAAGAGATAATATGTCTATAGGTAGAGGGTGATGTAGGATGTGTAGTTTTCTGTAAAAGGCCATAGATATGAGGCTCACTTGCTATTGTATATTCCTTAATATCAATAAAATACTAATATTACCGATCAAAAAAAAGATCTGGTAAAGATATGGAGGAGGGTCATCCTCCCAAGGTTCAAAGGGAGTCTCTCAAAGAAACTATGAAAGAAAATCAGACTGCTCTAGTCGATGAACCCAACAGTAACAAGAAGAGACTACTTTGGGCAAGAAAGATGATTGAGGAAGCTGAAAACTAGCGGCACCCAAAGGAGCTTTTAGAGAGTGAGAGACCCCACAGATTTTCTAGCTATGTTGCCTTAATGAGTGAGATCATCAAATTAGAACCAACTTGTGTTACCGAAGACCTCAAACATCAAGTATGGAAAGATGCCATGATAGAAGAGTATAAGTCAATTATAAAGAATGATGTATGGGATATAGTACCAAGACCAAAAGGGAAATCTGTTGTTTCTTCAAAATGGTTCTTCAAAATCAAACATGTTGTAGACAGCAATATAGAGAAACACAAAGCTCGCTTTGTGGCTAGAGGTTTCTTACAAAAAGAAGGTATTGATTATGAAGAGACATTTGCACCTATTGCTTGTTACATCTTAGTAAGAGCGGTAATAGCTATTGCAACATCTAAAGGCTAGAAGATCCATCCAATGGATGTGAAGAGTGCATTTTTTATAGGACCATTGAAGATGTCTATTTAGAGCAACCTAAAGGTTTTGTAATACATAATGTTGAATCTCATGTATGCAAACTAAAGAATTTATATGGACTTAATAGTCCCCTAGAGCTTGGTATGAGAGGATTGATCACTATCTTTTGGCACTGAGGTTTTCCAAGAATGATGCAGATCCAAACCTCTATTTTAAGGTATTTAATGGCGATATGTTAATACTTGTTTTGTATGTTGATGACCTGCTAATCATAGGAGATCACCTTATCACTCAATGCAAGGAGGACTTGGCTTCAGAATTTGACACAAAGGACGTAGGCATTTTGCATTACTTGGAGAGGAAGTTTGACAGAATTCAGATGGTATCACTCTTAATCAACGGAAGTATACTATTGATATGCTGAAGAGGTTTGGAATGCCGAATTGCAGATCCATGTCTACTCCTATGGAAACAAATTTGCATAAATTGAAGGAAGCAGTAGCAGAATCAAAATTTGTTGATCCCACTCTCTATAGACAGATAATTAGATTATTGATGTATTTAGTTAACACAAGACTGGATATATGTTATGCAACAATTGCTCTAAGCCAGTTCCTGTGTGAAACTAATAAGAAACATCTTGTTGTTGTAAAGCATATTCTGAGATACCTTCAAGGTGCAACAACAATTATGATTATGTATGTATGTGTATGCATGTATACCATTTCATGAACTGCAATACATACATGCACATATGTATACAGATTATCAGATCAATCATTGAATTATGACCAACGCTACCATATCTTTAACAAATCTTTTATCTATTTGTAGGTTCTGAGGTTGGGGACTTATACGTGTACATGTGTGTATGTGTGTTTGTACTGATGAACCCAAAACAATAGTTTAACCCACAAACCAAAACTTAGACCACAAACTCATACCAAGACTAGTATCTTAGAAAAACAACAAATAGAAGATGCATAAAATAAATAGCATTTCTTACCTTAACAAAAAAAATATAATAGAAAGTAGTTGGATCTTGCCTTTTGCATGTTTCTTGGGCATTCCCTTCATGTTGTTTCATTCTCTCTTCATCTTGATAGCATTTCTGCACCTTCTTGAGCAATTTTATTGTATTGGGACAACTTATACCATCTTGGCTACATCATCTTCATCAGTTGGCCTTCATTCCATGGGGATTGAGCATTATGGTTTTAAAGGGAAGTCTCTTCACTCCACTTGGTTTCATGTTTTGGCACCACACCATAGTTCATCTTAGTCTTTCATTATTGTCTTTATCATTTATCATAGCAGTTATCTATCACTGCTATCTCGTCTATTCGATTGTTGCAGAGGTGGAAACACCAAAACAGGGATCTAACTGAGGCAGGTCTCCAAACAACCATCCAACAATTTCTCTATTTCTTTGTGTATGTAGAAGGAGAAAGGAGAGGAGCTCTTGGGGTTCTTCTACCCCCTTCAATCACAAGTTTTCTCTTGTCATTCATTCCCTTGCATCACCTTTATTTTCATAACATAGTCATCCTTTCTGCCCTGTGTTAATAGACTAGTTTATTCTTGTTATTCAAGTTAGCATTTCTGGTTTCTACCTCATTTTCTATGCATTGCCTGTACACAAACACACATTGCACAAATGTTCTACATCCATCTTGTCATCCTTGACTCGCACAATTGTCCAAGGCAATAAGCTCATGGAGCTTGGCAGTTAATCCTTGCAGTAAGCTCTTTAATTTCTAATACTTAAAATACTTTTATATATTGTCACAACTCAATTAATAGCATAATTCAGTTCTTGCATTTCATATCTTACTCAATTTAGTCCTTATGGTTTCTGCATCATATCATTTAAGTCTTAAACTTTCCTTCATCATACCATAATGTGGTTATTGATGACGAATGTCACGAGACTTGATATTCTTAAGCATATCATATCTACTAATATCACAAGCAAGATGATATGTCATAATCTATACTTGGATGAGTATTATCTTCCCTACCTAAGAGGGAGTATTGAAATGATAGCAGTGTTCAGATAATCATGGATGATAACTTCAATATAAAAATCTGAAGATTAAATGCATACACATACATTAATATACATTATGTATATCAATGTATGTAGATACACAATTAGATCAATCAATTGTCTTGATCTATCACCCACGATAAATCTGGGTATTAATACTTATACTGATTTAACTGATCTGTACTTGATCAAACTCTACTGCCATTTATATGCACTGATGGTAAGTTGATTAATGAGAAAATGGTTTCAATATTCTACAGTTCTGAGTTTGATTATGTTTGCTTAAAATACGGATAACAAGTCCCCATAATTATATTGTCTTGGGTGTCGATTTCAATCATTGTGATTAAGGAAACTAATCATTGGTTATAGAGAGACACGTCTATGAATGGACATGTCTCCACTCACCTGGAGATATGTCTATTCATTGACGTGTCTCCAAATAGTTATATATATCCAATCAGATCGAACTTGGAAGGAGTGTAATGTCCCCTTCTCCACGCTAGACCTGTTGGCGCCTAGTTGGTCTATCTTTCCATCTGGATAGGCTAAGGGCATTTGTTTTAGGATCCCAGGCAGTCACAGAAGTCTTTTGGTTTCAGTAGAGGAGATATTTAAATGGGAAATTCTAAGGTTAAAGTCACGTTGCTTTATTAAGTTGATTTATGAAGTACTTTATTATTTGAAATCACTTTAGGACAAAATGACTTGAGTGACTAAAAGACAAGATAGTCTTTATCCCACATTGCTAAGTTGTACACATCTCCCCTCACTTCGAGGTTATATAAGAAAGTAGTTGCATTGGGATTGACACCATGAATATATGTTATTTTCTCAAATCCTAAGAGTTGCTTAAATGTGACTGGATATTTCCTAAGGACGAAACCCCTTAAGGAAAAGAGTGAGGCTAGACACAAACCTGGTATCTCATATTGCACTTTCAGAACTGAAGTTCGATTGAATACATAGGAAACCGATAGGAGGTTGGAGTTTTTAGACGGTAGTGTGTAGAATAGGTCAGTGTAGCATTAGCACGCATAGGTCACCATTGGGCTGATTTATGCCTAAGCGGTAGGCAGATAGGGAGTACAATCATCCTGTAGCAGAAGAGATTACTACAGTGACAATACCTTGTGTGAGTATCATTTCCATTTTTATTGTTATGCATTGCCAACATTTTCCCTAGCATCGAACATGCAGTAGCGGAGCACGTGATAGATGGTAAAAACTAGGTGACAGTTCAGACTCACCATAATGAACGTAGCACGTGAATACCTTCACTCTAGTAGTGACAAGCAAGAAATGATAGTAGGAACAACACATGGAAGTAGGAGGTGATTGCAAAGACGCCTAAGTATCCTAATAGTAGCTCCCAGACAGTTACACGAGTCTCCTCCAATTGACGACAATCTAAACTATGAAAAATCTGGTTTGTACTATCTAATGCCAGTTACTGTACGTAATGGTCTTCCTTTCATGAATGTAGAAATTTTGTCATTTATACATTGCATAACAAACCTAGGTTTATCGTTGTGGTTTTAAATGGATATTACTGAAATATCCCAAACTGGATATTTACTCGATTTTTCTTTCTACAGATAGCATTCAGAACATAAACATGTGAAGTTGCATGATAAAACTAGTGATATAAAACCTGGGAAATATTCCCAAGATATTTACCCAATTGTTTCCTCAGAACTGACATTCAGAACTTAAACCATAGGCATATGTATTACAAACAACAATAGAAATCAGTAGACTCCAATAAATATAATCCTGTTCTTTTTAGAATAATATACAGGATTTCAAGCATATGGAAATCCATTACAAACCAACAGTCTAAAAGCTGTAAACTCTCATACAATCTCTCAAAATCCAAACTGAAACACAGAATTTATGGTCAAATTGGAAAACTTAGAGAAGAACCTATAAGCACATACAAGACACCTGAAGTGACGTCTCCACGGACAATGGATTTGCGTCCACTGTCTGCTGGCACGAGGGGCTACATCCTCATACTGGCTGAAAGCTAAAGCTTTTTGAATACTCTCACAAGAGAAAAACAAAAATCTGAATACTAAATAAAGCATACCTGGGAAAGAGCCTCTTTCCCTTTTTAAGACACAAACTAAGACTCTTCGACTCCCCTCTGGCTTTCATCTTATTCCCCTGTGACTCTTCAACTTCCCTTTGGCTTTTTGTCTTATTCCTCCTTGACCTTTAGTCCCCCCTTATAATATTAAATTGCTACATTTTATTCCAGCTCTCATAGATAAATTTTAATATTATAAGGGTATATCTAAAAATCCTCTAATGTCCCAAAAAGGGACATTACAATTACCAATTAATGTTTTCGTACCACTGTACATGTATTTGCTAAAATTCTGTTTAACATAACTATTTCATGGCATTTATAATGATATTTAGTAAAGTGGTATTATAGAGGTACCTTTGCTTAAGGTCTTGGGTTGTATAACAATTGTTTGACAAGTTTTCCGCTAGTCAAAGTTCAATTTATCTGATCAAACCTAGCCGAGATTATTACAGTGGTATCAGAGCCATAAATCCTGCCATCTTGTGGGGAAATTTATTACGTAACAAGCTAGAATAAACAAGAAAAATGACAGCCACGTATGACGAAGAAACTTTATAAATTCAGTCACCCCCAACCTGAACAGGCAGGATCTTCAAATCAAATTGACATATAGGATAATTATTCAGTGGATGAGCAGTTAACTTTTGGAACAGGTTGATCAGATCAAACAGGCAAGAAACACTCAAATGGTTCATAATGAGACTAAACAGGAATGAGAAGGGAAACATTGCAGGCTATTAGAGATGGGCAGAACAACATCAATATTGCGCTTCAACAGCTTGCAGGTACTATGCAACAACTAGCTCCGGCGGCTAACAGGAGAGCCTTGAGCCATCACAGTGGAGGTGGTAGTGTGGCAGGATCAACCTGAGCTGTCAGTGCCCCCAAACGGAACACTGGCAAGCCTTTATGCCCATTTTTAATGCAGAGGAAGAAGTAGCACCACTAGCACCACCAAACTTACTGCCAAAAAACATTATGACAATGTACGATGAATGGGATTTGTTCCTTGGCCCAGTTAAACAGAATTTGTCCTTTATTGAATACTTGAATCAGAAAAGGGAGACAAAAAGACCACAGCAAGAAATGAGACCTAGAGCACAGAATAGGCATTTGAAGCATGCAATGAGCAAAATATCCCTCCCTGCTTTTGATGGAAGTCGTAAGACATCTGCAAGAGCTTGGATTCACAAGTTAGACACCTACCTAACACTTAAGCCCATGTCAGAGATGGAAGCCATTAGATTCACTACGATGCATTTAGAGGGAGCGACATATGGTTGGTGGCATCATGGGTTGGTCACCTAGGATCATGGTCTCATCACGTCTTATGAGACTTTTAGCTCTAAGATGATTACTTGCTTTGACAGAAAGGATATAGAGGTCTATTACATGGATTTGACACAGTTCGACAGGGTGGATCTCTGTATGATTTCATTGACGAGTTTCAACGGATCTCGGTGATGGTTCCAGATATGTCAGAACAGCATAAGGTAATGTTGTTTACCGAGGGTTTACAGGATAGATATAGAGGTTTGGTTAAGGTACTTAAGCCAAACACTTTGGATGATGCTATTAAGATCGCACACGATCTAGAGTCACCCTCTTCGATATTACAACCTCCTAAGAAACCGTATAAGGGGTTCACTTCATTCCAAAAGAACAAGAACCAACATACGGCAACTCCTCCTAGGATGGACTTTGAGACATGAAATGAACTCAAGAGGAAGAAGCTATGCTTCACTTGCAGAGAGCCATAGACACTGGATCGTAGTTGCCTTGGCAAAGGCAAAATACATTATGTCGAGGTACTTTCAAAGGAGGAGGATGAGCAGTAGGAGGGCAGCGATGTTGATGGCAGCGATGAGGAAGAAGGTGAGGAACGGTCACCTAGAGAGAGAAAGAAGGAATCCATTCAAGGACAACCTCCTACCATAGCTTCCCTTTCCAGCGATCCCATGGGCACCCCTTTTGTTTGAAGGGAATTGTTAGAGGACAACGTATGTTAATTCTATAACTTTAAATTATACTGGTCTGATTACAAATCATACTGATCTGTTCTTGCATAAGATCTCTTCTAAGGTCTATATACTTGTCTTCTCTTCTTGATAGGTATCGGCATCTCTCTTGGATAACTTGGTTTTTAACTAACTAATCTATTTGGTTAGTTTAGGCATTAAACTAATATTTTCCTTGGAAAGTCGTCGGTTTTGAGAGAGCATTCTAGGCCGACTTTGGAAGGAACATGTCATTTGTAAGGATATGCCCCTTGATTTCTATATTTAATAGGGTGTGGTTGAAGTTTAAGGACACACAAGAATAACAAGTTTGCTCCTTGATCAATACTGCCCTAAGATAACTTGCAGAAAATAAAAGCATTTCCAGAATTATATTTCTCCATTCACTCAAGACTGTATATTGAAGATCATCTGCAGCAAGCATAAAGAAGGTACAATCTAAGTCTAATTCATAACAGAATTTTGTAGATGCTTTACAGCATATTGTATGTCTTTTAGATACAGGTGCATCGCATAACTTTGTTAGCATGCACTGGGTCACGAAGAGGAAATTACAAATTGATGACATACCCGAGTTCAAGGTTAGAGTGACTAGAGAAAGAGATTGAGGTGCACAGGGAAGGTGTCAAGAATTTCGATTCATTTTGATGATTTCCTTCTTGAGGTAGATTTTTATGTGGTCGATTTGGATGGACTAGATGCCATGTTGGAGAGAAAGTGGTTAGAGACCATTGGCAAATACACAGTTGATCATGATAAGATGCAACTAGATTTCTTATAGGATGGCCGACAAGCGATCCTCAAGGCTATGCCAGAGGGCGAACCCAAGTTGATTTTAGTCCATAGGATGGAGGCTATTATGAGGCATGATAACATGGAGTGGGCAGCACACTGCTTCATTTCCTCTAAGGCTACCTTAGACTTAGGACAATAGTTTCATATTGACATTTAGCCAATGTTGGATAAGCACAAGGGGGGTTTTGAGGACATACCTCTGGGCATTCCCCCAAATAGAGGATTTGAACATATCATTGAGCTAGAGGAGGGCACGAAACTTGTCATCACTACAACTTATCATCATCCCAGGCACTATAAAGAAGAGATAGAAAAGACAATTAAGGAACTTTTAGACATGGGGCACATTAGACCTAGCTCTAGTCCCTTCACTTCTTCAGTTGTATTGGTAAAGAAGAAGGATGACACTCTTCCCATGTGTATTAATTACTGTGCTCTCAACAAGAGGACCATCAAGAATAGGTACCCTATCCCTCGCAATGATGAGTTATTGGATGAGCTACATGGGGCAGTTTACTTCTCAAAGATTGACCTCAGATTGCAATACCATCAAATACGGCTTCACGAGGAGGATATGCATAAATAGCTTTCAAATGTCACTATGAGCACTACGAGTTCTTGATTATGCCATTTGGAGTCACTAATGTGTTGGCTACTTTTCAGTAATGCATGAACCATATTTTTAGAAGAAAGCTGCAAAAGAGTGTATTAGTATTTTTTGATGACATCTTGGTTTTCATTAGAACTTGGGAGGAGCACCTGCAGCATTTAGATGAGGTGCTTAGTATTATGGAGGAGCACTCATTATTTGTGAAGGAGTCAAAATGTGAGTTCGGTTTGACAGTGATTCTTTACCTTGCTCACGTGATTGGTGCAAATGGGGTAAAGGTACACCAAGAAAAGATTCAAGCAATCTTAGATTGCCCACTGTCGAGGAACGTATGAAATTTGAGGGGCTTCTTGGGCCTTTGTTCTTATTACAGGAGGTTCGTTAGAGGATTCTCACAGACAATAGCTCCCCTCACCGATCTCACACAAGAATGGGCATTCAGGTGGGCAGTTGATGTAGAGGTGATCTTTGATAGGCTCAAGCAGGAGATGAGCACATGCCCAATCTTGGCATTGCCCGATTTCTCTCGGTCGTTTGTTCTAGAGTGTGATGCTTCAGGGAGCAAGATTGGCACAGTTCTAATGTAGGATAGGCATCCAATCACTTATGAGAGCAAGAGGCTCAGGGATGGTGAGAAACTGTACTCCACCTATGACAAGGAAATGTTGGTCATTAGGCATACTTTAACCAAGTTTAGACAGTACTTGGTGGGTGGCAGATTTACAGTTGGGACGGATCACAACAATTTGCACTACTTCTTAGAACAAAAGGATCTAAATGAAAGGCAACAAAAGTGGGTTAGCAAGATTCAAGCCTATGATTTTGACATCGAGTATGTCAAGGGTAAGAACAATGTAGTGGCTAATGCACTTTCCGAGAAACCTTCAGTTGTGCTATTTTCGAGATATCGATAGATTGGAAGTCTCAATTGTTGGTTGAGTATTATAAGAATACTCAAGCATGTCAAAATATGGATGGACAACTTTAGGACAGCAGGTACAAGGTAATCGATGATGTGATTTTTTATAAGGATAGGATTTACTTCGTACCAGGATCTAAACTCAAGGGTAAGATTATGGAAACTCGTCATGATGCACCATCAACAGGGCACCCAGGTTTGACAGGTCAAGGAAAGGTTTTTGTGGAAGGGCCTCAAGGACAATGTCCTCCAACATATCAGAGAATGTCAGACTTGTCAGCAGAACAAGTTAGAACATGAGCTTCCAATCGGGTTATTACAGCCTCTTCCTATTCCAGCACAGAAATGGGAGAGCATCTCCATGGACTTTATTACAGGATTGCCGAGGGTGCAAGGAAGAGACTCCATTTTTGTGGTGGTGGACAGATTGACAAATTTCGCTCATTTCTTTGCCATAACAGCAAATTGGTCGGCCTCTCAGGTAGCTGAGTTATTCTTTCGAAAAGTTTTTCGTCTACATGGTCTTCCTCACACCATTGTGAGCGACAAGAATAGCAAGTTCCTCAACATTTTTGACAGGAACTATTCAGATTGACAAGTACAGAATTGACACCCAGTACGAGTTACCACCCCCAAACAGACAAGCAAACAGAGATAGTAAACAAATGGGTGGAGGGTTATCTCCGGAGTTATGTAGCAAGGCAATAGAGGGCTTGGGTTAAGTGGTTAAACCTAGGGGAGTATTGCTACAACTCCTGCCACATGTCCATCCAAATGACTCCATTTCGAGCTCTCTATGGCAGCGAACCTCTATCGTTCGTAGATCTGGCTTTGCAAGACAGTAGGGCACCATTAGCTGGGGATTGGATACAGGATCAGCAAGAAATTTTCAGATCCCTTCGAAAGAATATTCTACAAGCTTAGAATCAATAGAAGATGTACACTGATTGTCATCGGACAGAGCGGAGTTTTGAGTTGGAGGACATGGTTTATCTTCGATTCCAACCATACAGACAGAGTTCTTTGAATAAGAGTGGGTCTCAAAAACTCCATCCCAAATTTTTTGGTCCCTATCGCATTATTCAGAGAGTTGGGGAGATTGCTTATGAGCTGGACTTGTCAGATGACAATAGGATTCATAATGTTTTAAACATTTCTTGTCTCAAGAGAGCGATTGGTCAGCATGTAGTGCCCTCCATTGGATTGTCTCCACTTGATGAGGAAGGGGAGCTAGTATTAGTTCCAGCAGAGGTGATAGAGGTTAGAGAAAGGAAGCTATGTAACAGGTCCATTAAGGAATATCTGATTTGCTGGAAGAATTTTCCATATGAAGATGCCACTTGGGAAAGCGAGTCAATCCTGCAACATCTGGCATTGAGATTGCTTGAGGGCAAGTCATCCCAGGAAGGGAGAACTGTAATGTCCCCTTCTCCATGCTAGACTTAGTGGTGCCTAGTTGGTCTATCTTTCCATGCGGATAGGCTAACGACATTTGTTTTAGGATGTCATTCAGTCACAGAAATCTTTTGGTTTCAGTAGAGGAGATATTTAAGTGGGAAATTCTAAGGTTAAAGTCACATTGCTTTATTAAGTTGATTTATAAAGTACTTTATTATTTAAAGTCACTTTATGACAAAATGACTTAAGTGACTAAAAGACAAAATAGTCTTTATCCCACATTGCTAAGTTGTACGCATCTCCTCTCACTTTGAGGTTATATAAGAAAGAAGTTGCATTGGGATTGACACCATGACTATATGTTATTTTCTCAAATCCTAAGAGTTGCTTAAATGTGACCGGATATTTCCTAAGGACAAAACCCCTTAAGGAAAAAAGTGAGGCTAGACGCAAACCTAGTATCTCATATTGCACTTTTAGAACTAAAGTTCAATTGAATACATTTGAGGCTGATAGGAGGATGGAGTTTTTAGACGGCAGTGAGTAGAACAAGTCAGTGTGTGGGGTTAGCATGCACAGGTCACCATTGGGCCAATATATGCTTGGGTGGCAGGCAGACAGGGAGGACAGTCATCCTGTAGCAGAAGAGGTTATTACAATGACAGTACCTTGCATGAGTATCATTTCCATTTTTAGTGTTATGCATTGCCAGCATTTTCCCTAGCATCAAACCTGCAGTAGCAGAGCACGTGATAGATGGTAATAACTGGTCGGTAGTTCAGACTCTTACCATTGTGAACACAGCATGCAAATACCTTCACTTCAGTAGTGACAAGCAGGAAATGATAGCAGGAACAGCACACGGAAGTAGGAGGTGATTGCAAAGACACCTAAGTATCCTAACAGTAGCTCCCAGACAGTTACACGGGTCTCCTATCCTCCAACTGACGACAATCTAAACTATGAAAAATCAGGTCTGTACTATCTCATGCAAGTTACTGTACATTATGGTCTTCCCTTCATGAATGTAGAAACTCTGTCATTTATACATTGCATAATAGACTTGGGTTTATCATTGTGGTTTTAAATGGATATTACCAATTAATGTTTTCATACCACTATACATGTATTTGCTGAAGTTCTGTTTAACATAACTATTTCATGGCATTTATAATGATATTTAGTAAAGTGGTATTATAGAGGTACCTTTGCTTAAGGTCCTGGGTTGCATAACAGCTGTTTGACAAAATTTCCACTAGTCAAAGTTCTATTTATCTGATCAAACCCAGTAGAGATTTTTACAAGGAGGTACACAAATCAAATAGTGCAAGCCTTCTAAGAGTTCGATGATTATGATTAACACTAATATTCAGTATTGCATTCGCAATAATCAGAACTCTTCATTCTTAGTTCAGATTTGTATAATCATGGAAAGTAATAATTAACTTATTCTGATTACAACCTGCAAGAACAAATATCAATCAATAAGAGTATCTTGTGAGAGTCAATAATTAAAGGAATATACATGCAGTTCAGATCTGCAATAAATATAAACATTCTTACCATTTAGTTACAATGTTTTAAATATATTATTTGATGACTCTTGGAGGGAGGATTGGGTTGGAAATTTCCCAATAATTCAAAAACCAACCCTTAGCATTTTATTTTTACTTTCTAGCACTCACAAAAAGTGAATACAACAGAAAAAAATTTGAGAGCACTCACACAGAAACACAATGAGGTGTCTCATCAAAACCTTGATTATGAATTTTGGTGCAATATGGCATTCGACTTCACACAAGAAAGGTGGACACAACTACTGAGGAGTCTATAGACTTGAATGAAATTGATCCATACAAAGACAAGTTTGCACAAGATAAAATTATAAACTGATTACAAAAGCTCATTAGTCATGCTCAATTGAAGTAAAGAAATAATATGGTTCACTGATTATATTGGTTGAAAGTCCATAGCTGATAAATGAATGATTAACTTTCTTTCAAATGCAACCTAGAAACTAATAGAGAGGTATAATTACAGAAGCAATAATCTACAAAAAAAAATGATTGTATCTGAACCTTGGAGCTAGCCAAATTTCTTTTTGGAAAAAAACTCATTGACCCAATTTTGAATGATTTTTTGCAATAAAATCATTTTAAAATCTAAAACTAATGGAAAAAATAATTGCAGAAACTTGCAAAACCCTAAAAACAATTGGAAAATTACTGAAGCTCAGAAATACGGCTGATTCCGGGATGCAATCAGTATCAACATAGAATCCAAGTGGAAATGGCTAGTTATTTTGTCCCTTAATTTCTTTCCAATCTCCAAAAAACATAAAAAAAGAACCAAGAGGAGCAATGGTGGTAACCAAATTTCAAATGGCCTCAAATGGTCTAAAGCAAAATGGCATGTGAGATAGTTTTGAAGAAGTGGAGAGATTTTCTCTAAATCATGAGTTAGATATGAACTATGTTGGAATATGTCCAACATATCCTCTCAAAATTCGTGACATGGTCTACCAGCCTCTTGTGAGATCCTTAAATGGGATGATAGTGGTTTATTGAATATATGCATCTTTTGGGAGAACTCCCTACACAAGGTATCTGAGCAAGGTTGTAGGTTGAAAACCCCTTGGGCAACACAAAGGAGTTGTTGGAATTTCTCCAACTTATCCCCTTGTGATTTGTGACATGGTCTAACAACCTCATGTGAGATCCTTAATTAGGATGGTAGCGATTTCATAAATTGTAATGTTCGTGTGATTAAATAAAATAAATGATAATACTTGTACTTTGGGGTCCCGATTGATTTATGTATATCTGAAACCCATATTTTGTTCCTTGGTCATAGGTGTTTGTTGTCATATTGACACTTGTGTGCACCTCCAAAGTTTTCCTCCAATGCGGTATTTATGACCGACATGTAAGATGTTTTTGTTATGCGACATCAATTATTTATTGTATTGTGAATTCCAGTTGGAGATCTTCTCTATTTCACCATTTTAGAAGTGAAAGATTTTCACTATTTAGCTAACACAATTTCAGTGGGATTCATCTCTCATCCTATGCTGTTTTGTTTAGCTTTGGTTTGAATCTAGCAAATCTAAAGCACTATCATTGTTTGAATCAAAAATTATTTCTAGCATCATTAGTATCTGGAGATCATTGTGCAATTTGGAGTTCAATTATTTTGGTTGTGCATGTAAACTCAATTGTCTTAGTATTAGTGAATGCTATAGGAATAGCGAATGATGGTCTCACAATCGTCTGAAGACAAGCATTAACTTACTGTAGGGATCAAATTTTCCACTATACGGTTTGCCTAAGACTCCATACAGGTTCGGCACCATACCATCCCGTACAACCTACTCAACCTTTGATATCAACACCATCATGCAAATTGCCTCCTCATTGTATGCATTGCTCCCTCTGTAAGGAAACTTGCAACAAAGAATATAACTGTTTCCACATAACCCATAATAGATCAAATATCAACACCGTCGTGCAAATTGCCTCGTCATTGTATGTATTGCTCCCTCTATAAGGAAACTTGCAACAACGAATATAACTGTTTCCACATAACCCATAATAGATCAAAAATAAACATGCAATTGAAATCCACATGCAAGAGAATAGACAACATACCCACAAAAAATTGTGACATAGGATACACCCTAAAAAACCCTCATTGAGGGAAAAAACCTAGCCTCCAAAAGCATCCATCACCATGTATTATTCAACAAAAAACACCATTGCAATACAACCATGGAAGCCTTCAAATACATAGCCACAACCAAGTAATCCATGTGAAAAAGCATGAGTCCACACATCCCATGCCATGCTTCTAACCTTTACAAATCCTCCCTTGGCTAACCGGTTTTGTGAGATTCTCACACCATCACCCCAAAATTTGGGGACCCTCTTTTTTAAATTGCCTTGGTAAATTTATGGATTGTCCAACAATTTTGATTTTTTAAGAATTTTGAGCCTTGGACACCTTCAGGCTAGTGGGGAGAGGCTTAGTTTATTTTCACCCGCTTTCAACCTAATTTTTCAGAACGACCAATTTCATCCTTAGGCCAGACAAAATTTTAAGAGACAACATTTGGCAAGATAAAATTGTAAATTTGTACTTAGACGTTCTCTTTTGAAAATTTGGATATAACTGTGTAAATTTGAATATTTCTCAAATGGCAAGTTTTGTTAGATTTGAGTTTTGGAAAATCTTAACTTTTTCTCTGGTGAAAAAATTAATTTTGTAGAGATGAAGCCAAATTACAAAATCGATTTTAGGCTCTAGAAGTGATTTTACTTTTGCCAAAAAAAATTAATGGCATAGCAAAATCGATTTGAACAAAAAATTGCAAAAATTGGCTTTAACGGATTAAAATTGCCTTGAAAATTTTTAAGCCTTCAATAAAATTGGTAATTTAATATTGAAAAATGGCTTTTGGCTAGCCAAAATCCGATTTTAATGACATATTAATTACTAAATTCTCATTAAATGGAAATATTTAGCATCTCCAAGGCATTATTTAATTTCTTTTTGCAATTTTGGTCCAACTGGCAATTTTAAAAATTTAATTTTCATCATGGCAAAGTTAATTTTGGTTAAGCATTTATAGTTGGGCCAGATTTATAATTTAATTTTTGGATTTTTCCCCTCCAAGTCCAAGTTGGCCAGCTAGGAAAGGCATGTGGAGTTGGGTATAAGAGGAAACTTTTTCCTCTTCTCTCCTCACTTCTCATCTTTTCCTCTTTGGTTTTTGGCAATTTTTGGCAAGGGCAGTCTTCTCTTGTTTTGGGCAGATTTTGTCTTGGAGCAGCTCTTCTCTTCCTAGGCGATTTCTTTTGAGAGGCAGATTTCTTGCATTTTTGGGCAATTTTGCTTGCAATCAACCATTTTCAAACCTTGGTGATTTCTCTTGGAGGCAGATTATTTGGTGATTTTTCTCCTTCTATTGGGGCTGCGATTTTTTCCTAGACCTAGGGCCTCAAGATTTGCAAGGGGTTTGAAATTCTCGAAGTCTGATCCCAAATTCCAAAAAGAAGATCCGGCTATTGGTGAAAGTAATTTCAAATCGTTTAGAGTTGAAAGGGGTCCTTAAGCTGATTTCCTTCTTTCGTTCTTGTCTAGATATTGTCTCCCTTGGTTCTTCTTGCATTCATTGTCAACCACTTTACCATCTCGTAATAGGGCGACGAGATGGAGGATGGTAGTGCAAGCAAGAATCCTAAGGGAACAAATACTAAGAAAGACAAAGAGGATATGATGCCCAAAACAACTTTCTTCTCAAAAATGAGGTGAATAACAGATCCAGCTATTGGTAGAGGTGAATTTTAATCATTTAGAGTTGAAAGGGGTCCTTAAGTTGACTTCCTTCTTTCGTTCTAGTCTAAGGATTGCCTCCCTTGGTTATGCTTGTCTAATTGTCCACCACTTTACCATCCCGTAATAGGGCAAAGAGATGGAGGATGTTAGTACAAGCAAGAATCCTAAGGGGACAAACACTAAGAAAGACAAAGAGGATATGATGCCCAAAACACCTTTCTTCTTGAAAATGAAGCGAATAACCGATACCAATATTGGTACAATAGACATGATATAGGTAAAGGCCAGACTAAAGGAAGGACAATCCCCTTTGGCAAAAAAGATATACAGAAGGCGGTTGCACATCATAGCCCAAGCGTCGATACTTCCATTACAACCATGATGAGCAACATTGGAGCAGCACTTGATTTTGAAGATATCAAAGAAGAGGACATCAATGAAGCAAAGCTTGGATTGAGATTGGATGAGCTAGGAAAGGTTACTATCAAGAAGAGACGTTTGAACACCCTTTCCTCCCTCAATGCTTTTGTTGGATTTGCAAAAGAGTATGAGAAGGGTCATGAGAAGACACTACAAGCAGCAAATAGCGTGATGAAATCGGCAGAGCTCAAGATAAAGCACACACCTTGTCCTCCTATAGAGGAAGTCAACAAAAGATTAGCTAGGTTCATTGCCTTAGCTAAAAGAATGAAAGAAAAAGGGAGAGTTATATTAGAAGATCATTTGATGTAAGCCCAAGTGGCAATTTCTCTTTCTTCTAGAATAGGACAAGTGTCTATTTCTAATTGGCCGTCATTTTGGTGCCTTCTCATTGGTTGCCACTTTTACACTTTTTTCATTGGTCCATTGACAAGGTGGCGTCTTCTCATTGGCTGGTGGGGTGGCAACCCTAATTAGGGTTTCCAAGATTCAATCTGGATCATCGGTTTTGCTTTTGATCTCTACCGTCGGTTGTAATTTTGGTAGCTATAAAAGGCCATTTGCTCTCATTTGTAAGGGTCAGAGAAAATTGTTGCATAAGATAATACCAAAATTCGCTATTTCTTTCTCATTGTTGTGACTTGCATGGTGATTAAGGGCCTTTGGTATTATTGCATGGTTTCTACTTCCAAAAAGTTAGAGTAGATTTATTTTCAAGTTGTTGAAGCAAATTTCATTTCAAGTTGCTGAGTAAGAGTAAAGTAGATGGATAGTTGCATGGTAGCATTAGTAGGTGTTTGATAGGGAGCACTACTAGACCACTAGCATCTTAGCAGCTTGTTGGGAAGCCTTGTGTGGCAAACTAGTTTATTTTTCCTTTGAATCATTGCACTTGTGGAAGTGAGGCCGCTGGTTAGCTTTCATTAGGTTTGATACCAGTCCATCTGCTAGTCTTCCATCCATAGAAGTAGGAGTAGGATAGTAAATAATTTAGGACTTAGAACTTAGGAGGAAAGAGTTCGAGAAACGCCAGTCATAAGAACCATTCACCCTCCACCACCGTCACTTTCCCATCTACATCATCTAGCATTCACACTAAACCACCATCTTCACCATCTCACCAAAAGCCCAAGTCATCCTCGAATGAATAGCGCAAGGCCGCCTACGTGATTACCAGCAAATCACATCGATAAAACTGAGCGAGTATCCACAAGTGTAACGAACATTGGAGTTATTCTCATATCCCATGAGTAATAACTTTTCAAGAGAGGAATTGTATGTTTGATACTCCGTATCGGATATCCAATTACTAATATGTTATGTAGTGGTACAAAAACTCACATCAACATTATCTAGCACTAGAAGGAGGGTTGAATGACTTTCATTCTTGGATCAACTTGGAAATTTAGAGCAAAGATTGAGGAATGAGCTTTCAAAGCTAGATCTGAGATGATAGATCTCTTTTAAAAGGGAATCAAAAAATCAAAAATCAGAAAATCCAAAAAAAAAAAAAAATTCTCAATGGACAGATAGGTGGACGTTCTTCCCATTTGGTTTGATTTGAGCAAAAGGTTACCTCCATTGGATTTGTCTCAACTTGCAGCATCAGGGAAATGTAGGATACATGGTACTACATATCATGAGGAGCTAGATTGTTTGGTGTTTCTCTTAAGAGTGGACTTGGCATTAAGAGGAAAAATTTATTTTTCACAAATACATGAGCCTGCAATCCTTGTCAATTCAAAGGAAGATTTTATTGTTTTCAAAGAAGATATCAATAGGGAACCAAAAAACACATATGGAAGAAGTTCTTGGTGCAAGATATACGATTACTCACAATCAGAATCTACTTGCCCATCTTGTCAAGACACTATTGACTTGGTCAAGTTTCAATTGGGTTGGTATGAGGAAATATCAATGGGAGGTGGTAAACATTTCTTTCAGCTTTCAAGTTGGACACCAAAGAATGAAGAGGGTAAGATTTATCAAGATGATATTGTTGATTCTAATGTTCAAGATAAACTAGTGGATGAAGCTTCACACATTATATCACGAAGTGGAGAGGTTGAAAAGAAAATCAAGGAAACAATTGGATTTATCCAAGAGGAAGAAAAGGATGGTAAGCAAAGATCAAAAGGTGAAGACACACGAAGAACTACAAATGGAACATTGAAAAGTGAATGAAAACGAAATCTTTGGTGAGTCTTCATGCATAATTCAAGTGGTGACTCTTGAGGATGGATTGCTAGAAGTTTCAAATATCCTTAAAGAGGAAGATAATCAAGTGGGTGAGTTGAACAATGAAATACAAGATATCACAAGAGAGTTCAAATATGAGGAAAATATTGACAAACCAATACAAGGCGCTATCTCCACTACATTCTTTGGGGGGATGCTTGAAGATCCTATAGAAGAAATACAAAAGGAGTCATTGCCCAATGCATTTCAAGGTGATCAAGTTGTTGCAAGTGACATGATTCACCATCAATTCTAACCTCAAAAAATTTTGCCACTTGAAATGGAAGTTGATGGGCGACTCACAAAGATGTATGATGATTCTCCTATCACTCTTGAAGGTGCTATGTTTGGTGAGAGTCTACATAAAGAATGGCAAGATGTTCCTGAAGAGAGTTCAAATGGAAATTACATGCTAGATGATGAAGCTCTTATGGGTGAGGATATGCAAGGATCGTTGAGTGGTGATCGAGTTGCTCCCATAGAAAGGGAAAATAAAGAACAGTTTGGGTTGATGCTACAGTTGGATATTGTGTTCGAGCAACTTGGAGAGGTGTTTGATGGGGAAAATATCAAGGAATCCTTGATTTTTGAGAATACACTTGAGGAGATTCACAAGGATTCATGGTTCACTGTTCACAGGGACAAGCCTCCAAAGACGATATTTCATGAGCTTGATTTCAAGATCGATCCTGCCTGGACTACCAATGAGTTCGATGTAGATGTTAGAGGGATGGTGCACCACCAACTTCGACCTCCTAAGGCCATGGAGAATTTTCAGGTTCCATTTGAATTTGAGTCATGCCAGGTTGTATCTTTCCTAGCTCCTAATGTTCAAAGTTGTAAAAGTTGTTATTTCGATTATGGAAATTTTGAAGAGAAAACTTGTTTGTGGTTGGATCATGGTCCTAATAAATTTTCTCAATTGTTAGTCTTGCATGATAATTTTCTAGAGTTTGCGTTTGAGGTGACAATTTTTTTCAGAGTACAAGGATGAGTTTGCGAAATTGAGAACTATCACCCAAACCTTGTTACTTTTGAACATCCTGAGAAACCATGTTAGATCCAATGTATATATTGGATCGGTTAGTGTTGTCCCTTCAGAGTCTTGTACATAGTTAGGGTAGGTTTGTCTTGGACCATTTGGTTTAGGAGTGTAGTTTAGTTTCCTTTCAGTTGGGTAGACTAAAGTTTCCCTTTCAGTTGGTTAGAGTAGATTTCTTTTAGTTGTTTAGTTTGGGTGTTGTGAGGGAGCTTGAGCTTGGTTTGCATCAAGTCATTTGATTTGACATTTTTTTGGCTTCCCTCAGTCGGAAAGCAGTTTTGGTTTTGGGCCTTTGCAAGAGCAAAGGAGAGTCCATGTTATCACTCGTGGGCGAGGTGTGTAGATTTTACATTTTTGGTGACAAAATGGAGTCTATCTTGTTCATTTCTTGAGTATTTTTGACAAGGTTCAGAGGTTAAAGGATGTGTTTAGTCGTTGATCTATGGTAGGGCTTGTACTAAATTTGGGTCGAACTCGATGGAGGTTCTTAAGTTATCTCTGGCATGGTTACAACATTCTACTCACACGTAATTGCTCTAAGTTCTTGATTGTCTTGAAATGAAATTGGACTTAGTAAAAATCATACACCTGCTTCAGTGCCACTATGGTCTTCCAAACCCTCCACAAGCTTCATTGCCTAAAAACCAAACACAAGATTGAAAAGAAAAAGAAGGAAAAAAAGAAAAAATATCATGAGAAAAGAGAAAAAGCAGTATCAAGGTAAAAGTAAAGATGAAATTTGTTTCAAGGGTGTGTAATCATCTCTACCAGTGCTATAAAAATAATCACTAAAGGTAGAACCATGATTGTGGTGCCACAATGATAACTCCGTCGGGGCATGGACGCCGGACTGGCAACGGGGCTCTATCCAGGTTGCTTTTGAAGTAAGGATATCATAATAAGCTAAGTTTAATGGATCTAAGAGATTATCAAGTTCTGGGCGAGCGGGGAATAAATTATTTGCACACACGTAACTTATGGTCAGGGTGCTTAGGATCAACTTGAGAGTTCTTTCCTTTGTTGAGTGCTTGTCCTTAAGTAGATTTGCAGATAGGCCATCTTGAGATTTTTTATCTAAGTTACTTATTTCTTAAAATGTTCAGAAACATTTCTTTGGGTTGATGCTAGATGTTGTGAGGTTCCCACACCATCGCCCCAAAATTTGGGGACCCCCCTTTTTTTAATCGCCTTGGTAAATTTTTGGATTGTCCAACAATTTTGATTTTTTGAGAATTTTGAGCCTTGGACACCATCAGGCTAGTGGGGAGAGGCTTAGTTTATTTTTGCCCGCTTTCAACCTGATTTTCTAGAATGACCAATTTCATCCTTAGGCCAGACAAAATTTTAAGAGACAACATTTGGCAAAATAAAATTGTAAATCTGTACTTAGATGTTCTCTTTTGAAAATTTGGATATAACTATGTAAATCTGAATACTTCTCAAATGGGAAATTTTGTTAGATTTGAGTTTTGGAAAATCTTAAATTTTTCTCTGGTGAAAAAATTAATTTTGTAAAGATGAAACCAAATTACAAAATCGATTTTAGGCTCTAAAAGTGATTTTACTTTTGTCAAAAAAAATTAATGGCATAGCAAAATCGATTTGGACAAAAAAATTGCAAAAATTGGCTTTAATGGATTAAAATTGCCTTGAAAAATTTTAAGCCTTTAATAAAATTGGTAATTTAATATTAAAAAATGGCTTTTGGTTAGCCAAAATCTGATTTTAATGACGTATTAATTACTAAATCCTCATTAAATGGAAATATTTAGCATCTCCAAAGCATTATTTAATTTCTTTTTGCAATTTTGGTCTAACTAGCAATTTTAAAAATTAAATTTTCATCATGGCAAAGTTAATTTTGTTTAAGTATTTCTTGTTGGGCTAGATTTATAATTTAATTTTTGCTTTTTCCCCTCCAGGTCCAAGTCGGCCAGCTAGGGAAGGCATGTGGAGTTGGGTGTAAGAGGAAACTTTTTCTTCTTCTCTACTCAGTTCTCATCTTCTCCTCTTTGGTGTTTGGCAATTTTTGGCAAGGGCAGTCTTCTCTTGTTTTGGGCAGATTTTGTCTTGGAGCATCTCTTCTCTTCGTAGGCGATTTCTTTTGGGAGGCAGATTTCTTGCATTTTTGGGCAATTTCACTTGTAATCAACCATTTTCAAACCTTGATGATTTCTCTTGGTGGCAGATTTTTGCATTATTTGGTGATTTTTCTCCTTCTATTGGGGTTGCGATTTTCTCCTAAAGCTAGGGCCTCAAGATTTGCAAGGGGTTTGAAATTCTCAAAGTTTGATCGTAAATTCCAAAAAGGAGATCCGGCTATTGGTGACAGTAATTTCAAATCATTTAGAGTTGAAAGGGATCCTTAAGCTGATTTCCTTCTTTCGTTCTTGTCTAGATATTGTCTCCCTTGGTTCTTCTTGCATTCATTGTCCACCACTTTACCATCCCATAATAGGGTGACAAGATGGAGGATGGTAGTGCAAGCAAGAATCCTAAGGGAACAAACGCAAAGAAAGGCAAAGGATATGATGCCCAAAATAACTTTCTTCTCGAAAATGAGGCAAATAACAGATCTGGCTATTGGTAGAAGTGACTTTTAATCATTTAGAGTTGAAAGGGGTCCTTAAGCTAACTTCCTTCTTTCGTTCTAGTCTAAGGATTGCCTCCCTTGGTTCAACTTGTCTAATTGTCCACCACTTTATCATTTCGTAATAGGGCGACGAGATGGAGGATGTTAGTACAAGCAAGAATCCTAAGGGGACAAACACTAAGAAAGACAAAGAGGATATGATGCCCAAAAAACACTTTTCTTCTCGAAAATGAAGTAAATAACCGATACCAATATTGGTATAGTAGACATGATACAGGTAAAGGTCAAACTAAAGGAAGGACAATCCCCTTTGGCAAAAAAGATATAGAGAAGGCGGTTGCACATCACAGCCCAAGCGTCAATACTTCCATTACAACCATGATGAGCGACATAGGAGCAACACTTGATTTTGAAGATATCAGAGAAGAGGACATCAATGAAGCAAAGCTTGGATCGAGATTGGATGAGCTAGGAAAGGTTACTATCAAGAAGAGACATTTGAACACCCTTTCCTCCCTCAATGCTTTTGTTGGATTTGCAAAAGAGTATGAGAAGGATCATGAGAAGACACTACAAGTAGCAAACAACGTGATGAAATCGGCGAAGCTCAAGATAAAGCACACAACTTGTCCTCCTATAGAGGAAGTCAATAAAAGATTAGCTAGGTTCATTGCCTTAGCTAAAAGAATGAAAGAAAAAAGGAGAGTTATATTGGAAGATCATTTGATGTAAGCGCAAGTGGCAATTTCTCTTTCTTCTAAAATAGAACAAGTGTCTATTTCTAATTGGCCGCCATTTTGGTGCCTTCTCATTGGTTGCCACTTTTACACTTTTTTCATTGGTCCATTGACAGGGTGGCATCTTCTCATTGGCCGATGGGGTGGCAACCCTAATTAGGATTTCTAGGATTCAATCTGGATCATCGATTTTGCTTTTGATCTCTACCGTCGATTGTAATTTTGGCATCTATAAAAGGCCATTTGCTCTCATTTGTAAGGGTCGGAGAAATTTTTTGCATAAGATAATACCGAAATTCAATATTTCTTTCTCATTGTTGTGACTTGCATGGTGATTAAGGGCCTTTGATATTATTGCATGGTTTCTACTTCCAAAAAGTTAGAGTAGATTTCCTTTCAAGTTGTTGAAGCAAATTTCATTTCAAGTTGCTAAGTTTATTCTTCCTTTGAATCATTGCACCTGTGGAAGTGAGGCCGCCGGTTAGCTTTCATTAAGTTTGATCCCAGTCCATTTGCTAGTATTCAATCCATAGGAGTAGGAGCAGGATAGTAAATAATTTAGGACTTAGAACTTAGGAGGAAAGAGTTACAGAAACACCAATCATAAGAACCATTCACCCTCCACCACCATCACTTTCCCATCTACATCATCTGGCATTCACACTAAACCACCATCTCACCAAAAGCCCAAGTCATTCTCGAATGAATAGCGTAAAGTCGCCTACGTGATTTCTAGCAAATCACATCGATAAAACTGAGCGAGTATCCACAAGTGTAAGGAACATTGGAGTTATTCTCATATCCCATGAGTAATAACTTTTCAAGAGAGGAATTGTGTGTTTGATACTCCGTATCAGATATCCAATTACTAATATGTTATGTAGTGGTACAAAAACTCACATCAACACCTATCAAGCCTTGTCCTGCTCGACTCTTTCCCTTTCTGTCTTTTGTCTGATCTCTACAACTACCCTTGTGGTTGCTTATATGGTAAAACCACCAAGTGGTATTACATAAACCATGTGCCACCTAACCCATTGACCCCACATTTGCTATTGAAAATTTAATTATTTTTCCCAATATTAAATAATTACATCAAATATTATTACAATGTTACAATACAACTCATTAAGTACATCCCATGGGAATCTTTATATGTTGCACGTCCATCTAGGTACAACATTACATAATAAATAAAATAATACGATATGGCAATATTATGCAATATGTGCAACACCCATTATCTCAACAATCTCCCACTTGTTGTATACTTTGCATAGGGTCAATTTGTAGCCACATAAATGAACAAGAGAACAATCCCTTCTAGCACATCTACCATCATGGATCAAAGTACACGAAGTGCTCCATCCTGGTACCCGCAACAAAATCCAAGTATCGAATATCTCAAACATAAATGATCTCACCTCCTATTATGCCACTACCACTGGACATACATAGAAGCCATCCACAAAGAAAGCCACCCAACCTGTCGCATTAGAAGATTATAAAATCCTGTGCCAACTAAAATGCCAAGCACAAAAAACCTGATCCAAAGGTAATCACATGTATCCGTAGTTGTCAAAATATCCATAGCTGAAATAGCACCCACAGCATGTGCCATTTGAAGTCCCCAAAACGTAGGTTTTTTCTAGTACTGATTCTCTTGTTTTGTATTGCTTTTTTTTTAATGTTTGGGTGTTGTTTTTGGTATTATTGTTCAGAGATCTATTTATTGTTATGGCTAGATTTAATCAGTACAGGTTATCATGCTTTGGTTTAGTTAGATGGTTTATTTAAATTTTATTGGTTTCTCTGTTGGATTTATTTATTAGTTTGAGTTCAAACAAATCAGCCAGGCTAAGTATATTGTTTAAATAGAACTAATCAACACAGGGTGTCTATTAGCAGCATAATTATAATCCGATCTCGATAGTGGGTTGTTATAATTCAGAGATCTGTATAAATTATAGTGCTTTATTCCATGAGATCTGTTTATTGGTTTCAGATAGTGAGATGTGCTAGATGTGGACTGTTTATCACCATAAATTATATTGGTCTTGGGTATCTCACAGAGTCAATATGCTGATCAATCTTGAGATATTTGTAATTTCAGTGTTGATTTGTATTGTCTATATATTTTTGCAATGAAATTGTAGATCAATATTGATATTTAATTTCATTATCTATCTTTGACTATTTAGAATCAGATTTGAATAACCTACTCAAAGATATAAATCACATTAAACTTTTCAATAGAACCTCCCTATTAAGAGGATTCAATGAATCATCTACATAAATCAATGCTTAAAATGTGTTGTTTAAGTCATACCATTTTTAATTGATGTATTTAGGTTCTCCATCTCAATTCATATTAATAAATAGATCTTATTGGAAAATCTAACACCGTTCCTATTTTTTACTTGAACAAGTCAAATCTTGAAGTATGTTGATTAGAACCAATGTTCATGAGACATTGTGATTTGTGCACTTAATTAATTATATATAATCTATATATTCTGAAGTTTAACTTATTTATATCTTTCAACTAAAATAATCATTTAATTTAACTAAAAGGATTATTAGATTTTCAAATAAGACTCCTTATTTCAAATGAACTACCTAAAAAATCAAAACTTAAATATGTATGTTGTTGAAGCTAAGCCATTCTTTACAACAGCAGCATTTGATGCATTATGATTTGTGGTGGTGCAGCTAATCTGATAAGGAATGGGGATTTCGAAGTGGGCCCCTACGTGTTCCGCAACGCATAATCAAGTGTTATGATTCCATCAACCAGAGAGGACCACGTGTCAGCACTGCCGGGATGGGCGGTGGAATCGATGAGGCCAATGAAGTACGTGGACACCTACCACCGCCACTTCGCAGTGCCACATGGAAAGGTGGCGGTGGAGCTGATTGCTAGCAGAGAGCACCATTTCACAAATAGTGACAACAGTGCCTAGCCAGAAATATAAGCTCAGCTTTCTAGTTGGAGATGCGGAAAACCAATGCAAAGGTAAACTCATGGTGTTAGCTTTTGCCAGGAAGATGGTGCAAGTTCCATATGAATCTGAAGGAAAAGGAGGGTTCAAAAATGCCACGCTTTCCTTCACTGCAGCTTCTGAGAAGGTTGCAGGACCAAGTGAATCTCACATCATCGACATATCCAATCTGTAACCTGCAATCACAAGTCTCAAGAGAAATAGTTGCCACATATATACCAAGAAGCTCCCACTACAAAAGATAATGTCAAATGTATAACCAATCCACTCACATCTCAAAAAAGTGAATCCATGTAGTCTCAAGGATATCCACAACACATAAACCAATAACCTGCAAGAACAATTCTCATACAAAATCTCTTACAGTCTCCCGAACTCTCTACAACCAACAAAGGAAAGAGATAAAGGAATAACCATGTCATCTCTCACATGAAATACATGAGCACAAACTAATGATCACAAGATCTAACCAATCTCAAATCCAATGTAAGCAAAACGGAACATCCAAAAAGATAACCAAGACCAAAGAGAAACCAGACAAATCATAACCTGTATCATGTCCTTCTACACACACCTCTAGATGTAGACTATGCAAGTATGATCTCCATAAAACCCCAACCAAGAAGTCACAACAACACCCAAACCATAGCATATAACTAATCATGGATGTAAGCCTCTCACAAGAAGATCAAACTCATAAACCATTCCTAATCCAAAGAATATGCTGAATATATAACCATCTCCCAAACTCAACCAGCATAGCAACATATGCAAATGGAGATAACCAATGTTAAACCATCTCTCAAATGAACCCTCCAGAACTAACTCATGTATCGTAGCTCAAGATCCATATCTATGAAAGACGAGCATAACATGATGTACCTGAGAGAAACAATGGCCTATATCTCTCGAGTAGCAAACCACCGAGTAGACCAAGAGTGGGGAATGAGAATGCTCATCAAAATATCCAAGTCTCCAACCAAGACTCATCTAAGAACAATCTCCTCTCAAGTCCATATTAGGTGAATGCCCCTCGGAATTCCTGCTGAAACCATCAATTATCCCAACAAATACTTCTTTAATCCAAGAGAAATCAGCATCACCACTGTCTTTAAGTATCCATGAGCACCTGTAACCAATCAATCCATGCCAACTTCAAATATAATGTTGCAATATCATAAAGTATCTAGCTTATGATCAATGTACTCAATACCAAGAAACTAAACCAAGATCATTGTCGAAGTTCCAACCATGGCCTCAGGAACACAAACATAACAACATGATCTAAACCATCTCAACCAAAGACATAACATTGCTCCATATGAACATACTATAACATGTCACAACTCTAAACACGTATCAAAAGTATACTATGACATAAAAAACGAAACCATCCTAACACCAAGGATAACATGCCAAATGAAAGCATCAACCACACCTTTATCAAGAATCTCATAAGTCCTTAAGATGCAACCATCTCCACACACCATGAAGATAACCAAGAACCCCATGAGTCCTCAAGGTCTAACCATTTTCACACACCATGAAGATAACAAGTGTACTACACAGATGTCAAAGATGTTTCTGCAGCAACAGGATCTAAGACAAATCTCTAACATCTACAAACACTCAATAAATACTTCAATTCCACAAAAACTCCCACTCAATCGTGGTACCAAGTCACCTATGGCATTATAAAATCCATCTCCTACATGAAGATCCTCTAGGTCTATACATACAACAAAAGTGTCAATATCAAGTGAAACCAAGATCTCCAAACCAAGAAGATACAAACTAAACCAAAAACTAATCCTACATTGTCACCCCATCACTGCCACAAGCTCCCACTAAATAGTGTATTCAAGTTATCCATGACATCATAATGAAAATCCATCTTCTAACCATGAGAATCAATCAAGGCATCAAACCATCAAAGCACTCCAAGTGCACATCATGAGCTCCTCAAAAGAAACCAAATAACCATGATCCTCAACCATAACCAAATCAAAAATTCAAGCCAATGAACATCAAGGATGTACCTATATATCCAATCATGTCATGCCAAAATCCATGGCACAATGATCACATCCATGAACCGAGCATCTAACTCTTAATGTGTCCAACCTATCAACATAAAATAGTCAACCACAATCCTCCACCATGACTGTACTTGGTAAAAACATCTCATCCCTTCTACATGAAGAAAAAATCAGCAAATCATATGACTTAGGGCATAGACAACCCAAATCCAAGCCATCAATCTGAATATGCATCAATAAATATAAGATCAATGGGCAAAGATAACCCATAACCAAGCTATAAATGCAACTTGTAAATATAGACCACTTACAACACTGCACAACTTGTAGACCCAATAAGTCATCATACATATCCAAACCAAATACTGATAACCATATCATCAAAAGACCAATCTGAAATATGAACTAAGTATACAATGACATCAAACTCAAATCTCCAAACATACAATGTCATAAACTCAGAATACTACCATAGTTAATATATATCATAAACTGTTCAGATTAATATATAACCAAATAAATCATGTCAAACCTACACCAAATCTAAACCAATGTGTAGAGCTCTCCAAGAGCTTTCCATTGACTACTCAAAGTCTAAAATCTGACCATGTATGCCCAAGTTATATCCTAATTTGTGTTCAAAATAAACATCTAACTTCCAAGCTCTTAAAACCTAACACAATATCAAAATCACAGAACCAAACTTACACCAAGTTGTAGTGCTCTAAATTAGCTTCCCAACGCCTGTAAGAAGTCTGAAATCCGATATTCTAAGAGAAAGTTATGGTCGTTTTACTAAGACAGTCTTTTTACCATTTTCACTACAAAAAAAAAATTGTGATAAAAATTCGGACGGTATTAAATTTGATGACCATCACGGGCTGAAACTAAAAACTCTTTCATTTCCTCTGAACATGGCCAAACTAGGACATATTATATATCAAAATTTATGGATATATCGACCCAGATTCAATGGTGAGGTCTATTTTTTCTCAAGAGTTCATTATCACAAGCCACCCCCTAAAAATCTCATTTAAATGAAACATCCAAAAAATCCATTTGTCCAACAATTTCACATGCTCAAAATTTACCAATATCCCATCATAACAACAAACCCGAAACCCTCAGATCTGCAACAAACAACTCATATATCTTGCCCTTTCTTTTATCCTCTCATGCATTCTCATGGATTCAATCTAGGGTTATAATAATAAAATCATAGCTCTAATATCACTTGCAAGGAAACTTTCAACAAAAAATATAACCGTTTCCACATAATCCATAATAGATCAGAAATAAACATGCAATTGAAATCCACATGCGAAAGAATAGACAACATACCCACAGAAATTGTAACACAAGATATACCCTAGGAAACCCTCATTGAGGGAAAAAAAAACCCAACCTCCAAAAGCATCTATCACCATGTATTATTCAACAAAAAACACCATTGCAATAGAACTATAGAAGCCTTCACATACATAGCCACAATCAAGCAATCCATGTGAACATGCATGAATTCACACATCCCATGCCATGCTTTCAACTTTCACAAATGCTCCTTTGGCTAACCTATTAAGCCTTGTCTCACTCGACTCTTTCCCTTTTTTCCTTCTGTCTTATCTCTACAACTACCCTTGTGGCTGCTTATACAGTAGTAATTCCGACAAAACCACCAAGTGGTATTACATAAACCATATGCTACCTAACCCATTGACCCCACATATAATATTGGAAATTTAATTATTTCCCCCACTATTAAATAATTACATCAAATATTATCAAAATGTTACAATACAACTCATCAAGTATATCCCATGGGAATATTTACATGTTGCACGTTCATCTAAGTACAACATTACATAATAAAATAAAATAATACAATATAACAATATTATGCAATATGTGCAACACCCATTATCTGAACACCCTCCCTATATGGACTTTGCCCATACAATACAGCAACCCACACTCATTCCCCAACACCATATGGATTATACCCAAATGATATGTCATACACCATCTATGCCTTGATCACCTTGTGTGCTCTAGTTTGACCCTACGTCGTACAAACATCTCATCGCCACCATACAAGGCTAATTTCTTGTTGCCACAGATCATGGATACATTACAATTTTCCCTCAACCATATACCCTCTTCGTTCCTTCTATGTTCATACTGTTGGGTGGATATTTTGCAACCGACAGTTTTGAGTAAAATCCACTTGCAAAATAGGATGACCAACCACAACGTGTGAGACGGCCTCTCCTACCTTAAAGGGAAGGCTCCCCTTTCTCACCGTTCCTTGGATCAACTCAAGGTAAGCAAGAAGTTGAGGGATTTTGTAAGGGGCGTCACTAATATTCTTTCCTCTTATCTTTTAGAAAAGAATCTACTTACCCATAGAGCGATTAATGAGTAAGATGAAAGCTCAAACTACACTTCTATCTAAAGTCATAAATGGTGATACAGATAAACTAACACTAACTCAAAGGCTAGCTGAAAACGTACTAGTTTGGCTCTAAGTCCTATTTTAACCTATTCTATAAAAATAACCTCTACCATTGGGGCACAAAGACTTCCAAAAGTAGGGAATTCTGACTATTTTTTGTGAATTTGAAATGGTAATAGAAGCTACAATCAAAGCTCCTAACCTATGTATTGCCACAACCGCTCCCAGTCAAAGCTTCAGCTCTAATTGCTTAATTCACTGTGCTCTATTATTGAACATGCAATAATAACATGAATCAAAGACAATAAGCACAAATTACAGTCAAAGCTTTTAATTTGCTCTATCACAATTGCTTCCTGTCAAAGCTTCGAATCCAATTGCTTATTTTATTCACTTTTCTCCCAAATTCGTACTACACAATCAAAGTTATGTTTGCACAAGTCTAGCAGAGCTTTCTTGCATACAACAAAAGATGATTTTTACAATGAGGGCACTCCTTATATAGGCAAAGGAGTTGAGAAAAAGATGGAGGAAAAAGTGGGAGCAACTCAACCAACTTTGACCCGGTCTAAATAACAAAAAAAATTATTGGATTACATGTCATTATGCATGATATGATATGATATGATAGATTTTAATGACGTCCACGAGACTAAAGTAGTCTATGGGACCCATGCAATCACCCTCCTGAGTCAGGAGCCAAACTAGTCAGTTGCAAAGTTTTGGTTAACTTGTCTCTTCTTCTCTGAATTTTGATAATCAAATCCGTTGTTCTCTTCACTTGATCTTCCTCGAATAAATAGTTGAAGTCTTTGTTCTGCAAATTTTTTGTATAATCAGATCTGATGTCGTCATAAGCCAGGCATTCCATGACAAAGTGTTGCTCTGTCTCCACTGTTCCCATATTGCAGAATAAACATGTTTTGTCTGCCCACTCTTCCTTTGGAACTTGCCATCTACCAGTTTCACATCGCAGCTGATGTGAACTAGTTCTAATTTGTGCTATCAACATTTTTGCTTTCCAGTTAATAGCTGCCCTTATATAGGCCTTTTCATCATGACTAGAAGTGGGATTAAATTCTTTAATGTAATAAGATTTTTTCCGCCCTATGTGTCTTGTCCATAGAATATTGCAGAATTTTTCATTGACAAACTTTTTTATTTCTTTAATGTTATCCGGGCAAGTTTGGATGTTGATATCCCATTTTTGCATCCATTTGTCATTTTGTTTCATCCATGTGCTTTTCCGCCTCACAAGTTTTTCCTCTATTACCAACTTGGGCCAACGATGTGTTTCCAGACCTTGGGTTTTCTTTAAATAGCTTAGCATTCGGATCAATGCGACGGCTTCTAATGGAAAGGAACCCACCTCCGCCAAAAGGATTTCATACGAAACTATGGTCTTGACTTTAAGATTGCATGTGATGAAGTGTTTTTGAATTCTTTCTACTTGCCGCCATTTCTGTTTGGACATACTACCGCCCCACACTTCACATCCGTATAGAATAACCGGACTGACCAGCAAACCAAACAGAGTTTTCATGGTCGTCCAATCCCATAATTCTGCGTTCCTGCACTTGTTTTGTAAAGAGTATAACGCCTTCCAGCCCCCTTCAATTATCCATGTAAATCATATTACATGTTATTATCCATTTTCATGTAATACATCCTCTTCAATTACAAACATGAAAGAATAAGAAGAAGAAAGACAAAAGAGAAATGAACAATCCTAAGGATTGTTCTGGAGGGCCTTATACTTGGCGATGCAATCCCGGATGACAAAAGGATCGAGAGTTCATGTATTTCGTGCCACTACATTCACCTTGATAACGATGGTGTTGTGTATTTTGATAGCCTCTGACTCTCTTTGATGAATTGTCCGTTGTCATTTGAAAACTTGATGTGATCAAGTTTTTCTCGCTCAAGTTGTCATGAATTCTCCTTTGTAGATTGACACATTCTGGAATCTCTGACACTTTGAAAACTTTCTTGACGGTGTCTGAATGTAAACTCGAAATAACTTTCCACCAGAACCTTAAACTTCCTTATTTTAGTTTTTTGAAGCAAAATGCTTGGCACATTTCATCACGAACTTAGGTTTCAAAACCGCCATTGGGAAAATGAATATCAAATGAGTTACTGCTTCTTGGAAATCAAAGCATGTCTTCTTCACTTGATGTCTTCTTCATTATTTATAGAATTCTGGCATCTCTTGACTTGCTACAACATGAAAATTTCAATGGGATTGAATCCCTAATTGGAAGATATGGATTCTGACTCCATGAGAATATTGGCAAAATGGATCTCTGAGGAATAGTATATTCGGAGTGTTGATTAGATACTCATGGAACATATACAATCAATTGGATGTGATATGGAAAGTACATGTGAAGGGCTAAAATGGGATTTAGGAAGATGGATGGCATGTAAATGCATATGGAAAAAGGATGAGATTACATGTAATTGCGGATGTTGAATGAGATTACATGTAATCGTGGATGGAGAATGAGATGGCATGTAGAAGTGTAATTGCATATGAAAGCAATGGATGCAATGTGCCTTGTGATGATGAGAAAATGAGGCAAAATGAGCCCTTATAGATATCTCTAAGGAAAGGTGAAGTCCAAGTACATGGGAATGCATGCAGATGACATTTTTTGACTCTTTAACAATAACTTTCAGTCAAAACCGGGTTCTCAAGATGTAATTACATATAATCATGACATGTGATTGGGTGTGGAGAGTGAGATGTGTGAAAGTGGGAATGGAGAATGAGATTACATGAGATGGATGGAAATACATGTAATTGCATGTGAAGAGTGAGATCTGAAGCATTATGATATGTAATGATGAAGGTGGAATGAAATGATGCACTTGCATGAAATGGTGAAAGGTGAGTGAAATGAAACATGCTCAAGTTCTTGGGAAAGAACTTGCAATTTCTTCCAAAAGAAGAAAAATGAAAAAGCAAGCAAGCAAACAACAAAAAGCAAGCACAAAAGAAACACACACCTTTGGTCTTAGACTCAAACATGTCAACAAGCAAGTTACTTCAAAATGCAAATTCGAACTTTGAGTTTGAGGAAAATCTAGAAGTGTGAAAACAAGAGTTTTCATCATATTTAAAGGAAAAATGCACTTTTTATGGAATATCTATGGACAAGTGTGCAACATCAAGCTAAAATATGCAATAGAATAGCAAGATAAGCACAAATTAATGAAAAAGATTGAAAATGTCCACTTATTTGAAGATCAATGAGCCAAAATACCAAGAATTATAGACTTGAAGAGCAATTCTCCTCCAAATCTAGATTTACAAACAATATTTGACTTCTTCCGTACTTGCATGTAATGGACATTCAACAGTCGAATTTGACATGAGAATGCCAAAAAACGTAGTCTCCAAAGGCAATAGCATGCATTAAAACTCAGAAACAACCCCTCTCAATTCCAAATGTATGGGCTGAAATGCCATTTTTTGAGATTTTTTAACAAAAACGTGGCTTTTTCATGCAAAAATTTGAGTCACTTTTGCAAAAATGTGGGCAAAAAATGCATGTATATTGATTGTTTTTTACTTGTGAATACAAAAAGGACTTCCCCAAATGCAAAAATGTGGCTCCAAAACACATAACAGTGGATGAAAACCCCAAATTTTTGGGTGTTTTTCACAAAAACATGATTCCTAAAATGCATGAAATGAAGTTTTTTTGACATCTAAAGGCAAAAATGTGTTCTTCAGCAGCATATATATTAATCAAAAGTCCAAAACGACCCTTCCTTTGGCAGAAACGCGGATTTTAATGACCCAAATCTAGGTGTGCTTGTCCAAAACGTGGCTCCAAATGAGGTTAAAATGAAACGTTTTTCACATGAATGAGGATGCCAAATGCATGGAAATGCATAAGGATGCAAAAATGCCCCTTGAGGAAGAGATTTGAAGTCATTACATGGAAGAATCCAAACAAAATTTTAAAAAAATGTGTTCTTGGAGGCCAAAGACATGGATGTGTTTGCCCTAAGAGCCAAAACAGGTTCTCAAGAGGGCATTACATGCATAAATAGTCTAAACGCATTCTTGGAATGCTATTACATGTTTTAAAAACATGCATTTGACCTTTCCAAGTCAAAATGCAGCCTTGAAGTGCATATACACATTTTAACAAAAACGGGTTCTCAAGATGCATATGCATATTTTAAAACATGCAATATGTGCTTTCCCATGTTGGACGCACTCTTGGAGTGCATATTGCATATTTTAAAAATATGCTTTATGTGTAGCTCATTCTTGGGAGGTCATTGCATATTTTGAATAAGAGGCATTTTTATGCCTTCAGTTCAAAAGCTCACTCTATAGATGGATTTGCATATTTTAAAAATATGCAATTGGGTCTAGAGAATGAGATGCATAACTTAAGTTACTTAAATAGGCACATGGCAATTTCATTTTTGATATAATATTACTTAAACGGGCCATAAATAACATTTACACTATCATATTAAAAATATAATGTGCAGATATCATTTTAAAAGTAATATTTGCTAGAGCATTTGATTTAAAGATAAAAAATAAAATCAAACTATATAGTTAATATAGTCACTTAAGTGAAAAATTAAAAAGTAGCTCAACCTAAAAATATAGAATAAAGTGCACCATAGTTACTTTAAGTGAAAAATCAAAATGATAAAGTAATTGAAAAAGATAACATAAAGTGAATTTATGTTATATTTTTCAAAAAGTGAATGTCCACTTAAAAATATAACATGATATTTTTAATTTGTGCAGTTGCACCCAGAGAGTCCACTTTTTGGGCACTAAAATGGTCATATCTTTTGATTACTAACTCCGATTAAGCCCTAAGATTTATCAAATCAAAGGGAAAACCGAAAGCAACGACTTGAGAAAAACCAAATGACCAAAAGCTAACAGATGCAATCAAAAATGGAAAAAAGAATGCTGAAGGCCTCAAAAATCAAGCATAGGCTCGAAAAATAGAAAAACTAAAAAGACTTGACAAAAGCCTTCGGTAAAAGGATTCATTATATCAATTGGAATCGATTTGTTCATCAATACTAACCAATTAAAGAACAAACTAAACTCAGAGAGATGCAAAATTAAGTTGAAAAAGTTTCGTACTGTTACCTATATTTTGTGGTGACAAAATACAGGACAGTTGACACTTTGAGATGTACGGTTTCTCGGGTGTGAGGCATACTCCAAGGGTAATGGGTGGGGTGGTAGTCATGCTTGACTGTGGGGCCATAGTTAATTTCATTAATTCGTCTTTGGTAAAGTGGAAGGGTTTGTGTACTGAGGCACACAAAGGGTTTTAGGTCAAGGTAGCAGGTGAAAGAATTCTATCATGCACCCACCTAGTTTCGTAACTAAGAAACAAACGACTTTTTTGTGGTCGATATGGATAACATGGAAGTAATACTAGAAATTTAGTGGATGGAGACCCTTGACGAATACACGCAAAGTTTCAAAAGGATGGAATTCTCTTTTGAAGTTGATGGCAAAAATATCATGTGGGAAATGTTAAACAACGCGCCAAGAGAGATCTCAACAAAGAAAATGGAGGCAATATTAAGACACGGTGATGTGATTTGGGTCATGCACTGCTTCATCTCAACAAAATCTATACACAAACAACAGTCTTGCAACCAAGATCTTTGCTTCTAGTAGTTCTGAATAAGCACCACCTAGTCTTTGCTGACATACCCCCTGACACCCCCCACACTGGAGGTTTGAGCATACTATTGAGTTGGATGTTGGTGCCAAGCTTGTCATCACCACAACATACCACCATCCTAAGATGTTAAAGGATGAGATTAAGAAGATAATCTAGGAGCTTCTCAACAAGTGATGGATTAAGCCCATCTCTAGTCTCTTCGCATCATCGGTTGTATTGATAAAGAAGAAGGATGGAACCCTACAGATGCATGTAGACCATAATGCACTGAATAAGAAGACCATCAAAAATAGGTATCCAATTCCAAAGATTACAGCTATCATTGTTTAAATCAGGAATTACTTCTTGCACCATTAGCATCTTGTGTTCATTGTGCAATTTGGAGTTCCACTATTTTCACTATGCACATAAATTCAATTGTCTTGGTATTGGCAAATTTTATAGGAACAAACAACGATGTCCCTAGAATTGTTTGGAGAAAAGTATCAACTTACCATAGGGATCACATTTCCCACCATACGATGTGCTTGAGACTCCATACGGACTTTACATCATACCATCCCATACGGCTTGCTCAACCTTCGACATCAACATTGTGTGGACTGCCTCCTCACCGTACATACCCATACTCATTCCCCAACACCATACAAATTATACCCAAACTATACGTCGTATGCCAACAGTGCATTGATCACCGTACATGCTCTAATTTGACCTATTACCGTATGGACATCCCATTGCCACCAAAAAGGGTTAATTTCCTATTGCCACAAATCACATATACATTACAATACTCCCACAATCGTACGATGTCTTCCTTCCTACGACAATGCCACCGTACAATTATCAATATCAATGAGTTCAGGGTTTGTTCTCTATTAGAACATACATAAATCTATGCATCTTTTGGGAGAAACAACCAACTCAACTACCTACAATCCAAGCCTGACAACAAGCCACTTGTGGATCCAAACACAGTCCATGCCCATGGCGGTTGGTTCAATCCGACCAAACCACTTCGCACTCAAGTCAAACCAAGCTAAACTTGGCTGAACCATAAGCAAACCCAAGCAAAAAAGTGACGCCCAAGTTTTTCTTTTTGCAAATTTAATGAAATTTGACATCCAAAACCCTGAAAAGTGCTTATGTTGGGTTTTATGTCTCATTTGGTATGTAAATAGATTGCTTTCTCTTAAACTGGAACAAATGGCTGGTTAAGCAAAAGTTTGTTTGAGCAAGACGAGGGAGTTGGAAAATTGATTTGTGTAGCTTGATTAAGTTCTTTTGCCTCATTCCCACAACTTTGCAAGCTTCTATTGGATAAAAGAGGTAAATTATATTTTAATTTGGACTAGTCTAAGTTTTTTGAATTTTTCATTTCTCAACAATTGTCCATAAGATCTACTTATTTTTCCATTCTCCTTCTTTTATTTTGAATGGGTATAAAAAAAATGTCATAAGAACTACAATGACATCTCTCTCTTCCTCCGTAGGCAACAATGAACAACAAAGAAAAGATCCAAATTCTGATTCTCCTTTGTGGAAGTATGTTGATATTAAAAGACCCCTTCCAAGAGGTGGCGCATTATGTTAGAAATGTCAAGGTTGTCATGTGGAAAGAAAAAGTTCATACTATCGAGTTGTAGGCCATTTGTATGGATTCACTAGGAGTTAAGAAATGCCCTAGAAAAAAGATACTCCTATACCAAATGAAGCAAATACTGTATTATATCATGGTCCATGAAGAAGTAGACGAGAGAGAAGCACGTAGAAATAATTTGCCCACAAAGGAAAATTAAGGAAATGCAACCCACATCTTCAAAAAATTTGATAGAAGACCACCCCTTTTATACTACCGTAGTTGAGCTTGAAACTAAAACTCAAGCACCCATCTCACACAAAAGAAAGGGAACTTTGGAAACTTCATTTCAAAATGAGGATTAGGACATTGCCAACCAAGAACTAGCAAGATGCATCTATGAAAATGTTTTTCGCTCCCCATGTACTACAAGAAGATGTTGAAAAATGTTGACAAAGCTCCAAGAGCATATAACAACCCTGGTTATGAGAGGATATGCAACAACTGGTTGGAAAAAGAGGTCGAGTTTGAAGATACATTGAAGCTTGTAAGGGATTCATGGATGTAGACAAGGGTATCGATTGTTTCAGATGGATGGAAAGATGAAAGAAATCATCCTTTGATCAATGTCATAGCAGTGTTCCCTAAGGGGCAATGTTTTTAAAATCTGCAAATTGTTAAGGGTAAATAAAAGTTGGATAATTTATTGCTAACATTCTCATCTCTCCCATTGAGTCAATTGGACCTAAAAATGTTGTTCAAGTCATAATGAACAATGCAAAGATTTGTAGAGTTGTTGGTTTGTTGGTTGAAGGGAGATATAAGCATATCTTTTGGACATTGTGCGCTCCACTCACTCAATCCTATGCTACAAAAGATTGGGAATAAAATTAGGTGGATCCAAGAGGTGTAAGTAGGGGTTGAGGACATCTAGATGTTCATCACAATTCACAACATGTCTCAAGGAAATTTCAGATTATTTTCAAATTTGGAGCTACTGAAGATGAGAGAAGTTTAACTTTGAATAGTAAATTACTAGACAACTTAAAATCAGTATTCTACATTTTTTTATTTCCATTATTTGATCGTGTAATGTGTATTCTTTTTTAAAGTTGGTCTCTATTTAATTGTATTTTATTGCTTTAATTTCTACTACAAGTTGTCGAAACCCATTTTGCATCAAACTGAATTGTCTTGAGACCAAACTAACGAGAATCGGAATCAGCAAGGCCAAATCAAATCATGAATCGGCCATGGATCAAAATCGAATCGGCCACGAATCGACAAATTAAAAAAATCCTTGAAATTTAGAGATTTTAACAATTTAAAACTCATTTCATGCACCGTTTATTGAATATAACTTAAACACACTATAACATCATCAAATAGAAGCTAACATACATAAACATGGAACATAAATGATATATCCATCACATACGTAACTACGCTACACATAAAATGTAAATTGTAGCTTAAGTAAATAGAAATCATAGGATCATAATGAGTTAAATCATAGAATGTATGTAAGATGTTAAATCATAGAATGTATGTAAGATGAAGATCCATAAGACGTCAAATCATTGATGTATGTAAGATGAAGATCCATGAAACGTATGTCTATCAATATCTACAAACCTATGGTTTTTCTTTTCTCTTTTTCTCTCTCACTTTTCCTCTATTCTACTCATGCTAAACAATTAGAAGGTCCTTAAGGGTTAAAACAAAGAGGAAAGGAAAAAAAAAACATTAAAAAATATGTGTTTTTATTAAAATTTGACTTGATTTTTTGCCTACTTGCGGAGCTGATTTTCCGTGATTCACAAAGGTGATTTTGGCGATCTTTTGCATGGATCAGTGATTCATGCAATGAAATCACTGATTTGGTTCACCAGTTCAAAAACATTCGAGAACCATGAATCAAATCACCAAACCGACGATTTAGGCGATTTCATGGCGATTCTCGTTACTATGCTCGAGACAACTTGTGAAACTGAAAGCGGCATTTTGCAATATGGCAATCACAAATAATTGGTCTACATGGAAACAAAGCAACACTAAGAGGGTAATGAAAATTAATCAAAGGATATTGAATGACTCATAGTGGTAAAGTGTGGAATATTGCCTTCACTTCATCGAGCTCATTATAAGCTTGCTTCTCTACACTGACATGGATAGGCCTTGCACTGGAAAGGTGTATAATGGCATCAACAAAGAAAATCATAAATGACAAAGAGAAATTCCCTAAAAAGACCTCCAAACAATTGCAAACAATTGTTGTAGAGCAATGGAACAAGATGACCATTGCTCTACATCATTTTGCTTGTGCATTGACACCAAAATATTAAAGAAACCAATATCATGATATGTTGGGAAAACTTCCACCATATAGAGATTTAGAATTGTTTGATGGGTACAAGGCAACATTCCTTAAACACTTTCCTGATGATGATATGCGAGATTTGATTACAAATGAGATCATAGAGTTTGTGAATACAAGAGGTCTCAGTAATGATTCTCTTCATCATTGGTTTAGGAAGGATGGTCATCGTTGGTAATACCTCCATGACCAATGATTCCAACTACTGCAGCCCCTTGCAATCAAAATTATATCACAAGTTTTATTTATAATTCTAATTTACTCTATCTTGTCTTCATAGGTTGATAGTTCATCTGCATCGGATAAAAATTGGAGCACATATTTTTTCATCCACTCAGTAAAGCGCTATATGTTGCAATAAATAAGAGTGGAGGATTTAGCATGGTTACACCGTTGTCAGGGATAGGGGAATGCTAGAACAGGGGCAAAGTTTCTAGGGCAGGGGTGAGGGGGAGGGGGGAAAGGGACCTCAATGTGGGGGCAATGGGGGGAAGGGGTTGTATATACTAATTACTATACATATAGTACTTATAATGCTAGTTATGAAGAGATGTATATGGCTATTAACAAGTAAAATACTAAATAGAGTATCATGATATCAAAACTAGTGCAAAATGTAGTGAAGGAAGGCCTCTAATTTTCCCTCGAGAGCTTGGGTCTTAGGTGGCAATTGGCCACTAACAGTCAAGACAATTGAGAACTTGGGAACATCTCTAGCATTGTTCTTTTGTTCGGTGTGGGGGGATGGGAGGGGTGGAGAGGAAGCGTGTTTCCATGGAATGCATTCCAAATTGCATCTCCTTTCACACAAGCAAAAAGGAATACAAAGAAGGGGAGTCGAAGACATGGGATATAAATTTAAAGCATGCAGAGTTGGATGCTTCCACTTCTCAACTTGTAGTTGTTGAATTGGGGGAATTGGATATTGAAAATGTTATTGTTGCAACTAATCCTGTTGGCCTTGGCACTATTTGTGAATCAACTAATGCCATTGAAGAAGAACCCATTATGATTAGATGATTGAAATGTAGTATTAAGTTCCAATTGTTGCAAGTTCGAATAGATACTTGAACTTGATATTAGCATTTTTATATTTTGACGATGAACTTGGAAGTGTATGATGCTATGATTACAAGTTTATGGTGGTTTTATTGTTTATATGATATTATGTGTCATTCTAACCTCAATTCATGCTTCTAGGCTGCATATACACACATACACATATATATATGCTTTTGTACTAAGAAACCCAAACCCCTTTTCAAAATTTACATACAAGCAAACCGGTTCTTCAAACTCAAACTTGAACTCGATTCCGAATTTGAACCTGAACACAAACCAAAATGTGGCAGCTTTGATAAGCCTATACACTAGTTTTAAAATTATAACTATTATGCACTATTATAGATGGCACTTTGATGAGGAGGAAGGCAATAGTATAGTTTATAATCAAAATCATGAAGTAGTTTTAAAATTGAAACTATTATATAATATTATTATATACTAATGGTTCTACGATAAATTACAAATTAGAATAATGTAACTCTTATAATGTGTATAAATAATTTTTAAGATAGATGTGTGTGTATAAATAATGTTTAAGATAGATGTGTGTGTATAAATAATTTTCAAGATAGATGTGCTTGTGTTTATATGTTTTTATATGATTTTTAATTTTTAATTAGTATATTAGTTTTGCAGACAAAGACATACAGTTCATTATATGAGCAATATATCCAAAGTGCTCCATGAAATAAGATCTGAATGAAACAAACAAGCTTACATACTTGTAATAAAAATAGTCTACAACACATAATCATTAACATTTTTCTCCAACTAAAATAGTAGGTGCAAGCTAGGCATTGCGGAAACTAGTGGTTTAATAGTCTTCAACTAAGAAAATGTTCTTTGTTGAATTCAACCTCATATAAAGGGCTTACCAAGTGCTCTTATGGTATATAAAACATTGCAATTGTGGAATATGATTTGCTAAACTCTCTCATATATTGAACTACCCCTACAAAAATCCTTGTGTCAATCACAATGAAAGTCATTGATCACTTTAAAATGGCTTCCACTTGTACTTAATTCCCAACAGTAGCTAGATTTATGTCTCCTAAATGTTGATCTCAGTTTCTTCATAGACTTAGCTAATATTGATCTCAGACTTAGACAACCATTTGGTGTACATGGTGACTACTCTCTTAAAAAGCTGACCGAATATGTGCCTATGAAATCAGCAATATGAATATAAACAACAAAAAAAAAATCTACAATTCTTCGGTTAAACTGTATCTTATTTGCTCTCTATATCTCTCTGCTATGGAAAATCCCCTTAAGTTTTAAAAAAGTAATTTTTGCCTCTTTTTATACAATTTTTTACATTACTTTTTAAATCTGATGTTTTCTCCCTTTTTCTCAACTTTTAAAAAAATCTTATACTTTTAGTTTGTCAAATTTTTCCCCAAACAGTTTTTTCTGCTCCGGGAAATATCTTTGATGAAAAACACAAAGATCATAGTAAGGTCACCCAATACTCCAGGAAAGTGGTCAAAAAAATGATAACAGGATGCCAGAAGGGAATTCTTTGCATCAAAGAATACACCATAACATCTGGAAAGGAGAGCAATCAAAGTCACTTTTTGAGAGGAAGCGCCTAAGAAAAAGGGGAAACAATCCAAGATGCAGGAATAGTTGTAAACTTGAACTGTATAGAGATATTCTGAAAAGAATACATATCAATGGGAATCTGCAAAGCTAATGATCAATTTCCAATCATTCTTGTCTCTCCTAGTCAACTTTGAACATATCTCATTTTCCACTCGACAGACTCTGTCAAGAACCAGATTTCCCTTAAATTTGTAAATGGAACGTTTTGTAAATAACTCAAAATATCTGTAAGGATTAAATTCAATGATCTAATGGAGACTAAAAGTATAGATGACAGGTCATGTATTCAAAATTTCAACCATACATTAACTTATAATGTTGTAAATGAATAATCAGATTTGACATTTCTATCACTTTTAGAATTCTGGAACTGTCATTGTAGGAAACATGTATGAACAAAAAGGACTTGATAGGAAATCTTTAGACTACCTGTAATGTTGCACTTGTTGATTTTGGAACCTTCTTGTTGGCTGTCTACTGTCATTTCCAACACTCTGTGTTCTCAACAATGTCACAGGTAGGTTTTGAACTTCTTGCCCACAGACATCACATATTTTGTTTCCCTTGATGGTAAACCATTTCACTGCACACTCTTCATGTGCAAGTGCAAGCTCACCTTTGCAACTGCATTCCATTTTAAGAGTCTTTCCTCCTTCACAAAATGCATCCATACAAATCCTACAAACTGCTTCTTCTTCAGGAATTTCTTGTGTGTCATCCTCAATCTCTGTAAGCTACATATAATATTAGAACTTTCCAACCAGACATGCTGACAAGCAATTTAAAATTGCTCAAAAGTACCCATAATTGTAATCTGGCAAATTCAGTAAACCTGGAGTATATTATTCATTTTATATAAGGGAAAGACAATTAAATACAGGAAGTTACCAGAATCTACAGCTGAGATTTCCCTTGGTGTGGTAGCACCTCCAGCCTCAGTCACTCGAGGTGTAATGGGTTTGACAAGAATGACACCACGTGGAGAATCTGTTCGCCTGAAGCTCTTCTTTTTATTATTTAAGGGTGCTGACAGTGAGCGAGAAATTTTTCCTATAACAGCACGTACCTATCGGAAAATCACTATGGTCAAAAATTATAATAATGGTTTGAAAACATTTGAACTGCCATTAAGGGAGGAAAAACACCTTAACAGTTCGCTTTTGATTGATGTTGCAATACAATAGAAAAAGGAAACTATAGCATTTTGCAGTAACATTTCCTCTGGTCTTTAAGTTAGTTTGTAACAACCCAAGGAAAATAATTTAACAGGAAACAAGCAATCCCCATAATCAAGATCCTTACAAAGGCCTTAAAATCTATAACTATTCTATATTAAAAATGGAGTAGCTAATCTGAAACCATTATAAGATGTTGAAGCATAATCAGATATTGGCACAATGCAGCTATTGTAAGTTGGCATAGACTTATAAATATCCTAATGAATTGCATATCTTCAATACAGATGTTTGATTCAAACTCTAACATTTACAGGAACACTATTTTTACACTCATAGTGTCCATTTATTTCATCATCAAATTTGAACATTAAATCTAAAAAACAACTGTTCCAAGTTTATTTCCTTTTCAAGAAATCACAAACATTATTGGCAGATGTTGTATTGGAATATTGTTTTCATTTCTAACGATATATTTTGAAAATTGAAAGTTGAATTATTTATAAACAATTAGATTTTTATATTTTAAAAAGTCAACAGAAATACAAAATAAAATCACATATCCAGACTTCAAGAAATAAGTTGTTTTGACTTTATTGAGCGCTTACAGAAAATTTATTTGACCTAGATTTGACATCATAAACTTAGTTTGTGTTGGGGCAGAAACGTATACAATTTGATTGCGCACTTAGCTCAAGTAAGAGTTTTCCCTAGATTTAATGGGAACATTTTGGAAGTGGTTAGAGATACTCTATTTTGCAAATACTTTTAGTAAAAAGGGTCAAAATTCTTTAGCGATTTAGTCTAATAAAGTGTAGATATGCATTAATGATTTAGACTTGTCTTCCAAATTGCTTTTTGTAAGAGATGAGGATTTTTTTGAAAATGATGTGGTGCCTCTCCCATTCGATTTCTGTATGCCATCCTGATGGATGTGACCTTGATATTCTTGTTTTTTTGAGTAATCATGTTGGACAAATGAGTGGCTTACATCCTTGGGGTGATTTGATATAGGCTGTTGTATCACGAGACTGATTATGCTTTATGCCCGACTTATGAAGCTTATGATGTATTTGATGGTTTCATTGAGGTGGCACTAGTGATTACCTGGATTTGTATGGTATCATGATGTTATTCCATGAGTAGTGGCTGCATTGTGTGATGCATTGAACTACTGCACCTGATTCTATTTCCTACAATAGTGTTGACTTATATGTTTCATCATGTTGTTAGTGGTATTTTGGCCATATCTATATGGTGGTGCCTTGTGATGTTATCTGGTGTATTTCACATTTGAGGTTATTGATGTTGCTTTAGGATGACTCTCTGCAGTTGGTAAAGTATTAGGCCGTAATTGTTGTTGAGTAATTCAAATGTTATTTCCATTGTTATATGCTTAGAATAATCGGGAAATGATTTATCTATATTTGGGTTTGAGATTATGTATTATATTTGCACATGGAAGATGTTCATTTGGATTCATGGTTATTGTGTCTCTATGCTGTGGATATTTGTCCATCAATTTCAACTCATATACATGCTCGAAGGACTAGAAATGATTATTAAAATGTTTTAATTTAAATGAAATATCATGTAATTACATGTTGTTATTCTATATTGCACTGCTGCCATACGTGGATTGTCCATTGGTGCTAGTCCAAAGCGGGAACGGAGTCATAGTCACTTACTTGCGAGATCTATACGGTGTCTCATTCTCCCTCACATGACTACATGTATGTTTGTGCTTCGGCTATTATATATTGAGCATTTGCACTTGATGTTTGCTTGTTTACTAAACGGGTACCAAGTAGATTCACCCCAAATTCAAGATCTGAGTATGTATCTGTTGAGGTCGTTTTTGTACCACTACATAACATATAGCGATTGAATACTTGATATGGAATATCAAACACTCAATCCCTTTCTTGAAAAGTTAATACTCATGAAGACATGAGAAAAACTCCAATGTTCCTTACACCTATGGATACTAACTCAGTTATATCAATGTGATTTGTTGGTAATCACGTAGGCAGCCTTACGTTGTTCATTCAAGGATAACTTGGACTTTTGGTGTGATGGTGATGAATCCAGCTTTGTAATGTGTATGAGCGCCACATAATGTTCATGGTGGTGATGATGGAGGGTGTGTTCAAATGACTTATGCCTTCCTAACTTTCTAAGAATGAAATCCGACAACTCAACTACTTGCTATTTTACTCCTATACCTATGAATGGAAAGATTAGCAAATGGACGAGGATCGAATCTAATGAAAGCCAACCAGCAGCTTTACCTCCATAGATGCAATGATTAAAGGGGAAAAGGCCAGATTACTGCGCAAGGCTTCCTAACAAGCCACTAGGATGCTAGTGGCCTAGTTTATAGATCCCTATCAAACATCCACTAATATCACCATGCAACTATCCATCTACTCTTACTCTTACTTAGCAACTTTCTCAAAATGAAATCTACTTTAACAACTTCAAAGGAAATCTAATTCCAACTATTGGAAGTAGAAACCATGCAATAACACCAAGTGTTCTTAATCACCATGCAAGTCACAACAATGAGAAAGAAGCAATTTTGGTATTATCTTAAGCAACAATCTTCTTCAACTCTTTACAAATGAGAGCAAATGGCCTTATATAGAGGCCAAAGATACAACCAACGATAGAGATTAAGAGGCAAAATCAATGATCTAGATCGAATCCTAAAAGCCCTAATTAGGGTTGCCACCCCATTGACCAATGAAAAGACACCACCTCATGAATGGACCAATGAAAAAAAAGGAAAAGTGGCAACCAATGAGAAAACACCAAAAGGGTAGCCAATCAAAATCAGACACCTATCCTACCCAAGGAGAATTTGCCACTTGGACTTACACCAAATGATCTTCTAATATAGTTCTACCCTTTTCTTTCATCCTTTTAACCAAAGTGATGAACTTGGCTAACTTGTCATTGCCTTACTTCATGGAAGGGCAAAGCATGTGCTTCATCTTGAGCTCAGTTGAATTCATCATGTTGCTTGCTGCTTGCAATGTCTTCTCATGATCCTTCTTATATTCTTTCGCATATTCGATAAAGGCATTAAGGGAGGCAAGGGTGCCCGAAAGTTTCTTCTTGATGGCAACTTTCGCCAACTCATCCAATCTTGATCCAAATTCTGTCTCATTGATGTCCCCCTCTCAAATATCTTCAAAATCAAGTGTAGCCCCACCAGCACTCAACATGGTTGAAATGGAAGTGTTAACGCCTGGGCTATGTTGTGCGATCTCATTCTGTATCTCTTCAAGTATCCTCAATCTAATAGTCAAGGCAAGACTCCACAGTACTCATTCCTCCTTCATCTACCAACTTGGCCCTTTCCAAATATTTCTCCGGTAGCTTGATAAATGCCTATAGCCTAGGAATGGCTAAGTCCTTGACTGGAAGGAAATCCTTCCACTCCCCTTCAAATGTTCTGAATTTGTCTCTAATAGCCACCGATGATGTAAATGTCGAGATAAAGTAAGGCAAGAAATTTCGCCCATCTTGAATTGTATCATCGATTGAATCCTTGACTTTACGCAACTAAGTCGATATCTCTTCTATGTTGCTCCCACTGTCTTGTGGAAGGGTTGCCTAGCTTATTTCCTCAATATCAATTGGCCTATCCTCTTCTTCACTAGTGACTGCCACATCATCTCCATGTTGGTTCTCCGAGAGAGGAGAGTACTCGATACTGTTGCTGTAACCACTTGATTCTAAAATAGAGCTCACCTCTACTGCGGCCCCTTGTCCACTTGTATTATCCTCTTGACTTCTAGCCTCAATTATGCTCTCACTTGACAGTGCCCATTCTATTTCTTTATTGGAAGCTCCTGATGTTCTTTACTTTTCTCGACCTCCAAACTTCTCTTCTTGTTCTTAACTATTCTTTGTTGTTGGCTACTGCCCCCACCTTTCTGTCTGACTGACTCCGCTGGACCTTCTTCCTCTGGTTTCATCTTCTCATAAGTAAGGTGTACCTTCTGACTTTGTAATTGCCATAACTTCTCATTGTACCATGACTCGGTGCACAGATCAATTGTCCTTGTAACTGCCTCTAAGGAAGGATCCTAATGATCATCCCAATCCACTGGACTCAATTCTGTTCCATTTATTGTATCATAATCTTCTCTTAGCACCTTTTCATCATCTTCCAGCTGATCGGGAATATCAAGGCCTCTCAATCTAATTGCCCTCATCATGCTCACTGACAACCTTGAGAAAGCTAGCTTCCTCACATGACAACCATCCTATGCATTGGTTAAAAAATCTTCTATAGTAGGAATATGTTTGAATGTATTTCCGTGAGATGCCTTGATAAGACCATTAGGATCGAATCCTTGTCTTGCTCTATACCATCCTAGATGATACCATTCAAACTCTTTCTCCGCAGCTGCAAAGGCGACAAGATTGGGACGAGTATCATTGCTTATTCCAAATGAGAAGGTAATCCCTATCTCACCTTTAAGTTTCATCATTTTGTCATAATGCTCAAGTTGCCTAGCCAACTCCAAAACTACCTTGTCCGGCGGGTAGCTTGGAAGTCTCTTGGGGCAAACTATACTTCCTACTACTCTAATATATGTGAATTGCGGAAATTGCATGAACCAACTCCCATACTTCTTAACCTTTGCTTCCGCTTCCATTGAGAGCCTTCTAGCAAGTGTCCCTTGTAATATCCTTACCATCTTCATGGCAAAGGCATCAGAAAATATTTTATAATCTTTGGCGTTGTGCAAATGAAGCTCTGGATAGCACTCATGCACCAAACATTGCCCCAGCCCACTACCAATTACTCCTAAGGCCTTAAGTCTAGGATTTTCATATAGTCAATAGAAAAGATAGGATCCCATATAGAATTGCTTTTGATTTTGTACTGTCCTGAGTTGTAACTCTAAATTTTCGCTTATAATCCTAGCCCAATCAAATTTTCTCTTTCCATTCTCAATTTCATCAATAAAGTACCTCCAGTTCTCGAATTGCATAACCTTGAGCCATGCCCATGATTCGGCTGAGAAGCACAATAAGATCGCCACACTCTGATTTGAAATCTGACTCGAGGAGCCTTGATGACCTGGTGACTCCTTTCTTGCCTTCATGTAACCAATTCTGGTTTATATGAATGAAGTAAGCGTCCTAATTATCCTGAAATAACTTGGCCGCCTGATCCATCATTACCACTATCATGCTTTTATACTGGGGAATATTAAATGCTTCTTCGACCACTTGTCTGCCGATGCTGACTAACACTCTCTTCCCTTCATCAAAAATGATGGACTTGGTAACAATATCAAATCGGGATGCACACTCCATTACCAATTCCGGACAAGGCAAGGTAGGAGGAAAAGTTGTCGCATATACAATTTCGCTCTTGTACATCTTCTTTGCCATGGGAGATTATCCTTCCTTCAATCTATCCTTCAACTATACCATATTCACTATACCGATATTGGTATCACTTATTCGCCTCACTTTCGAGAAGAAGACGGTCTTAGGCATCATGTCTTCCTTGTCTTTTTTGGTATTCGTTCCCTATGGGTTCTTGCTTGCACTAACATCTACCATCTTAAACACTTATTTCTGCCCATTCGTTCTAAATGATATGGACTACACTTATCAATCTTCAACCTTCTTTCTATCAATGGAATCTAGCTTATTTCTGCTTCTACAAGTCCTATCTCTACACTTATCAATCTCCAACCTTCAACCTAGGGGTGGGACTACCACTTATTTTTGCCTCTTTGTTACCTTAGGATGGACTACACTTATATCTCCCAACTTTAGCCTATCATTAGAATGATGAAGTGGTGGATGATGAAGGCAAGAAGAAAATAAGGGAAACCACCAAGCAAGAACAAGGAATAGAATTCGCCTTTGAACCAATCTTCACCTCTAAAAATGAGTAGAATTTTACCATAAATTTGCCTTTAGCAATAACCAGGCCCTCTTCAAATTCAGATCAGATTTCGGAAATTTCAATCCTCCTTGCAAATAATGATGCCCTAGCAAAAAAGCAGAATTTTGACTTCCTTGAAATTGCTCACATTTGCCAAAAATCAAACCTTGGATCACATAGCCTCTTCACCAAACAAAATCGCCTAAATCTGGGAGGAGAAATCGCAGCCTTCAAAAGAAAATCAAACCTCAAAAAAATTGTATAAGCTGAATAAAATTCAGATCTACTCCAAAATTTGACCTAGGGCAGAAATTTGCCTAAGTAAGAAGAAGAAAATGCCGCCAGGCAATGGAAAATCCTGCCCAAAAATCGCCCAAATCTAAAAGTTGCTCCTCTAGAAAAGAATTGCTCACCCAAGGAGGAAGAGGAAGAAGGAATGAGGAAATAAGAGGGAGGGGGGGAGGGGAAGCCCCTCTTATACCAAATTTTCTTGTCTCTCCAACTGGGCCAACTTGCCCTAGAGGAAAGCAAAATTAAATTAGCTCCTTTGTTAATGACCCAAATTTAAATGCCACATTAAAATTACCTAGCCCATAGTGAAATTAGCCCATTTAATTGCCAATTTTGATCAAAAATTGCATAATAAAACAAGGTAAGCCTAGGAGGTGTCAAAATTTTCATTTAATAACATTTTAGCAATTAAAATTGAATTTAGCAAAGCTAAAATCAATTTTCAATTCCAATTTACCAATTTCCGTTAAAAAATTTAAAATCTTCTAGGCAATATTTCAATCAAATTAATGTGATTTTGCAATTTAATCCAATTTTGCAATACAATTTCAATTTTTTTTAAAACCAAAATAAATCATTTTTTTGACAGTCAAAATCGATTTTCCAATTTCAATTTCAATATCAAAAAAAAAATTCCTTTTCACCAAATAATTCAAGATTTTCCAAAACAATTAAATCTAAAATCCATTCTAAAAATGTTCGAGCTTATATAATTATATCAAATTTTCAAAATCCATCTAAGTCCAAAAATTTGCAAATTTATCCTGTCAAATATTGTTCTAATCATAGAAAAAAATGTTGTTTTTGAAATTTGTTTGGCCTAAGGATAAAATTACATGTTCCGGAAAAACAAGTTAACACCAAGTGAAAAAAACAAATCATATCAAATCCCTCCTGGCCCGAAGGCATCCAAGGTGTAAAATTTTCAAATCGAAAACCTTTGGACAACTCCAAACTTGCTAAGGCAACCGAAAAATTCCAAAAATCCACAAAAATTTTCAAAGCTTGCGCAAGAAAAGAGGGTCCCCAAAGTTTTGGGGCAATGATGTGAAAACCTCACAACAGTATCCACAGATAGAAAACTCACAATTTAGTCGTTGAGTTTTAAAAACTTGCTAAGTTTTTTAGCTCGGCAATTTTCCTAAAAAATAGCAAGATCAGGGGCACCAAATTTATAGAAAAAACTTGGCGAGTTGTTGAAAAACACTGGCCTGTGCAGTGAAGTCAGAGATTAAATGCCCAAAAACATCATTTTTTGATACCAATTTGCATTTGCAACATTGTGGAGCATTGTTTCAACGTCTAAAATCAAAAAAATGTCATTTTTGAAGCTCCTTTCTTATTTGCAGGAGGATTTAGTCACTTTTTCAGCTCAGGGGCAAGACAATTTATACAAATATAACATTTAAGTATAAGTTTCTTAACTTTAAGTTATATTTGTATAAACATTGTCGGGGTGTTTGAGATAGTCTTCAGCTTCAAGGAGTTAAAATCCAGATTCTAGATTTTGGGTGTTTTCAAAAAATTACAAGCTTGGACAATTTCAAGATTCAACATCCCTTTAACAGTGTTATTTCCCACAACTGTCGTGACTATTTGAGGACAAATTGAAGCTAGAACAAGGATTTTCTAATTATTCTAACTCATTTTCTCACAAGTCACTTGGTTTCAATTCTATATTTCTGAGTCCTGATAGACTTAGTTCAACCACTTGTTCACACCCAAGACAAGCATTACTTTCCAACAAGCCAAAATTGCTCAAACTCACTCTCGGACTATTTTGCTATGATATATTTACTTCTAGTTTTATAGGAACTATTTACTCTAATGTATTCTCTTCTAGTTTTATAGAAACTAACTACAATGACTGTATTTACTTCGATTTCTATAGAAACTATTTACTATTTTGCTTCTCACCATCAACATTCCGCATGAGAATGGGATTTTGTACCCACTTTGCACTTATATATATATCTAAAATTTGCTTGTTTCTTTTGTTAAAACTAGAGTACAGAAATCCATGAAGATAACCAGCAATAAGAAAGAGAGAAAACCAAAACAAAGAACACCAGAATTATCCTGAGAAAACCCTTCGAGAATCAAGGGAAAAAGTCAGCCACACAATACAAATATATCTTCACTGATAATGAAAATGTTCGAGTGTACAATATCCTTTGCTTGATGTGAATATATAAAAATAGGAGAGACACTTTACATTATAACCGAAAGGTCTCTTGAGATTCTCATTACTCCTATAATTAATTATAACTCTTCGAATATTCATGCCTCAATGCATGTGAATGACACATGTCATTTAAATTTAATATTACATATTAACCATAAGTGTCCTTTTCAGCTGAAGGTGACAATAACGGTAATAACATCCATATTTTGAGAGATAAAGATCTCTATCACAGCTACCATCTTCAACACTCCCTCTTAGCCAAAGAGAGATCTTTAGCTGAATAGTCACACAAAGCTACAACCAAAAATGTCAATGATAAATTCTGATCATATGAATTCAAAACATAATTTATGGAGTTACTCAACATGAAACCTGTAACAATGAGTCATATTCATGGAATCACTCAACATGAAAACCTATAACAATGAGTCATATTCATGGAATCACTCAACATGAAAAGATTAGTAAGACTCACAACTAAGCCTTTATTCATGGACTCTCCCAACATGAATTGTCATGGAATCTCTCAACATGACATCCAACTCCCATCAGAGAATCTCTCAACATGATGACATCATGGACTCTCTCAACATGATGTTCACTAATGCATAGCGAAAGAATTATCATAGTTGATCTTACAATCTCATTTATTTACCCAAGAATAGAAATGGACATTATAAAAACAAGACTTAGTTCCATCTAAGTCTCAAACTTTACAACTACCATAAGCATCACAAGCATATGAGAGTGAAGGGGAATCCATAAACACTTCCTCTTAATTATGAAGCTTCTCTTTGAAGCGAAAAACTCCCTCTAAAGCTCAGCATCTCCCTCTAGAGCTATAATCCTTATCTTGTTGCATCATGCAACCAAGACAGATTATTAAAATCAACTATCAATGCTAAACATAGTCTCTTTTCAAGCAATATAACCATAAATGCTCATCTCTATGTGGTCTAATCTCAATAAACACACATACACAAAGAGGTTCTAAATAATCCCCGTAAATCTCATAGCATCAATATAATTAAAAGAATGTAATATTAACATCACAATAATATTAAAGTCATTATAAAGATAACAAAGAAAACCTCCCTCTAAAATCATAAGCTCCCTCTGAGACTTATATCTGCAGCAGATGTAAGTTCTAGTTGCTTTCACAAAACCACTACATAAAATAAACCAAGCGTATTGCTCCACAACCTAAAAAGACTCCCTTTGGAGCTGAGAAGATTCCCTCTGAACATGATCCTCCCTTTTAAACGAAGATATGCATCAACAATACAAATAATGTTTGCATGTTCATCAATCTCTCATCACTTCATTGGTGCAGCCTGCAATGAAGTGAGTTTAATAAAATCTATCATTTAGATCAATGCAAACTCTATACCCAGTGTTGTAAAAATTCAATATTCAATGATATAATTATGAGATACTTATCTCTTTCATATGCAGATTCACCAATGTTTTCAAGCAAGATATCCTTTGCCCATCAACAATTCCAAGAGCTTACTTAAAGACCATGCAACTGAAAACAAATTCAAACAAGCATACGAACCACAAGTGTTGCTATAACACCATACCAAGAACAACAAATTATGGTATAGCCTCTGTAACAGATATTAAAATAGCATCTCACGATGACTAACTCATTCAACAAATACTCTACGGCTAGATGCCAATCACAGAGTCTCAATTCACTCTTAATACATTGTGCTGGAAAATAAGTGCAGATATTACTTTTTCTACACTACTATCCATACGTAATAGATTCTGACTCGAGCCTCAATAGCCATGAAACTTAGAGAGATATGATGAAATAATTATGTGATGGTAACATCTGTTAAATTCTTCTATTGAGTTCTCTCAAATGAATAGGCAACCACAGGGACAAAGACTTATCAGAAATATAATTGTCAGGGCACAGTCTTTATCAGATGTAACATTGCAAACTTGAATTGATCTTACTTTGCAACTTAAACTTCTATGAATAAATATTGTATATAAACAATTACTTATGTTAAAATCATATACTTGTAAATGAAGTTTGAGGAGGAGAGAGAAGCAATAATTTATGTCACAATGACTTGCCCCCCTCCCCTTTTATTCTACTAGCGACAACAAATTCCCTCATGTGCATACACATCACATCTCAGACATTCATCAACTCACATCAAAACCAATAGCAATTAGTTTCAAGAATAATAACTGCAATGAATCTCAAGGACCAACTCAACTCGAGCGATTTAGAATAAGGAAAGCAAATATGTAACATCCCATTAAATCGAGCCAAATACGATTAGAAATAAGTTCAATTTACAAATTTATAAGGTTCGATTCAACCGCAAATAATGATAAAACATATGCGGTGAACAAAATTTACCTCACGCAGGACACCTGACTAATATTTTGCACATAATCTTGACATTTTATGATATCAACCTTCTTGATCTACCAAACATACCAGAAAATTCCTGCACATCCAATTACTTGCACTATGCAAGCTCTTCTCGAGCCCCATATGCCTTTTCTTGAATATCCTTTGCAACCAATGCAATCTAGTTGCTTCCCAAAACAAGAAAGAGACGACAGTTACACACATGGAATCAATTGCAATATAATGTAGAAACATAGACAAATATGGCTACCATTATAATAAGCAAAATGCAAAAACAGGACAAGCCACAATATGTATTGAAGCCTTCACTTTTGTAAAGTATGCCATAATATAAACAAACTCGTTGTCCAAGAATTGCAAACTCATTCCATCAACCATCAGACATAGAATCCGAGAAGGCTTTGCAGGAATGCAACAATTCTCCAAAAGATAACAAAGATTACCATAAATCATCATAGCAGCAATACAAGGGCCGATACAGTCAACCGAAAGATTTGAAGGTCAAAAGAAAGCATCCAAAATGACAATGAAGAGGTGCCCTGCTCAAGTCTCATAAAACTTGAACATTATGGAAAGAATGCCCGACTGTTTAACTTTCACAACAACAACGAAAGACACCTACCGGGGAATTATAATAATCTCAACATAATGAGAACGCCAGCTGTTATCGAGAGCTACAGTGGAAGGCCACGCTAGCAGCTAGTAGAGATAATAATAAAGGCTTCGATAAAAAAAAACAAAGCTGCCATCGAAAGAAAGTTAATGTGAAGAGGTTACAAGATATAACAACATAACTTGAAACTCAACAAGGCAAAAAGAAAACTTATCTATCATCATGAAATATGCCAACGTGTCAAGAGCAAAGACAATTCTGAAATAACCATTCAACGACCCGAAACAATAGCAGGTAACGATAGCAACTTTCTCACATTTCCCGCATGCATGGAATTTCTGTTCTGGAAATACACGCATTTAATAGACTCTTGCCAAATGTTTTCCTTTGTCACATGATGCATGCCCAAGAGTAACTGAAGACGATACCTCTTCATCTCCTGTGAAGACCTGCAATGCCATTTTGGCCTCGACATGAACAAATGAAGACTATACAAAGAGTTGAGAGATGGGAAGATCATTTTCCTCAACTTCTCATACCTAACATGCCAAAGATTATGACTTCCTATGTGAGGGAAGAGATGCAGAAAAATGGTGGAATGAGAGGTATCCCTGGTTTTGAATGAATCGGGAAAATGAAGAGAGATCGCTTGGCATCTCCTCCAATAAGACGAGCTCTGACATGTTAAAATTATCCACAAACGATTAAAAAAATATCCAGCATTTTCTTAAAAACTAATTAGTGTCAAAAAATGCCTCATAGCGTCATTCCTGATCGAAGAAAAAATAAAATATCTCAAACAAAGCATACAATCATTGCCATAGATACAAAGAAAGTCGAGTGGCATGGAGAATCCCAGATAAAGAAATCTCTGCCATAAAGCCTATGAATCACATATAGTATGCAGCAAAAATAGATAAGCAAAATACAATGAAGTCAGAGGTAGCATGATTTCTATTGCTGCTATCTAAACTAGGCTCTGATACCATGTTAAAACTAGAGCCCAAAAATCCATGAAGATAACTAACAATAAGAAAGAGAAAACTAAAACAAAGAACACCAAAATTATCCTGAGAAAACCCTTCGAGAATCAAGGGAAAAATCCAACTACACCACAAATATATCTTTATTGATAATGAAAATGTTCAAGTGTACAATATACTTTGCTTGATGCGAATATATAACAATATGAGAGACACTTCACATTATAACCGAAAGGTCTCTTGAGATTTCCATAACTCCTATAATTAATTATAACTCTTCAAATATTCATGCCTCAATGCATGTGAATGACACATGTCATTTACATTTAATATTACATATTAAACATAAGTGTCTTTTTTAGTTGAAGGTGACAATAATGGTAAAAACACCCAAATTTTGAGAGATAAAGATCTCTATCACAGCTAACATCTTCAACATCTTTCATGATCTCATTAATTAACTCATTGGATGCATCTTCTCATTGAATTTTGCAAAAAAAATGCATTTTTAAATTAAATTAAGCTATTTTTTAGGTTCCCAAGTTTTCCCTTGATTTTTTTTAAAAAACTGGTCGAATTTTCTCCAAGATCTTTTGGCCGGCTTGGTGAGTTTTTGTCGAGTGAGAGGTTTCCATCTGTGCGTACCTTTATCCTTGACAGTGGACGATAGGAGATAGTGACTTTGACCTTTTATATTGATTCAATGTCATCCTATAAGGGGGGTGTATCTATATATTTGTTATTATTGACCCTCTAGTAATCGGTAATTAGACTCATGAGCGTGTCTCTACATTTAGTGTTCCGCAATTGTCACAGAATATGTTAAATAAAATGTTGATTTAATTTTTTTTAATTATCAACTAATTTATCGTAGTTGAATTCCAAATGTTTATACTTGATTCTTTTGTTGCATTTTAATTCTCATGATTCATCATGGAGTTGGTTGTGCCCACCCATGAGCACATGCGCAAGTGTATGGCTGGATCTTACGAGAACTGCAATCCCAAATTTAGGTTGGTTGAGTGTTTGTTTATTTGGGGGTTTGGTTGGGAATTTGCATTGCTCATAGCACTCATCGTATGGCGAGAAGGGTATGTAGGATAGACGTGTGGAGGGCCCAAAAGCGGTCGACAAGGTAACATGGAGAGGTCTATTAAGTGATAATCAAATAAATACTTGGGTAATAAAACTTAATGAAAGATAAGATTATTGAGCACCTGGCCTCCCGAAGGAATTGGAACAAAGATACATTCTTGAGTATGGCCTCCCATGGGAGTCGAAACGAAGGCTCAATGCTACTTGTGCTACTTGAGACAAGTAATGACACTCCACTAAAGTCCCTACATAGTTATCCTATAGTATGTCTAGCTAGTGACCTGATGTATTGCATTGCAACCATGATCTTTGAGTTCTTATGTCTTGCAATGATTGGCATGTGTGTTTGCCTTGGATGTTGTCTTTTGTGATTCTGGTTGGGTCATTATCTCCATAAGCACAACAAGGTGGGCCTATAGGTTCCACATGGTTGGGAGACATTGCTACCTATACCACTGCTAGGGATCAGATATCAGGGACAGCTATCTTCCAAATGCAAGATCTTGTTGTCTTATCCCTCCTCCTCTCCTCTTGATTTCACTTTGTACCTACATTCTTGGTGTGGGTTATTCTTAACGTACTTCACTATTCTAGTATCTAATTAGTTAGATGTTTTAATGGATTATACGATGCATTGTTATTTGAGGTACAATCGAGTGCTTACTCCTCGATTTGTGCGTATCTGGTACTCCCCAATGTAAAGGTTTTCCTACATTTTTAGCATCCATTATTGTTTTCACATTGATCTGGGTAATTTATCGCACCCCTTTGATGCATCTTATCGCACGATGAAAAGTTGGTTTGTTTTTCATCACATGTAATAGAGGCATCTCATCGCACATAATTGAATCATTGTATTGCACATTGAGATGCATAATGCATTTCATCACACCATTAATTGCTGAACTATCTTGTTAGTTTTCAAGCATCGTATCACACCATAAGATTTTGTATCACACCCCTTTAGGAGTTTCATCGCATGATGATGTAAGGAAACCATCGCACCTGGGACTGTGAGCACTTCTTGACTTTTTCGGAGTTCGCGAATTAGATTGTTGATACCCTGTTGGATGTCATATATTTCCATTTTAGAACAATTATATTATCAAACAATTCAAGTGGGTTAGCAAGGTTGCGTTATTCTTGTGTTTTAGCCAAAAACGAACTTGTATGTTTAATCATTTAGGAATTTGTATTTGGGCTTTAAAACAAATGTCATATTTAATGCTACTTGGTTTATGGAATCAACCTTGCATAATTAATCACCTAGATGGAAAAGTATCCGTTTGGTAAGTAATAGAACACTTCGTAATCATTGGCCAGTTGGTTCAATCTTCCTCTTGCTATTGTTGATCGATGTATGTGTGTATGTATTTATGCTTTAATTAAAGAAAAGTGCTAGTATTTTTTTATCCCTGTTTCCCAGCATTCTCAAGCGGGCATTACAGAGAAAATCTTTACTAAAAACTAAAAAGTACAAATTGAAAGATAGGCAAAAGATAGAATAATCATATACAGTGATAAATTCTTTACACCTATCATGAGCAATTTGTAGAGGTTTCCTTGTAAGTTTTTCTAAGTGAATGAAAAAATGGTTTGAAGGTGTAATTATCTTTGTTTTTTATCAGCAATATTATATGATATTTATTAATAATAATAAATAAATACATTGCATTTTTATAGGAAATTAAAACCATAAAGTCTCTAAACTCTAAACCACCTATCAACAACCCAAAATACCACCATTAAAGAGGTTTTTCATGCTCCTAAACCACCCCTATCATGTTCATCAACCCTTTAGACCATTCAAAAAAACTAGCATTACAGATTGATCCTGACCCACCTACACAGTCCTTGTTTCGAAGTTCAAAGACACTATTCCAATGCTACTACATTTGTGCTCCCCTTAAACAAGGTTTCTACTGTCTATCAATTAAAACAAAAACATCTTTTTCTTGATCCTTATGTGGTGTAGGGGGCCCCACTGAAGCTAAAAAGGAGGATAAGGTCACCAAGGACCTTAAATGGAACAAGGAATACTTAGAAGTCATTTTGTTTATTTTTGTCTAGGTAATCAAGCAATAAGTCCAAATTGTGATAGGCATCTCCATTTTGGCATGTTTATAAGCCAATATGTGCAAATGACCAAATGTGGACATTAGGTGGTAATTTGGGTTGTTTTTTGTTTTTTTGTTTTTTTGTGAGTCCCTTAGGAGATGTTTGGCATGTTGAAGTTGGGTCTCTATTACCGATCTCAAAAATGCTGTCATGTTGACAACTTTTTTTGCAAAATTGCAAAAGTTGTGCAACATGGAAATCCTAGAGTCAATTTACTTGGATGCTACATCCCAAATTTTGACATGATTTTAAATTTATTTGTAGCCATTAGATTAAATGGATTTTCTTTCATTATCATGTGAAGAAGGTAGCTAAATATATCCGTTGTAATCATTATATTAATTGTTTAATGAAGATAGCCATTACCCATTATTTGTCATGTGATGTTTAGCAATTCCTTGATTTTGGAATTATGGTTAAAAAATAAAATTCTTTCTCTATATTAAATGTTATTACGAGATTATCATGGAATTTGTTATTATCGTGGAACTATTGCTCAGGTGATTGCAAGAGAAGATGAAGGGGGGAAGCATTGCTAAATAGGATCAACGGAATGGGATACTTGCTTAGTCCAATTATCAGATGGACAAGTATGACCTTAAATTGCCTTGGTAAGGACTTGGCGACTTGAACTTTAGGATACAATTGATGGACCCGCATGAGCTATTAAGTAAACATTTTTAAAACATAAATTAATTTAATTAAAATATAATATGTACCTCAAAGGTTTTGATTGATCTTTCCACCACATCATTATAATATATACCTATGTACGTACACAGATATTAGAATAAAGTGACACCATAATATTTTTTTTTTTATAATAATATGATGCAACCTCATAAGTATATCTACGTGCAAGTAAATAGATATAAACTATAATTATTCTCAATTTATAACCTTCAATCTTTTTCCATATTTATTCATTTTTTCTTGCTAAGAACCGAATGAACACTTGGCATATTTATTTGGCGTCCAAGAGCCAAGACTCTTCTTTTATGTTACGGCTTCTTGGAAGCCAAAGAGTCATATAACGTCCATATATCATGAGGTCGAGAGAGACGAAGGAGATTTAATTCACCATCTAACTTCCTTCCCCTTCCCGACTTCCTTTTTCTATCACACAATCTCCATTCTTTTACCACCCAATATCTCTGCAGAGTACCACCCGATACCTCTGTAGATTACCATCCGATACCTCTGCATTTATAATCATTGCCAGTCTCTTTCACATTCTACCCTGTATTACTCTTTTCTTTACCGAAGACGTGATTACAATTCACACTAAGTTTGTGCCTAGAGGTCATTTCGGAGAAGAGTTGAATCATTAACATCTAGCAAGACTCCAATCTTTTCCAGATTACACCAAGTTATGTGGCCAATCATATTCCAAGTATTGCTATAAATTTCATTATTAGTTGTTATTGCATTCTAATTACCATAGTAGTAAGCCACAATTTATATTCATCATGTTTAAGTATCATCGGTTAGACACTTTTAAGGTGTTGATTATGATAAATAAAAGCAAAGTATCCATGACATGGAATCATAATTTATTTATGCCATTGACAACCAGAACCAAATGATATTTTCTTTCTACAAGTTTTTAAGAACACATTTTTCTTATCTCAGATTGTGATAAGCTGGAAACATTTAATACTCATGAATCAGTTGAGAATCAACGGGCAGAGCGAGCACCTTGGACTCATCGACTGTATAGCCATGGAAAAGGTGAAGAGGTGAGATGGAATCTGCAATGCCATGGAAATAAAAGTCAAATATGATACAATAAATCTAAATTAATTTCATTTAATAGCTCATGCTCGTCCATATTATTGTTTCCCTGTTGTCAAGTCAAGCGGTGGTGATCGAGTCATTGAACCCATCAGAAAACCTTGGCCAAGGTCGTTTTAAGGCATGTTTTCCATCTATGATCACTTGATGTCAGTAGAACCAGTTATTCAAACATGTTCATCCATAACTATACGGACATTCTAAACACCAGAATGCTCAAGTGGCTGGACTAAAAGTATCCCCAGCCTAATCTGGGGTTACAGAGGGCCTTTCTAATCAATAGAATGTGTGGGAATAAATATGGTCCAAGGTTGGGAAGTTAAGCTTAAGTCAATGCTTCTCTTCTTACCGAAAGTCGAGGCTTGCACAACCAACTAAAGACTCACCGGATATTTCTTGTATGTTCCTCTTCTTTTTCATGTTAAGCATTTACTTTACTTATATGTAAGAAAAGATTGTAAATCGTTATATCAATTATTACAGTTGATTATTGTTCTAGTTATTTCAGTTAATCATTATTATAGTTATTACAGTTGATTAAGTTAATCGTTATTATAGTTATTACTGTTGATTCAGTTAATCGTTATTATAGTTATTACAATTGATCATTGTTTCAGTTGATTGTTGGTAGTTAAAAGCAGTTAATGTCCCATGAAAAAGAATTCAGTATATTTGTTCAAGAAATTGTTGAGGAAAACTCTTTCTAGATCACCATTTATTTTGTTATGAAAATCCGTTTGTTCCATATGGTATAAGAGCGCTAGGTTTGACACTAAACCTAGGGCACACTACTTCCTAGTAAACCTAAAAATTCTTAAAATAAATGTACAGGATGCAAGTATGTAAAACACCTCGCAAGAAGGCATGACATTCCATCACCTCGTACTTAATTAAGAACATGCCAAACTTCGACTACACTTACTGTTCCATGCCTCAAGACAATGTAACTCTAAAACAGGCTTTGCGATGAATGAAGAAGAAAAGAGTCAAGTGGACTCATGCTAGTAAAGCAAAATATAGAAACAAACTAATTCAAAACTAGAACACTCGTCAGGGTAACTCTCTTATGCACTTCCACATATCTTGGATGGTGTGGGATATGTACAAATCTGAATCAAAACTGAATGTTGAGAAGCAAAATTCAAATTCCATAATGTAAACATCCTCAAAAGAGAAAATTTTGCAAATTAGGTTGCCATAAATGCAGCAATAGAAGTATTAAAGTGAATTAAATAAATTGGTTTATTCGTGTGTTATATTCACTCGCAAACTCTTTAAATTTTTTGTAGGCACACTTTAAAATATGTATACAATAAATTGACACTAAAATTTTGTAAATTTTCATGTTAAACCAGTAAACAAACAAAATGAACAACGATGAGAACATTGCAGATCATGACATGGTCCATGAAAATAACACAATCATCCACTGATTTATTACTTCAGATTTTGCAAGAAACGCAACTGAAGTTGGATAATATGGAAAAAAGAATGAATGAGATGGCAGCTCAGATGGGACAGAACCAAAAGGAAATGCAATCCTCGCCTCCTCCCATAACGGAGATAGAAGTCTCTAGACACAACAAAAAAACCTAACAAGCTTCACCCACTCAAACCGAAAAACAAAAGAAACACGAGATAGTGAGTGATTTGTCCGCGGATATTAAGAAAATCAAACCAGCCAAATTTGTTGTTTTTGAATCCAGAGAGGATGCAGAGGCCTGGTTAACCAAAATGGAACAGTACTTTGAAATTAGGAACTTTTCGGAAACCTCAAAAGCGGTTTGGGGAATATACCACTTTACTGAAAAAGCTACTACATGGTGGGGAAACACCAAGGTTGAGCAAAACATTAAAACTACTGAGATTTCTTAGGAAAAATTTGTAACCATTTTTAAAAACTATTGGTTACCCCAAACCTTTTATGACCAAAAATTGTTGGATTTCCAAAACCTGAAGCAAGGAGATATGACTTTACACAAGTACTGGGAGAAACTTACTCGATTACTTAAGTATGTACCACCATATCAACAAGATAGGAATCTGAAAGTGAGAAAATGTATCATGGGTCTGAATAATAGAATAGGAGCAGTTGATGTTCTCAGTCCTCGAACCACGGAAGAAGCTTTAGAGAAGGCTATCAGACAGGAATATAAATCCATCCGAGATAATAAAAGGAAAACAAACTAGAATACAAAAGGTACAAATGCTGGATCTCAAAAAAAACAGTTTAAGGATTATAAATTTAGCAAACCAAAATCGAAAGGGAATGAAATCAAGGATTTTAAAAGTAATTTCAGTACAAGTAAGAATAATGAGAACAATGAAAAGAAGGGGCCACCTTCAAGATGTTTCAATTGTGGAGGAGATCATAATGCTAATAATGCCCTGTCAAGACCAACACCAATCAGCCGCACCGACCACCCCTTCCACAACAGCAGCATGTTTATCAGCAAAAGGATCCACGTAGCCCTTGACAATAGACAAGCAGAACAATAGATAGGCCCAATAGAAACTCCGAGTAAGATCTATGAAAACCCCATTTCTATTTTAGTTGACATTGGAGCTTCTGAATGTTTTATATCACCAAAACTATTAAGTAGATTTCCAAAGAGATCTAGTTTTATGGCAAAACCATAGACAATCGAGTATGTAATCCAATCAAGGGCTAAGGTAGCGCAGTGTTTGTTTGAGGCTCAGGTTGATTTTCCAAATTTCTCCATTGAATTGAATTTGTATGTAGCACCTCTTGGGTCTTACGATATTATTATAAGCATCAATTGGCTCAGTGAGCATAAGGCCAAGGTTGATTGTCTTGCTAAAATTGTAGATTGTTTGGAAGACCAAGGTAAACCTGCAAGCATTAAAGGGATTAAACATGAAATTAAATCAAAACAGATATCCGCCATGCAACTTAAGAAATATGAAAGAAAAGGCTGTGATATTTTTGTAGTAAGAGTTAAAGATATGAGAATCCTATAAACACCACATATGGAGATGACTACATTTTTGAAGATGGGGAAATCGGAGAAAAATTAAAGGAATCTTTCGAAGAAAAATATCCCTACCTAAAAAATTATCAGGATGTGTTTCCGAGCTCACCGATTTACCTCTATCCTGAGTCTTTGATTTTACCATAGATTTATTACCAAGAGCAAAACCCATTTCTCGGGCACCTTATCAAATGACCACCACAAAATTAATGGAGTTGCAAATACAATTGCAAGATATGTTAAACAAGAAACTGATTTGGCCCAATGTTTCACCATGGGGAGCCCCAGTATTGTTTGTTAGGAAGAAGGACGAAACTACAAGATTATGCATAGATTACAGAATGCTCAATAAGGTTACTATCAAGAACCGTTACCCACTTCCTAGAATAGACTACCTCTTTGATCAAATGAAAGGTGCTACAATATTTTTAAAAATTGATTTGAGGTCATGATATCATCAGCTTCGTATTAAGGATGAAGATATTCACAAAACTGCATTTATAACCAAGTATGAGCATTATAAATTCACAGTGTTACCTTTCGGGTTAACCAATGCTCTAGCAGTTTTTATGAACTTCATGAATAACATATTCCAAGATTGCCTAGATAAGTTTGTACTGGTCTTTAGAGATGATATTCTAATCTATTCAAAGAACGAGGAAGAACATCAAGAACATCTGAAAAAAGTCTTACAAAGGTTGAGAGAACATGAATTATATGGAAAATTGTCTAAGCGTGCTTTCTATCAAAAGGAAATTCAGTATTTAGGACACATTATATCAGCTCAGGGAATAGTTGTAGATCTGTCAAAAATCAAAGCAATTAACGAATGGCCTATACCTAAAAATGTGACAGAAGTCAAAAGTTTCATGGGATTGGTTGGGTTCTATAGGAAGTTTGTGAGAAATTTCTCCAAGATAGCTTACCCGATTACATCACTTCAGAGAAAGGGAAAGAAATTTGTATGGACTGAAAAATGTCGATCAACTTTTGAATGCTTCAAGGAAAAGTTAACTACAACACCCATACTAAGAGTACCTGACCCACAAAAGAAATTTTTCGTCATAACCAATGCATCAGGAGTAGGAAGTGTGTTAATGCAGGATGAGCAGGTAATTGGATATGAATCTAGGAAATTGAAGAATTACAAGCAGAATTACGCCCCTCATGATCTAGAATTAGCAGCTATTGTTCATGCTCTTCAAATGTGGAGACATTACTTGATTGGAAAACATTTTGATCTTCAATTCGACCACCACAGCCTAAAATACATTTTTACTCAACCTAATTTTAATGCTAGACAAAGGAGATGGTTGGAATTTCTAGCAGACTATGAATTTGACATAAATTACATCAAGGGCAAGGAAAACAAAGTGGCAGATGCCTCAAGTAGGAGGAGACACATTTCCGCAATGGCTACTATAAATTTCAGGTTAAAGGATCAAATTTTACAACATCTAGAGCATGATGAATTTTATGCAGAGATCAACCTAGCTCTCATCAAAGACCCACAAGATCCTAAGTGTTCAGAATTTAGGATAGAAGAGGATGGATTGTTAAGATATCGTGATAGAATTTATATACCAAACAAAACTGAACTTCGGAGAATGATTCTAAAAGAATCTCATTTAGCTCCATATTTAGGACACCCTAGGGTAACTAAAATGTTGTCAGATATAAAACCCCTATATTTTTGGAAAGGAATGAAAAGGAAAATAACAGAATTTGTGGCAAGATGCCTGAAATGCCAAAGAGTAAAAGCAGAACATCGTTGCCCAGCCAGTCTTTTGCACCTGAATGAGGTACCAAAATGGAAATGGCAGATAATCTCCATGGACTTTGTACAAGAATTACTTATGACACGAAATAGACACAACACCATTCTTGTAGTAGTAGATAGATTGACAAAAGTTGCTCACTTTATACCAGGAAATCTAACTAATGGAGCATCAGAAATCGCTCATAAATTCATAAAAGAAATTTTTAGATTACATGGAGTTCCAGAGAAAATTATCTCTGATAAGGATGCTAGGATAACTTTCAGATTTTGGCAAACATTATTTTCAGCATTAGGGACTAAACTAAACATCAGTTCAGCTTATCATCTCGAGACAGGTGGTCAAACAGAAAGAGCAAACCAGGTATTAGAAGATCTTTTAAGAGTTTACTATATGGATCAGCAATACTAGTAAGAAATGTATTTACCCTTGGTAGAATTTGCTTATAACAATTCCTACCAATCCACCATTAAAATGGCCCCCTTTGAGGCTTCATATGGTCACAAATGTAGAACTCCTGTGAGCTGGAATCAATTGGAGGATAGAATTATTGTTGGGCCTGAAATGCTTAAGGAAATGGAAGGGTAGACAATCCAAATTCGTCAGAGGTTGAAGGAAGCCAATGACAAACAGAAAAGTTATGCAGATGCAAAAAGAATACCTAGGGAGTTCTCAGTGGGAAAAAAGGTGCTAGTAAGAGTAAAACCTCAGAAAAGTACTATCAAGTTTGGTAAGAACGCCGAGTTAGCCCCAAGGTATGTGGGACCCTTTGAAATATTGGAAGTTATGAACCCAATAGCCTACAAAATTGCCCTACCACCAACTCTTGCAAGGATGCATGATGTCTTCCATGTGTCATACCTTAAGAAATACAATACTCATCATGATCATATAATTGATTGGAACCTATTACAAGTGCGAGAACCAGGGGTGGTGGAAATAGAACCACTCAGAATCCTCGAGGTGTGTAAGCTATGCTTACAAAATCGAGATGTGACTCAATGCAAGGTCCAGTGGGATCAATACGCAGAGGATAATGCTCCCTGGGAAGATTATCATGAAATTTTTCAAAAATACCCTAATCTTTTCTCCAGGGCAAGAGCCTGAACCTTTATTTTCTTGAAACGATCTAAATATATATTGTTTAAGTTTTTTTGTGATTTTCATCAGGGACAATGAAAAACTTAAGGGCGAGGGTATGTTACATCCCAAATTTTGACCTAATTTTAAATTTATTTATAGTCGTTAGATTAAACGGGTTTTCTTTCATAATCATGTGAAGAAGGTAGTTAAATATATCCATTGTAACCATTATGTTAATTGTTTAATGAAGATAGTCGTTACCCATTATTTGTCATGTGATGTTTAGCAGTTGCTTGATTTTGGAATTATGGTTAAATAATTAAATTCTTTATCTATATTAAATGTTATTACAAAATTATCATGGAATTTGTTGTTATCGTGGAAATATTGCTCGGGTAATTGCAAGAGAAGATGAAGGGGGGAAGCATTGCTAAATGGGATCAACGGAATGGGATACTAGCTTAGTCCAATTATCAAGTTGACAGGTATGACCTTAAATTGCCTTGGTAAGGACCTAGTGACTTGAACTTCAGGATACAATTGATGGACCCACATGAGCTATTAAGTAAACATTTTTAAAACATAAATTAATTTAATTAAAATATAATACGCACTTCAAAGGTTTTGATTGATCTTCCCACCACATCATTATAATATATACCTATGTACGTACACATAGATATAAGAATAAAGTGACACTATAATATTTTTTTTATAATAATATGATGCCACCTCATAAGTATATCTACGTGCAAGTAGATAGATATAAACTATAATTATTCTCGATTTATAACCTTCAATCTTTTTCCATATTTATTCATTTTTTCTTGCTAAGAACTGAATGAACACTTGGCATATTTATTTGGTGTCCAAGAGCCATGACTCTTCTTTTATAATATGGCTTCTTGGAACCCAAAGAGTCATATAACTTCCATATATCATGAGGTCAAGAGAGACAGAGGAGATTTAATTCACCATCCGACTTCCTTCTCATTCCTAACTTCCTTTTCCTATCACACGATCTCCATTCTTTTACCACCCGATATCTCTGCAGATTACCACCCGATACCTCTGCAGATTACCATCCAATACCTTTGTGTTTATAATCATTGCCAGACTCTTTCATGTTCTACCTTCTATTACTCTTTTCTTTGCTGAAGATGTGATTATAGTTCACACTAAGTTTGCGCCTGGAGGTCATTTCGGAGAAGAGTTGAATCATTAACGTCTAGCAAGACTCCAATCTTTTCCAGATTACACCAGGTTATGTGGTCAATCATATTCCAAGTATTGCTATAAATTTCATTATCAGTTGTTACTACATTCTGATTACCATAGCAGTAAGCTGCAGTTTATATTCATCATGTTTAAGTATCATCGGTTAGACCCTTTTAAGAAGGTGTTGATTATGATAAATAAAAGCAAAGTATCCATGACAAGGAATCATAATTTATTTATGCCATTGACAGCTAGAATCAAATGATATTTTCTTTCCACAAGTTTTTAAGAACACATTTTCCTTCTCTCAAATTGTGATAAGCTGGAAACATATAATACTTATGAATCAGTTGAGAATCAATGAACAAAGCCGATTTCTCTGAGATCCGAGCACTTAGGATTCACTGGTTGTATAGCCATGGAAATAAAAGTCAATTATAATACAATAAATCTAAATTAATTTCATTTAATAGCTCATGCTCGTCCATATTATTGTTTCCCTATTGTCAAGTCGAGCGGTGGTGATCGGGCCATTGAACCCATCAAAAAACCTTGGCCAAGGTCGTTTTAAGGCATGTTTGCCATCCATGATCACTTGATGTCAGTAGAGCTAGCTATTCAAACATGTTCGTCCATAACTGTGTGGACATTCTAAACACTGGAATGCTCAGGTGGTTGGACTAAAAGTATCACATGCCTGATCCCGGGGTAGGGAGGGCCTTTCTAATCAATAGAATGTGTGGGGATAAATATGGTCCGAGGTTGGGATGTTAAGCCTAAGCCAATGCTTCTCCTCTTACTGAAAGTCAAGGCTTGCACAACGAACTAAAGACTCACCAGATATTTCTTGTAAGTTCCTATTCTTTTTCATGTTAAGCATTTACTTTACTTTTATGTAAGAAAAGATTGTAAATCGTTGTATCAGTTATTACAATTGATCATTTTTACAGTTATTTCAATTAATCATTATTATAGTTATTACAATTGATCATTGCTTCAGTTGAGTGTTGGTAGTTAAAAGTAGTTAATGTCCCATGAAAAGGAATTCAGTATATTTGTTCAAGAAATTGTTGAGGAAAACCCTTTCTAGATCACCTTTATTTTGTTATGAAAATATGTTTGTTACATTGGATAACCATAAAAAGCAATGAATCAGGTGTATTTAAGATCTTAGAGGTCAAATGAAGTCATCAAGGTGTCAACGTGTCAAATTTTGATGTACGAAGAAGGTTGAGTGAATGAAAACACAGTTCGTAGCCAAATTTGTCATTAAAGTAACCTGTACGGATTGGTCAAAGAATGAAACTAATTAGAATAAGCAAAGGTTTGACTTAGCTTCATTATGCATCAAATTTGAAGTTTCTGTATTGTAGATTGAGAGAAAATGGGAATTTTGTAACAGTAGCTCTATTGGAGCAGAGCATAAAGTAGGTGAATGGTGAGGAAGTGAACTTGTTCAAAATTTCCCTTATTGATGTGATTGAGACCATTGTTGAGGCTTCTTCAGTTGAGTTAACCCTTGAGAAGTGTTCCAAAGTAGAGCTCTGCATCATTATGACTAGCTACCATTACCTAGGACAACGTCATTTCGCTTTCCTCTCGTTTGCTTGGTCCTCCTTGTGTGTCCTCGCCTCAAATCCTGTTGTTGGGTGACCACATTATGGCCTTGAAGCCTCTGCTTGTTATCTGCTTGGAGTACCCTCTTCAAATCGTTCCATGCCACTAACAGTACGCCCCAATATTCATCTTTGTTCAACCAATTTGGCCAATGCAAAAAGGGTATGATACCAAACTATGTCACTTCCTCAAGGTCTTGGATTCCCTCCGAAACATCGAAAACCACACTAGGTTCTGACCATTCAAAAAAAATTTCCAACCCCAATGGCATATACTCTTTGACCAATTTCCTCATCACCCACTAAATGATTTCTACATCCTCAGTCATTTCCAGACCCTATGCTAACACCATACTAACAATATACATGTTTCTACGATATTTTAAGCCCAACTATGATAAATTCTTCTGTCAAAACCTCTATCATCACCTTCGCCACTTTTTGGTTTTGCATTTCAGCATGTGTCTCAAGCTTCTACACTTCACCTCTCCAAAACATGTTTTTTGTTGTCATGACATCACCAGAGAGAAATTAGCCTCCACTTGTTTTGTCATCTCTCCAAGACAAACACCAATTGAAATCACATTTATTGCCCTCTCCAAAAATTCCAAATTTAAAGCTCTTAGCATACTCCACCATCCCATTGCACACCTCAAAAGGTTATTTATTAATGACTACATTCATTCCTCTCATTAAAACATTATTAGTCAGACATTAGCTTGTCATTACCAAGTGCCATTTGAAGACTTTGAAATTCTTCACATCGAACTTCTCCAATTGCTAACCTCAGTATCCATTTTGACTGCATGTCAACCACCTCATTTCCCAACAATTTAATGTGTGTAATTTTAAATTCATCAAAAAAAGTTAGTTCCTTTTGAATAATATGGATAGGTTTTTGCAAATGTCGTGCTTGTGTTGTTCCCGCTGTAATCAACCCCACAATTGAAAGGGAATTGCCTTCCAAAGTAATTTTTGATCTCATCCTCCTTCAAGCTTAATTGCTTGTAAGGGTGCCAATGCTTCTACCACATTATTTGTGTCATCTTTAATTCTTCTAGCTTCTAATCTCAAAATACTATTCTATTATCCCTAGCCACACAATCTATTCCACTAGCTCCTAGATTGTCTTTCAAGTCTCCATCAAAGTTAATTTTAATCCACCCTTCCTCCGGTTGTTTCCATCTGATCACTATTGTCTCCGTCAATGTTTGATAAAATTCTACCCTTTAATAGGTCGGTGTTATTATCTTTGTTACTTTGTATTAGTTTTACACATCTACAAATTAAAGTTTCAACTATTGTGCAATTGATGCATTAGAAGAATAATTTTAATTATTAAAACATTAGGACAGTGGTTGCACTCTTCAAGGCATAGTTCAAAATTATGCAAGTAGAGCGCCGATATAGTGAATTCTCGCGAGAAGTTGAGGCTCGCGAGAAAATACATAGTTTATGCACGAAACTTTAGAGAAGTTGCAAACTCCTTGGCGATAAATTCACCACTTCTCGGCAATAATTAAACTTCTTATGTGCTTCACCAGTAAAACTAGGATGCCCAGCGAGATCCAAAAACAATTATCATTTGCAGCGTTCAGCATTTTAGAGAGTGTAGAAGGGTTTATGAGGAGGAAAATAGTGTTTGAAAGCAATCGAGAGCGATTGCAAGTAGGTTAGGAGTGGATTTGAAAGAAGATTCGAAGCTCATTTCAAACAAATCCGGATTCACAAGTAAGTTTCCTAAATTCTTATTCTTTTAAGTTAAAAATCATTTTGTCTTGTCATACTTGCATCTAACTTTATTGAGACTCTAGAATACCATTTGCAATGTTCTCTAACACATTTTAGAGTGTAATGACTAAAACCTAACGCCATGTTTTTGCAATTTTTCCAAAAAAACCATAGTTTTCTCAATAATTTTATAACCTAATGATTTTTTGTTTTTTTTTCTTTCAATTGTAAGCTTGTGTTTAAACTTATTTAATGTTTTAATCTAATTTATTTTGTTCCTAAATATGTTTATTAATTTTTTTATTTGTGGCTTCGATATGTATTTTGTATATGTAGGTTGATTTTACATTAAATGACAAATTAGGATTCCTCTACAACTAAGTCAGCTGTAGCATTTGGTAGTGGCCTCATAGATGCATGTTCATCTAGATTCATAGGCACGCACCCTAAAGCGGCTAGAGACATTGCATGGAAATATGGCTTTGAAGGAACAGAGTATAATAGTGTGATATGCATAAAATGCGAAAACAAATTCGTGGAGCCATATCTCGTTTGAAGTACCACCTTGCAGGTATAAAAAAACGTGACGCAAGGGTTTGCGATGCAACTACAGAGGAAATAAAAAGAGAGATGATTGCTTTTCTCAGTGCCCAAGAAGAGAAAAAGTTGAAAGGAAAAGATCGAAATTAGCCATGAGGGTATCCATTTACGAATTGCAAGGTATGTTTCCTTTTTAAGAATTCATTTATTATTGTGTAGTCACCATTATTAGTTTGGAATGTGCTAAAACAATGATCATGATTGATAATGAAATGATGTGGGTTGTGACCAAGTATCCCAATTACCCTTGAAGAAGAAGAAGAAGAAGCACTTGACGACATAGTAGGATCCCTTCGTGGCCCACAGATCCATGCAGTCAGCTTAGCTTCAACTTCTGTTGGTTCTAGTAGACCATATAAATCGTCTATTGATGGTTATTTTGGGCATAGAAACAAACCTAGAGCACAACCATCAACAGAGTGTACGGGATGGCACAGTGATGTGCATCAACAAGTTGACATTCAATGTGTCAATTTTTGGTTTTTTCTAGAACCTCGCCTTCAATGTTGCAAAAGGTCCATATTTTCTGAATTTTGTGACTGGTTGTATGGTAGTAGGAAAGGGCTACAAGTCACCTACTCCTGCAAACTTGTGTGGGAGGTTAGTTTACTTGTTTCAAACTTTAATTTTTTACAATTTTACAATTTACTTATTTTTGTTGAATGTAATTATTTCTTAATCAAAGTTGTGTACCTAATGTCATTTTTTATTTCGTGCTTGTAGACTACTAAAAGATGTTTCTAGGGCTAAAGATGTGGTTGAAGAGAAAAAATTAAAATAGAAATAGCATGGTTGCACCATACTTTCAAATGGATGGACGGAAGGCAAAAACCATACCATCTTCAACTTTTTGGTTTCTTACAAGGATCAAGTAGTCTCTCTTAAATCCTTGGATGCCTTGGACAAGGTAAACATGGTTAAGACTTTGACTCCAATACTAGAGAATGTTGGGATGTAGGTTGGGGCTGAAAATGCAGTGCAAATCATAACCGACAATGCAGCAACATATGTGGCAGCAGGTAGGATCTTACAAGAAAAGCATAGCACACTCTTTTGGTCTCCTTGTGCAGCACATGTTATTGAATTTCTTTTGGAGGATATATGGAAATTGGATTGGGTGAAACCAGTTGTAGAGATTGCAAGGAAGAAATCAATACAGGGGGAACTACCTAAAATTTGAGCCCATATGGGAAATCGTTGATAGGAGGTGGAGTAATCAACTCCACCAATCTATACATGCAGCGGAGTATTTCCTCAACCCTCATTTCTACTTCTCTCCTTCGTACGAGGAACCCAATTGAGACGTCATGGAGGGCTTCAGTGAATGCATGCCGAGGACGATACCTAATATTGTAGTGAGAGACCTCATTGTGGCTAAGATAGAAGAGTATCAAAATGCAATGGGCAAGCTATTCTCCTCAAACCTGGCAAAGAGAGGCAAACACACTCAAACCCCAGGTACAATATTTCCACTACGAATTTGGAGTATTTCACATGCATGATAAGTAGATAAATACAAAACTACAAAAACTTGCCCTCACCTTTCTATCTAACTCTTTAATATTTATCTTACATAAGCTTGGTTGCAAAATTGGGGTGGAAATGTCCCAAATCTGCAAAATATTGCCCTTCACATCTTATGTCAGCCATGTAGCTCATCCAGTCGTGATCGTAATTAGAGCTTATTCAAATCCATTCACACAAAGAAGAAGAACAAGTTGGTACAAAAACGCCTAAATGACTTTGTCTTTGTGCAATATAACCTGAGGTTGCACATGAGAAAGGTAGAGTCATTACCAGTTGAGCCACTTGATCTGGATGACATAGATCCTTTTGGTGATTGCACAATACATGAGCAGCCCCCATTGTTCATAAAGGATGACATATTTGATTTGGAGAGGTCGACTACTGAGGAGGGTTTTGCACCGGGACTAGACGACATTCAAAAGGAGGGCAATGAGAGTGAGGACAATGAGAATGAGGATTCAGATGATAAGGAGTCATTGTTAGCGGCAACACCAGCATCAACACCATATACATCAAAGAGGACTGCTAGGGCAAGAATCGCTAGACCCCCTCCCTCTCCCATAGTTTTTCTAGAACTACTGGGAGGAGGAAGGGTAAGATGTAGACTAGTTTCATATTGTACTTGACATTTGTATTTGCTTATCTTTTTACAAAGACAATTTGTTATTTGTAGTTTGCTTTAGAGTTCAAAGTCTCTAACTACATTGGCATTTTACATGAGGATGCAATTTTGTTACTTACTGCATTTATACATATCTAGATCAGCTTGTTTCATTTGTTTACTCATTTACTGACTCATTAGATGCATCTACTTATTGAATTTTGCAAAAAAATGCATTTTTAATTAAATTTAAGTTATTTTTAAAATTCTTGATATTTTTCTGAGAAGTTAGCGATTTATCTGCAATATTTGACAAGAAAACCTTTTTTTTGCCTTGCTGATAAGTGGCAGAGAACGAGATATTGAACTATACTTCAAAATATTAAAGCAAATTGTTGGATTGTGCAGAAATTAAACTTGGACCATATAGGATATTTCTAGGAGAAATCATGGATTTTTAAGGAAAAACTTGTGCACCAAGAAGGATGAATTGTGAGCCATTGTGATTTTGAATCAAATCAAAGTTCCCAAAATCGGTCTCAACAAGGTTAAATCATCTCATGACTCGACAAAACTCAACAAAGTGAAAAAGCCCTTAAAATTTAGAAATTTTGAAGGATATAAAACTTGTTTCATGCACCCATTATTGAATAAATCTTATAGACACAATAACACCATCAAATAGATGTTGATTTGATCACAAACATAAATATATATCGATCACATAAATATAAATGCAAATCAATACATTGACAATAATTAATTAATACGCTAATAGATAACCAATATTATCAAACACAACAATAGGTGTTTTATGTCGAATACATCATGCAGCCCCATGCGATCTGATAGCCTTGTAAATGTAAGAGGGGGTGAAAATGCGAGAGAAAGGAGGTGGAGTAGGATGAATAGAAGGCTGCCCAAGAATATCATAAAGAGTCGTGGTGTGAGTGGTAAGGAAGCGAAAGTCAAGGATGGAAGACGAAGGAGTACAGCAAGGGAAAAGGGTGTGCCAAAAGAGCTAAGGATTGCAGATCAACATGGAGCAAAGGGATTTACACTGGGAAGTGGTAAAGGATCGTTTCTTGTAGCGAAGAAAACGAAGGTAAGACAACCAAAGGCGAGCAAAATCGGGAGAGTGAGCCTCTAAAGCGGAGCACATAGATCGATGAAAAGATTTGCAGTCGACATCGAACCATAGGTTCATAGGGCATGTATTATGACGCTTGCAATGGAGGGAGAGTGAAGGACTATAAGGTGTGGAAAGGATGGCGGACTTCCAAATGGTCGCCGCAAGCAAATCAAACATGCGAGAGGCCTCACGAGAATCAATGAAACACTTAGGACTAAGAAGTCTCAAAAGATAAAGGTAAAAAAGCTCATTGCCACCATCGAGAAAGTGGAAGCGAACGGGGGAGCAGGTAGTGGAAGAGAGGAGATGAGGTGAGTGAAGAGGAGGCAATGAATGAGGAGGAAAGCGAATATGAAAACTAAGGAGAGCATGGTCTGCAAGAGGAAGGCGTAAGATGGTGAAGCTGAGAATGAAGGGGATGAGGGAGGGAGAGGTGAGGGCATAATCAACCACACTAGCACCACCACAATGAGGCTAGCAAGTTAAAAGCTTAGACCCAGGAAAGCAGGAAAGAACATTCAAAATCACAAGCCTAGAGGACTCGCAAAGCTACAGAAAATGACGACCGTAACAAGAAACCGGTCCAAGAACATCCTTAGAAACACGCTGAAGTCCCAAAGTAGTCAGTTCAATCTCAGTGGAGCAGATGGAATCAAAGCATTGGTCATAAAGCGGAGTCTGGTGTTCTCTAGTCCTCGCATTGAAATCACCGAGAACAATGATGTCACCTAAAGCAACAAACTGAGAGACACTCTCACAAAGGTCAACAAAAGGGTCTCCATCCTCAGTACCATGTATAGCATAATAGGAGGAAGCTGGTGGGAAATAACAAACAGCAATAAAGAAATCCTATTGTTGGTGACTCTTACGGTCAATACAGACCCACAAGAACTTGGCAAATGTATATGAGTGGACAATAGACATATAGCTAAAAATAGAATCTCTAATCAAACAGGCAACGCCACCAGAACCACGGACCCCACCAGAAGCACAAACCTCTTCTCTACAAACAGAAAGCCACTAATAACCTGTAAACCCCGAAGGAGGACACATAAGACTCTTGTGAGTCTCAATGATAACAAGTATATCAGCAAACCCCATTGCATCGTGTAATAGACCGAGTAATGACCATAAAGAACCATTACCATTCCAACAGTTAACAAGAAGAGAGCAAGTATTCTCCCTCTTGGCAGACTATTGGCGAGACCGTCATTTGGTCTTGGGGGCCTGTCTCGCTTTCCAACCACTAGAGGGAATCCCGAACAACTACCTTGAGATTCCTAATAACTACCCATTTCCCAAAACTGCCTTGAAGTGAAATTTTTTGTCTCTCTAATGGAAAGAAATCTCAACCAAAGAAGAAGGAAATTTGTAACTACATTTACTATTGAATCAAGCCGTTTCTTTACAGGCTTAAAACCTTTCCTTGAAAAAATCATTATTGTTTTTCAGCAGCCCTCAGCAATGGTTTTATCATTCAGCAGATATGGAAAGCTCTAAAAAGTATTAATTATTAATCTTTTTGTAAGAACCCACCCTAACAGGTTCTAAATTCACCCACCCACGGATTTGTTACACAAATAATATGTTTGTCTTGAAATTTGATAGTTATATGGATTTTCTTGAATTTTTCAAATAGATCACCAACCAAGAAATAATACTATGTTCCCCCCGAGTTTCCAGGACAGGGATGGCGGGGGACAGGTTTTCGGTACAGCAAATGTTTTTTGCAATGTTGGGGACAGGGGGGAATGGCAAACAAGGAAGGCTGTGTGTGTGTGTGTGTGTGTGTGAAAATTTTAAAATATACACTGAAATTTGCAAATATACATGTCATTCATATGAAACTTAGCACAAAGCATGTCATTTAAACATTATAGAACCTTAACATACACCATTTGAATGCCATCTAAGAAATATTAACCGATTTCAGTACTTAATTGTCAATATGCATATCAATATGTGAACAAAAATATTTAAATATAAGTTTAGGAGTGAACAATATCATAAAAATCTGAAAATCTAAATATGCCCAAAGGCTAGAGGGCTGCCATAAAGTATCAATGTATCATCATCATGTTCAAGTTCAACATAGAAAACAAAATATAGAAAAATGAAGCAGATTGTTGGTCCTACTCTATCCCTACCACAATGTAGGGACAAAAAATGTAGGAAGCAAAGTTCTTATGTTTTTTTGGTTACATATTTTATTTTGCATGGAAAAAATTGGGGACAGCTGATCGTACCCAGTATGGTCGGGGGACGTTTGGTGTCCCTTAGTACCCGAAATGTCTCCTACCTTTTTCGCACTTTTAAGGACAACAAGGGGACATCCCATACTTGTCCCCCCATCTCAAGGACGTCCCCGTCTCGAAAACTTGGGATTTTTTGCCAGGGACAATGCCCCTAGGGAATGTAGAAATAATATGATTACAAATATAAAATATTCTAAAAATGAAATAGAGTTGCGATGATTCTTACTGAGAGTACACACACACACACACACACACATATATATACACACAATGCTTTTCATTAACTATTCATGCCTGGAGGTCCTCAAGCTTTTATTATAATATCTAAAACTGTATAAACCCGCAGATAGCAGATGGTAATGAATATTCAGTGCTGGTAATAATTGCAATGGATGAGACAGTCGATTCTGGAAACCCTTTTAATATATGCACTTAAACCTTGTATCTTTCAATTTGCCATTAATATTCTTTAAACCCTTCAATAAACTTCACAAATCTGCTTATGAATGATTGAAATATGATTAATAATGGCTGTAATGAATGATTGAAATATGATTAACAATGGCTGCAGTAATATATTTGGGATCTGCAATAGATCAATCTTCAAACACGTGCTCAAGCCCTCATCCAAAATCTTTAAATCTCCACCAATTAAGCTGAAATATGACCATTGCATGTAGCTGCCCTTAAAGCAATCAGTTGATTTTCCACAACCTCTGATAGCTGGAATCAATGAGAGTTCTTATTCCCGATGATCTAATATGGCTGAGACCATAGCTGGTACCTTCTCCAAATAAGAACTCCAAAAAGCATAAGTCAAAATGATCATCAATAATAATTTCGATTTGCTTTTTGAAAGCTTTAATTAACTCACAAAGGAAGTTGACCCATTATAGAGTATTTACAATTAACATAAAATTGCAATTACAAAATGATGTCATCCCTTAATTGTTTGGTTACAATTCCAAATTTGACTGATGTAATTTTCCATGGCAAGGGAAAATCCAACCAAGCTCAAACATATTCTTTCATTTTGTATTCTGTTATCATATCAATATGTTTGTAAGCGTACTTTGGCAAATTGATTTATATTTATCACCCCTCATTTTATTCTTTTGAAATATCAACAGAGATCCACATTTGCATTGTAATTAACTATAAAGAAAATGATTTATAAATTATACAAACAAGAAAAACCCAAAAGTAAAAGACCAGAACATGCAGAAGAGCATAGAGATTTCATCTAAATATTCTTGTATATCAACTCTCCATTTTTTCCAGAAATCATTTTCACTTCGCTATTTGAAGAAAATGTCTAACAGGCATGCCAGTATTGTTTCCAAGCAAATGCACCTGGGGGAAATTTAAAAAGCCCAAAACTAAGTGAACATCAGATAAAACTAATACTCAAAGTTTGTTAACAAATGTTTTGTATAAATAAGCACTGCATAGACATTAATTAAATTTGTTAGATTTTAGGCCATGTTTTAACACCATCTATATTTCTTAAACTCCATTCATACAACGTGAGAAATACAAGGAAAGAAATGCTTACTACTGCAGGAGGCGGTTCAGCAGCTTTTACTCCATTTGTAAATTGGGAAGTTGAGGGAGACAATGTTGCATCACGGGTAACTGGAAGTGATGAAGATTTGTTTGCTGAAAATGCTGCTAGGACCTTTTTCAAAGAATATGACCTTAAGTATGAAACCTTATTCTCTACTTCAGGCACTGATCTTTTTGATGATGCTTCGGGTGTCAGCAGAACATTATTTTCACCCTCTGAAGTAGATGCCTTATTCTTAAAGCTTGGTCGAGGTGGAAATCCTCGAATGGGAGTTTTGCTCTTCGCTGTACTTGGTGTTGGGGGCAGATTCACTTTCAGAGAGCTAGTACTTCCATTACTGATTGACCTTGGAGGTATTTGAAGAGACAGCTTCGGTCGGCTCCCTACAGCATGTTGAAAAAAATTATTTTCTTTGCATATCAGGCTTATGTTTTGGTCATTTTCCTGCATGCACCTAAAGTTATCAGTGAAAAGATTCAAAACTCCATTAAAGAAACTAATAAAAAAAATCATTCCAATTACAATAGAATAAATTATAGTATTTCCTGAATTAATAAGCACTGTAGTATTGCAAGAAGTTTCCAAAGAAGAACATGCAGAATACATTCATTGAACTGTGCTGTGGTTCCCAAAAATCACATATTAACAATTTGCAGAGTTAAAAGCCTTATCTTATTATCTTTTTTCATCCTCTACAGCAAACAGATACAGTTTGCTTTACATCACAGCAAATTCTTTGGAATGGTTTCTTTTAGCTTTAAGGAAAACAAGTGTTCTAGCATAATGACTTAGTTTGACAATTAACACCTATCGAAGATATGATTAAAATATTGGATCCTTTGTATGGCCTACTGGCATCATTAACCTCTTCATTATACTTTCCCACAAATATTTCAACTGTGTTTACAGCCTTGTGATCTTGGAACTTGCTATATAAACGTCTGCAAGACAGAAACAATTTGCACACATAAACACTCACAAAAGAAAATCTATATGCATTTGAAATATTCTAAATTAAAATATTGATTTTGGAGGGTAATGGGAGGAAAGAGAATTCGATTGAAACGAAATACTGGTTTTTTTATAGAATTAGAGAGATGACAGAAATTTAGCAAATATAATTAAAGGTGTAGTGTTTTATGTCTGAAAATATAAAAATCTATGATTTGAATCATTTTTTACAATAAGAGTTTTGAGTTTATAGTTAGGGATGATGGAGCTCTAACAGGAAAATACTTTTGTTCTACAAACTACAACACACATTTGTTTGGACGATGATAATTGAAAAGGCATAATTTGGAATCACATATAAGTGCAATCATCATTTTGGGAACTCTAAGAATTTTTGTCTTGATTTATCTACTACCATGATCATGGAAATGGTTTCTCTTAGGCATCAACAATCATATAATTATCAGAGATCTGACCAGCTCATTATATCATTCTTCAGGTGCATCTCCAAGCAGGGATGATTAAACACCTTACACATTATGGCCCCTGATAAATCTTCACCCTACAGGCAAGCAGTGAGATGGACATTCCAAGTTCCAAATGTTGTGAAGAACTACTTAAGATAGGGAAGATAAAAAATGCAGTACAGGGTCCGGTTGAACAACATTAAAAACAGTATTATCATCTCATTTTGATTGTATTGGTTTTGCTTTCATGAAATAGTTTATATCCTAACTATAGGCTCTCATGCTTCCTCTCTCCTGACAGGCATTGCCAGCATCAAATGAGGATAGCACCTGACCATGCCAATTAGTGTCACATGAACAGATTAATTGTTCTCTTACCATGTACAAATCGCACTACATGACCATTGTAAGGGTACCATTCATTCATTTCTCTTCTTTAAGCTGTGCTGATTTTGAAGGCAGATATACTCGATTAGAGATGGCCTATGTTGATAATGTCAGCACTAACAACAACAAGAAAAGAACATTGACCAAGACTTGTTTGACTAGGTTTAAAGTTTCAAAGTTTGATGTCTCTGCTGTGTAGATCGTTGATCAAAGTCTTCTGTTTGATTGGATTTTGCCTCATTGACCAAGGTTTATATTGTATCTTAAACTGTTATACCTGCTGCATTTTATAGCTTGCCAGCTGTACATGCTGCATTGACCAAAAAAATATGCTCTTGGTTTGACAAGCATGCTTTTACATAGCCAAACCTATTATACTGATTATGCTGAGATGTGAACCTTCGGTGGTAGTTTGTTGTGATGTCCCCAATTTAGCAGGTTCTAGGAACCTGGGTATGTCAATCATCATGGCAACCTCGTGAGCTGAAACTTGGATTTGAGGGTCTCTGTTTGTTCAACTTACTATTTATACTAAGTCAGGAGAGTGAATTTCTATTTTTGGCAGTATAGAGGTGACGCATTGAGTCCATGCTATCTCAGTATTTCATTGAACCTTAATAATAAGGTGCACAATGGAGGTTATTTATTAAGTTTAACTTAATTAAATAACTTTATGAGTTTACTGCTCTAATTGAATGGTGTGATGAAGATGGCTCTTTAGTAAAAAAGTGTCTCTGTGAAGACTCTTGTTGAGTGTGAACAAGAAGCCTTTGGCATTAAAGATGTTATAAATGCATTGCCTTGCAAGGATCGAACCATCATATTATGCATTGTTGTTTTGATAAATGTGAATTCCAAGGGTTTGGTGTTGAATTGGAGGAAATGGTGAATTTCTTCACTGTTTTTCAGCACATAGAGTTGGATTTTATGCCAATGAATTGTGTTTCTTGTGAGTAATGCTGCTGCAATCTGGTCTCAGGATTGAGTTGTTTGAAGAACATCATTCTTGTTACTGGGAAGTGCTAAGAGGATAGATGGCTAGACATTCTGAGAATTGGGTGGAATTGGTATATGAATTGGTTGCCATTTTGCATCCAGTGGTCGTGAGAAGAAGTTGTGTTCAACCATTGTAGATAGGTTATATGGCAGATTACCAGAACATGACTTTAATCTATCAATATTCAATACCAATGGGAACATATAACAGAACTACTACCATATGAATAATAGAACTAGTACCATATGAATGCAAAGGAAATAGTCTCTTTATTCATTACCAAAAATAGTACATACATCTTTCATGTTCACGAGTCCTTAAATATATCCGTGATTGGATAAGACTACCAACCGACACATCCATTCACTATGCCTAACTGCCTGAACCCCTAGCTAACATTCCTTAATCAAAACTATATGACTAATATTTTATTATGACTCACCCGCACCACCCCCCCCCCCCCGCAAAAGAAATCGTCTTCGAGGCAACTGAATAGAATGAACTAGCCAACTACACTTGTAAGAGGAAGGATGGGAAGACATCCCTGAATTGGAGTTGTGTTGCTGCTGCCTTAAGAGTCACAAATCTCTTTCCGCTGCAAATTGCTTGGCGCGGGCTGTCTGGAGAAGTCGCAGGGTGTCCATCCGATCCTCTCTACCTGAGTCACCCTTTCCAACACCCATTCTTGTTGGGACTTTTACATTTTTCCTCCAAGCAGACCCATTCTTCTTTGATTTTTGTTATCTCCTCTTCTGCTTGCCACAGTTCCAGAAAAGTTGTCCTGAATACACCTTCCATCTGTGCTAACACCTGCATGAGGAGTGGTGGCCATTACAGTGGATGGGATATTACAGTGATATTAGAGCAGTTTCCTGCCATCCTATTGGGGAAGCTTCTTACGTTTAGAACAAATGGTTAGTTTGATACAATTGTGAATTGTGTATTCTAAAGATGATGTTGCAGTTGCTTATATAGAGTACCTTGCACTTCCACAAAAGATTGGAAATGATATTTCCTTTGACTGCTATATGGAATATCAGATGAATTGTAGCAAGAAGAAAAGAAAACCAGAGGAATATGAACGGGCAAGTGTTGGAGCATATTGAATAATATCCAGCAAAATCTTATGCATTCCCAACAAAGATTAGCTCATACCTCGCAGTAGAATGACAATTGCAGCAAAGTTAGCCCATAACAGTTCGGGTTTTCAGATCAGACCTTAGAAAACAAGTTAGAAGAATCAAATGTTGGCATGTGAGCCCAGGGTCATGAGATGGAATGGTGATATAGCTATATTGGAAGTGGAAGTGTGTAAAGATACTGTCAAATCAGCAGCTTCAACCTTGCCACTTAAGCCTTCCAGTAAGTTGCTTAGCAACAGTACCTTAGATGTTCTTGTGCGCATTGATGATAGCACATATGTTGCTTCTTATCATGTGGTTAGCACAAGCTCATATCATAGTGTAGACATTGATTTAAAGAGCTTGCATGAGAGTCGTGAATTTCAGAGACATCATTAGATTCAACAACTTTAGGTCAATGATAGCATGATTGCAACAGCCATAGAGCATTTTGATGTTGCTCATCAAATGTTGGTTAAATTTTGTTGGAGTGCTCCTATGTCAAATAAGCATGGTGATAGTGGCCTTTCTCTTGCAATGTTACTCACTCTTTGAGAAGCTATCAGAATAATGAGACATAACTACTTATAGTTACTTGTTGATAGGGACTATCTTCTCGAGTGGGATTACACTTGCTATGATGCACTGAGGCGAAAGGAAGAGGAGGTAGATGAGCTCACTCTTGAGCTTGAGGTGACTATGGACTCCTTGTAGAGCGCACAGTTGACCCTTCATGAGCCTCAGTAAAAGATTGAGGAGCTAAGTTTGGCATAGTCTTCACCAGCTATAGATACAATACAGTGGTGATGATCATATATCCATGGGGTGTAGTGAAACTGTGGCTACATCCATCGCTGATATAGGTGCAGTAGTCTCCGATGGGATGAGCATTCTAGTTGAGAGCAATAGGGTACCATTTGTTGCACTAGGTTCCAAGGTTAGTACTCTAACAGATGATGCAGATCAGATTGTTCATAGTTCTTGTGTGGTTGGGGTGGATCCTCCAAAGAGTTGTGTGTTAGTACATGACGCTACTCCATCATCTTCACAAGAGACTAGCAAACTGTCATCCGGTTGGGAGTATGGCTTTTATGTTGACTTGTTTCCCTTTCCTGGAAGCAAATTTACAGAGTTGGAGCGATCAGCTGAGGATTGCAAAAGAAAGGTTGATTCTGTTGTTTTTACAACATGGATTCGTTTATCAAGTACCTACTTGAGAGAGTCTGACATTGCAGGAGGGACTATTTGCAATCTCCAAGGATACGCTTATCTAAGGTTTCAGGAGGATATTCTCATCCGAGAGTCTGAAGATTCAAGAGGAATTCTTCATCACATGCTTTTGAGTTCGGATGTCAGCTTGTTGTGTTCTAGAAGCAAAGTGATCAGCTTAGCATTGTAGACGTAAAGGTTGATTCTTCCTCATATTGGTTTTAATGAACAGATTCTTTTATTAAGTACCTGCTTGAGAGTCCAAAGTTTCAGGAGGAATTTGCAATCTCTAAGGCTACTCTCATCCGAGGTTCATGTGGCATTCAACATTTAGTGAGAGTAATTGTGGATACTCTGACTACAATGCTTCCTCATAGAGATTTTGTGGTTGGCTTTGCAATGAGGGTTACCAAAGGCCCTAACAATCAGTTGTTTGAGGTAAGGGAGTGAAGCCATCTCCTAATTCCAAAGTTGTCAATGATGAGTCATTGACCAAGGTTAGAGCATTCTATAGTAACTACACAGTGAGGAGTGTTCATTTTGCTTTTGATCCACATGCGGAGGGCTTGATGATGTGTCAGTGTAGATTGGTTTCAGAATTGTACCATCATCTATGGAATGATTATTCATCATCTTCAATAGATGGAGTCAATAGCAGCAAGTTTATGTGGGAATACCTACAAAGTCAACACACCCATGGTAGTTTAGTAGACGATGGAGATAGTGGTTGTGATATAGGCAACTTTGAAAGTTCATATCTCCAAAGTATGGTTGGATTTCACATCCATGAGGGATTCATAGAGTGTAGAGGGAGATTTGGTGTAATAGATGCTTCCAGATGTTCTTACCTCCTTATGATGGATGGATGTGAATTTCCTTTATTTTGGGATCCAAGTGATGATAGGGTTAGCACCTAAGTTGCAGGGTTCGAACCCTGCCAGCCGGATCTGAGTCTAAGTCCTTCTTGGGTTCAGATTTGTGTCGGGTCCGTGGCGGGTCCGGGCTCAGTACGGACATGTAGGGACCCGAGAGGACCCTACACGGACCCACAAGGACCCACAATCCATGAGGCCAACAAGTATGTTAAAACCACTAAAAATTATTATTTTTTATTATTTTATTATGGTATGGCTATATATCTATATATAAATATACACATACCACACTTTGAGCCAAGATGATCCTTAACTAAGCCCTTAATTAATTTGAGTATATGTTATATCAATTTGCAGTTTACTAATGGTATTGTTATAAGATGCAATCAGCCAAAATGGTATAACATTACCATTAGTAAACTGTTATTTGATATAATTTAAAATTAAATGGTACAACCCACACAAATATATATATATATATATATTCAAGCCCACCATTAATAAAATAAAACATGTGACATTAAATATCAATAGCAATTGAATTAATCCAAATCCACCACAAAGATGATTTAAAATATCACACCAAATTGAAATATATATTGAATAATTGGGACCACAATGGCAATCAAGCCTGCACGCACACACTAATACACACACACACTCACGAACACCCCCCCACAAACCCAAATGGAAAAATGTTTTTTTTGCCCGAACCCAAGTTCATTCCACCCCTGAACCCGAATAGGCAACTTAGGTTAGTACTGCAAATTGGACAGGTCCCATTGAATTTCTTCATCATTGCCAGCATGGTGGTCTTGTGATCAAATTAGTGCAGCAAAAATCTGAGGCTATCCTTCTTGGCAGGCTTTTATTCCAGATTCGGGACCCAAATTTTTTTGTTGGACAGTTTTTAGTGTGCTGTGGGATCTTTTGTGTGCATTGGGGTTCCAGACTGGATTCGTTGAGGGTATTGCAATTAGTACATTCTGAAGATTACTTGCAGTTTCACTCTCAATTCTCATGTACATGATTTGCTTCAGTGAACATGTTTGCACAGTTAGTTTTTTGTCCACCTTTGCATAGTTTTGGTTATGTTGGTGTGCAGCAATTGTATTTTGGCATGGGACATTTGGCAGTCTTCCTTTGGATTTCCAATGTAGTGGAGTTACTTTGTAGTTGTGATTGCTTGAGGACAAGCAAATCTTAAGGAGGGTGGACTGTAATGTCCAATTTTTGTGAGCGTCATAAATTGTTTAGATTAGCCTATCATTGGCCCTCATAGGCTAACCTAAAGGGTTCCTAGTTGCTATAAAAGGAGGCTCTTTCCTTTCTGGAGTACAACAGTGTTCAGGATTGTTCTTCATTTGGTTCAGTTCAGTACACTTACTATGAATAGTAAGTAATCTATCCAACATTTCCAAATTTGGTAGGGCACCTAGATCGGCCTCAGTTGCAATGATGACCTTTGGCACCTCTATTTTGATTAGATATTCAAAAATCTACTAATTTTAGTAAATCAAGGGTGATAGAGCTAGACCAAATAGTAAGGAACCCCGGTTAATAGTGAATGCAGGGGGCTCCTCTTGGCGAAGTAAGAATTAATTTGCAATGATTAATGGAGTTATAATATTATAATTATTAAAGTTATACTCTAATCATAATTAATTATTAAGTGCATGCCATTAATTGAATTAAAGATATAATATGGTCACTTTAGTTATAATAATGTCTAATATAAAATATGAAATTAATCTGCAACCAAACATGAAACTTGGAGTTCAACGATGCTTGGTAATTATGCCAATCCCTTCAACTTCTTAGCACAGCAATCAAAAACAGCTAGCCACCAGTAGTGTAGTATTTACTTCCAAAAGTAGTTGGTTCATACCCATATAATGCTTTAAATGGATTCATCTTAATTGACATGTGAGGAGTGGCATTGTAATGGTACTAACCAAGATGTAACCATTTTATCAACACATTCTGCTGTCTGGTAACATAATTTCTTAAATATCCTTCTATCCATTTGTTAAACAATTTAGTTTGCCCATCTATTTGAGGATGATAACTTGTGCTAGGTGTGAGTTCAGTTCCTCCTAACTAGAAGAGCTTCTACCAAAATACGCTAAGGAATTGATTGTCTTGATTATTGACAATGTTCCTCACAAGATCATGTAATCAGAAGATTTCTTTGAAGAATATAAATGCTATTTGTGGAGTCCAATTAGTGGATATTGTCATCAAATATATATAATTAGATAGTCGGTCTACCACCACAAAGATGCAACCTTTTCCTTGGACTATAGGTAGCCCTATTATGAAATCCATGGATATATTCTCCCATTTTTTATCTAGTATAGGTGAGGGTTGTACAAGAAAGGCTTAGTGGTTTTGCCCTATCTTGTTTTTTCTGGCACATTATGAATTCTTGCACATACTTCAATACATCTTTCTCGAAGCCTTTTCATAAATATTTTCCCTTATTTGCTTGTACATTTTATAATAACCTTAGTAATCTCCAAATGAATTGTCATGGTACTCCCTAATGATTTTATCCTTCATTCTTGAATTAGGCATTGAAAATATCCTATCCTTATAAAGGATAATCTCTTCTACTATCTTGTACTCTTCATTTGACAAATTCCTTTCTAGTATCTCATTGGCATGTGGGTCCTTGGCTTCCTATATCATGATGTCATTTTTACAATCTCTGAAAATGTTTTCTCTAGTGGGGTCATCTGGACAAAATGTCTACTACCACAATTTTTTACCCCTTTGGCATACCCAATATCAAAGTCATAAGCTTTCATTTTGCTTACTCACTTTCGCCGGCAATCATTTAAATATTTCTAGTTCATGAAGAAATCTCAAACTATTATGATTTGTCTTGAATTTTCCAAAAACCAAGTATTGTCTAAATTTGGTAAGGGCACGCATGATGGCCAACATCTCTTTATCGTACATATAATAGTGTTTCTTGATTTGTATAATCTGCAAGTTTCAAATGTTACAGGATGTTTATTCTATATGAAAAATCCTCCAATTAACTACCACGAAGCATCACACTCTAATTCAAATGGTAATGTGAAATAGGGGATAGCTAGACCAGGACATGAATTCATGCCTTCCTTTAATCTTTCAAAGACCTATTGAGACACTTTGTTCTATGCAAAGCCCCCCTTTTTGGTCAAGTCCATGAGTGGTGCAGCTATCTTGGAAAATCCCTTTACAAACCATTTGTAGTAAAATTCATAGTCCCATGAAGCCCCTTAGTTGTGTTATGGTTTTGGGTTTTGGCCATTCCCTAATGACTTTAATCTTATCTTCATCTACACTTACCCTTTGCTCATTACAAGTAAAGGATCTGCTCCAGTCCAAACCAACATTTTGAAGCTTTGCCATACAAAGATACTTGTTCCAAAAATGCTTAGAACTTCTTCAATGTGTTTGAGATGCTCTTCCCATGTTTTGCAGTAGATGAGAATGTCATCAAAAAATGAGTGGAAAACTTTTTAGTTGTTTCCAAAATATACGATTCATACAAAACTTAGATGTTAGGGCATTTGTTAGTCCAAAGAGCAGGACCAAAAACTCAAAATACCCATAGTGACTTTGAAAAGTAGTTTTAAGAATATCTTCTTTCCTCATCCTTATTTGTTGGTACCTTAATTGTAAATCGATTTTGGAGAAGTATTTGGTTTTGAAGTTCGTCAATCAATTCATCTATTCTAGGTATGGGGTATCAATTCTTTATGCTTTTCTTGTTTAAAGCTCTACAATCTATGGACATTCTCGTGGTACCATCTTTTTTCTTAACTAGCACAACAGACAATGCAAACAAACTAGAACTAAATTGAAAATGGCCCATTTAAGTAGCTCTTTGATAGTATTTTCAATCTCTTATTTGAATTTACGTGTGTTAGTAGGGTGCAGTGATCACAAATTTCGCCCCCTCTTCCAACTCTTTGTATGTTCAAATCCTCTTTAGGGGGTAGCCCTAGGGAAATGTCAACAAATAATTTTGAATATTTTCTCAAGATTAGATGTATGTCAATGCAAATTGTTTTGCCATGGGTAGAGGTCTTATCTAAGGATCATACATTGAGCATCCCACTCTCCTTGCCTATGCCTAAAGATTATTTCCATTATTTTATAGGGAACTACTTTGGAGACCCATCAAGTAACCCTCACAAGGTACTTTCTTGTCCCTCATGTTGGAAGTGAATTTTCAAGTTAGGACGATCAAACTACCCAAGGAGTACCTAGTATTATATCAACATCTTAATGTTCTACACATAAGTTTTCTTTAATGGGATGTTTGCCTAATTTTATTTCCAATTGTGGGAACTTATTTAGTACATCTGTCTAAAGCTCCTATAACCATGGTTACAGTAAATCCTTTAAACTGTTTGGTTTTTTGCTTCATCTTTGCAACAATATTTCATTAATGAAATTGTGGGATGTCGACTATCCATTAGTGCAATAACCTTTTGTCCTTTGATGGTGCTTTTTATTCTAAATGTGCAATGCTTGAAGGCTTAAGAGATGGGAAATAATTTTCCATGTTCTTACTTTCATGCCTTATCTTCTTGCTAGGGTTTTCTTTAATCTATTCATCATAAACTACTTCCATTTTATGCAATCGGCCTCCTTTTCCTAATATGTGTCCACACTCCCATGGTTCTTTATATTTGAAGCACAAATTCTTTCTTCTTAGTTCACCTCGATTTTGGCCATTTTGTATCCTAGCATACATGTTTGGGGTCCCAATCCTCATTACAATAGAAGTGAGTATTTCCTCAATGTCCCCTCATATTCTTTTCATCTCTATAAGGCTACTTGGAATGTGAGATGAAGGTGAAATATTTGTAATTATCTTTTGATAGTTAGTTTCAAATTTCACTACTTTTTGAATTGCTGGTCCAAGACGCTCACCATACTTAAGATAGTTTCTTTCAATCCTTTCATGGATAGGACGTAGGTCTCTCTTGAGAGATTCCAAGTACCATGACAATCAACTTTTGGAATTTGGTGACAAACTCCTCCATTGTCCATTGCTGCTTATTTTGGGTTAATGCTTTGAAATACCATTGTGGATGTTTCCAATCAGATCTTTTTAGAAGTTTTTGAGTGAATTTTTTGTAAGTGGTTATGTGTTGGTAATCTTGGGTGATTAGGCCATGGTACCACCACTCATGGGTTGTTCTCATCATATGGAGCACCATTGATTTTAACGGCATTTTGCTCCCTCATGGGGCTTAGTGAGAGATCAGTGTCTAACTTTTGCACCCACAAATGAGCTATCGGTTTTCCTAGCCCATCAGATTTAGTTATCTTACTCACCCTTTCCTTTAGGTCCTTATCTACTTGTCCCTTTCCTTTCTAATTAGGGGCAGCTTTCATTTTGGCATCATGGTAATCTTTAAAAGAGATATCTCCTATTTTTGGGATCAATTCTAGAGTATGCTTCTACAATCTCATCAACATTATTCATGGGTGGAGTGTTTGATTCTTCTTCTTTTAAGTGTTCCTCCCTAGGTAGGAAGGGAGATCTTGTTGGCCAAGGGTCTAGTACCCTACGGAAGGCATTATTATTCATGCACTAGTTGGAGTTAATATCCCTTCCATTGTTACTCGCCTTTTGAACAGCTTGAAGGAGGATTTGGTTGGTTCTTTCATTCCTCTTGTTTTGTTCCATGGGGGCTTGGGTGGTTTGAGTCGTTTGTTGCATGAAGGCCTTCAACTTATTGCTCATTTGTTTGCACAAGAGGGGTGTAAGTTTCCTTTTTTCTCTTCCCAATGCCCTTTGAGCCCTTTGGCTAGTTTGCATCAACTACCTTTCACAGGGTGGAAAGAAAGACGCTCTGATACCAATGGTGATGCCCCATCCTAATTTGCCCTAAAATAACTATTGAAACAAATTAGGGTTAGATTTCCCCTCATCAAATAAAGCTTTCCTCAATATTTCAATCCTTAGATTCGGAACTTGCAAAACATGAAGAAAAACATATGCAATACATGTACATCCATATATCTACATCAAAAAACATATTGAGATAGAGACATGATGGGTCTAATCAATGCCACTTCTAAACCGAGCCAAGAGGGATGTATACTACAACCCCCTGGATTGGCAGCTTGTGTCTGCTTTCCTCGATCATATCTCATCTCCCCACAAACAAACATACTGAGATAGAGACGTGATGGGTCTGACTGATGTCACTTCTAAACCGAGCCAAGAGGGATGTATACTACAACCCCCTTGCTTGGCAGCTTGTATTTGCTTTCCTCGATCATATCTCATCTCCCCACAAACAATTGCCACCTCTTGGAACTAGGCAGAAGTTGCAAGACGTGACTCGAGTTAGTAAGTGCCTTGTTCTAGAAGGCAACAAATCCACTAGGATGACCTCCTCGCTAGCCCCTCAAAACCTGGTTTACACCTCAAGTCCTTTCCCTCGCAAGGTGGGTTTTAGAAAGTTAAACACTTCATATTATTGTCATAGAGGCCATACCATTATCAGTAATAAAACATGACAATCAAAATAGGCTATATCATTTCCTTTTATATGTATGTGTGTGTACACTTAACTAATGATAAGGAGGTTAGTCTAATAAAGACAATTCCTGAATATAAATTTATGTCAGATTTATATGAGGTTCATACTGCTGTAAGGACCACTGACTGCACGTAGTATCGGTTTGGGTGTCAACTTCAGACTGTGATTTCCATGAGTGGTGTCTTTGCTGAGTGTGTCGGTGACAGCTGTATGATTCTGCAATCCTTATATCTGCTATTGTTGCATCTATTCATATTTATCTTCCTTCGATGCCTTTTTACCAATGTTAGTCTTATCCATTTATATCCCCCAGGAGTAATGGAAAGACGTGTCCTTTGTGCCAATACCCAAAAGAGACGTCCCTTCAAAATGGATCACTACTTCCCAATATGTGGCTCTTGGTAACCAGCAATTTAGTATTTGGTCTGCAATAAACATTCTTTAACAAACAGCTCTTCTTTCTGCCAATAAAGCTGTGAGTAATGACAGAGACTACCGTCCTTAATAACTGCAATCTTTTGTCTTGGCGATCACGTTTAAGGTCAACAGCGATAGAACAGATTGTAATCATCAACCAAATTGTGAAAGGCATAAAATCACAGGGACGCAAGACATATGTGGTTGGTCTTAACCAGTCAGTTATTTACAAGAAATTTGCAACATCTTTCTGCCATCAAAACAAAACATTAGCCTCATTTTCTCAAAGATAAATTTAACATATTATTCTGTGGGTTACCCTATTCAAGGGGCAAGTGTTAAATATAAGATATTCCCCCAGCACTCTCACTAAGTTAGCTCTATTTTATTTTTCCATAGAACCAATAATGAAGCAGAATGCTTGGAACTATGTCTAAGATTAATATGATTTTAGTATTCTTGTTCCAAGAATACTGTTGTACAATACAGCTTGCCAAACTTGACAAATGGTTTTCAGAAACAAGTTCGTTTGAATTGGAAGCTTTGCTTGATGTGGCTGTCAATTTGTGTAAAAATTTAGTGGCATTTCCTTTGTCCATTGCTACTGTTATGGGAACATAATTGTCGATTACCTTGCCAATGCAGGTGTTTAGCAAGCTCCCTTTTAGCCTTGTTTAGTAGTTGCATTGACCCATAGCCTTTTTTGAAGTTCTTGGTGATCAACCTCCATAGGTGCTTTGTGGTGCATCCATCATGCCCCTCATCCCTGTCATCAGCTTGCTGTGTCCACTCAGCCTTCCATCATTTATTTCCATGGGCTTTCATGTAATTTAAAGTGGGGTTACGTTGTTCATGTGGACTCATGATTACATTCCATATTTATCATGAGGTGTTCGTAATCTCGTAGTTTCTTCATTGGCCTATGGTTTTTATCTAAGTTCTTGTTGTTGCCCCCTTGGTCTGGTTATGATGAGGCATGGATGGTCTTTTGGGTCAGTCCAATCATGGCTAAGAGGCATCAGTTCAGTGGTTCTAGAAATGATATTCTTTTCTGGCAAGGTTTCTAATCACTATCTGTATGCAATTCTTCACTACCCTGATCTTTCTTCTGTTTGTCTTGTGAAGTTGAATATGGGCTCAAAGGGGTTGGAGGAGTCATTTGCATTCCAGGGCTTTGATTTTAGCAGATTGTTGTTCTAATGTGGATAATGATGTGGTCCTAGCGGATATCTGCAGTTGGATGACCATTTTTGTGCTTCAGTCTAAGATGGTCAAGGCTTTGAAATTTAAGGATTTGGTTGTCGGTGGGTTTTCATCAAGAGGCAGCAATGAGAAGATTTTTCAGAAAATTGTTGTTTAGGCTTCAACTGGTGGTTGTGAAGAGATAAATAAAGGTATTTCGGCCACTGGCTCCAGCTTCTGTTGGGAGCATGTGCATTCTAAACAACGAACTTTAGGCAGTCAATCAAGATCTCACTTCATTTAGGGAGGATTTGTGTGAAAATTGTTCATAACCCATAAAAATGGCACCCTGGAGGTGGCCAGTGCTTTCAACCTACCTTCTCTTTTAGTAGGGTGCTGGAATGGGCAAAGAAAATAAAGGAAGTTATACATGGGGTCTAATTTAAGACTATTAAAAACAGTGACGGTCCCATCAATTCTTTTCCAGAGCAAGTGGTGGTGGTGGTTCAGAGATGGAATGTCGCTTTGAGAGTTGTCAAAGGTCTAGATTTTGCATTAGGTGCCATGGGAGGTTAGGGTTTCGAAGGCAACTTAGTTTGTGAGTTGGCATTCTTTCTCTGGTTTCCGATCAGTTGCTTCTGGCTGCTTTCTTGCTCATGATTCTTGTGGATTATTTTTGTTTCAAATTTATGCCTTCTATATATTCCTATCACCACGTTACCTCCTTCTACTCATGTATCTCCAGGTTCCAATACCTATGAAGCAAATCAGAAAAACCTAGTTCATCACAATGTTCTAATGCTATATTTATATACAAATTGCTAATTAGTGTTGAATATTTAGGAAGCATTAATACAACACAGTATGTCAATATGATATAGGGGATAAATTGGTAAATTGTAATAACTTATACGTGTGATGGCCATATTTAAAATGCACCTATATAAAAATCCATCGTTCACTAAATTAACTTCTCACAATTTTATTTTAGTTTTCCTTAAAAACAAATTCAATTTATATTAAATCAAAGAATACAGGAGTAATATCAGATGAACAGCAGTGTTTTATGCAAAGCTCTGATCTACGAATGGTAGAAAGGCTAACATATAACCGTGTCCCAAGAAACAGAATTTACATCTTACCCACAAAATTGACTTTACTGGTGCCACTCCAACGCCTGCTTAATAATATTCACCCTCCTAAACTGAGTATTGAAGTATTATTATAATAACCCGACTGACATCTACTTTTTGTCAAGCTAATGAATGGAAGACAGCCTTATTGCAAATCGCATCTGTATACAACTATCTTCTAATCTAAGGATAGCCTAAGAGGAAAACACCAAAAGCAATGGGCACCAAACACTATACGGAATTAGCATGAGCTCTGTTCGAAAGGACCTTGCAGATGATCATTTTCAACGAATGCGCCTAATGTATTCTTCTCGCATTGTTTATATTTCTTCTTATGCAATTTTTAAAAATCAACGTAAACAGTCCTTTCCGAACAAATGTACCTGACAAAAGCCTCTTCCCAAAAAGGATGAATAAAGAATCAGATAAAGACCGTCCTTAATGAAACTAGAATTAACTTCCAAGAAACACTAACCACTCTAAATTGGCATTTGAAATTGGTTCTTGATTTTCAGAAAGATTAGCAACAACTTTACCACCTGGATTTCCAATTGCTTCCGTTTGCCCTCAGGATTCCACATTGATATAGAATTATTTTTTACCTCTTGTATACCGTGAATCATCTTTGCATTTACATGAGTTTGGGAAATGCAATATGAATGAAAACAACGGAAATTAAGTGGCATGCATGCCTAGGCGGAAGAGCTAGAACATCGAGCACGTCGCTTGTTATTTGGAAAATCCAAGAATCCAAATTACAAACAACATGCCTTCTCAATGGGAATATTTAAAAAGTGCAAACAAAACAATCCTCGGGACCGAATGGTTCTTTTATTTGGGTATAATTATATGCCAATTGAACCCTGAAATGAAAAACACCCGGATAATTAACAATCTGTGAGAGATCGAAACCTGTGCAACGGTAATAGCAGAATATCCTCCTGTGGCGTCTTCAGACTGCATCGTGACAAATTTAAGGCAGCTGGGATGATGGAAAGCCTTTTGAATCGATTGGGTCTAGGGAATAGCATTGCCGTGGAGCGTTTCGATGAACTGGATCTAACGATGTAGCTTTGTCTTAAAAGCGAAGTAGTCTATGTACTTCAATAGCAGGTAACGGCACAGTGGGACCGTGACATCACACCGGAGCATGACAGTGGGACCAGGCAGCAAACACAATGCCAGACAGGCTCAGATTTCAGACAGGATTGTTTTCAAGGGAAAAACAACAACTGGGCCGAGCCCACAGCAAGATAGTGATAGGCTTTTGAGCCAGGGGTTCCAAGGTGCATTTTCTGATTTTGTTTTATATATTTGCTCTTGTTAGTTTTGTCTCGTCCTTCTTTCTTTTGATCAATGGAAAAACAAATTGTTGATACACAAACAATGGAAAAACAAACGGTGGATATGCAAGCTATGGGACAACAAACCATATCATTGGTAAAAAAGGGTCAAGAAATTATGGTACACTTTGAAACTAACCATTTAGGTCAAGTCAAAATGGCATCACTCGGCAAGACAGGAAAATATATTTGGGTCAACGTTAAACAGTTCAAGGCATTTTAAAACGTAGACTTGCTCGCTTGAAAGGGCCACATGAAAAGCAGAAACACAAGCATAGATTGCATAAACCAGAGAAGAAACAGAAAGATGTTGTCAAAATGTACCCTCCTCCACACTTAGATGGTGACAGTCATTTGTGTAGGAGCAGCAACTTTGTTGATTCTGTCACTTACAGCCCTACCTCCACACCTCTCGCTTGGTGCCCAGATCTTTATGTGCAAGAACTATTGAGGGCCAAGAGGAGGTTGGAACTCCTAGAGGCTAAGGAACAAGAAAGTTCCCCTAATATGCAGGTGTTAATTGCAGCAAATAAAAATCTTGCATATAATAACAATATTTTAAAAGCTCAAATCTCAACGCTGCAAGAAACACTTTTAGCAGGGAAGCTTGAATGGCAGAACATGAAGGATGAATGGAAAAACTTGAATGCTACATTGGAAACAAACAAGGTCGCAGCAAATACCAAATCATCTCATTATAAAGAGAGAACGATTCTTTACACTAATTCGCTAGGAAAAGCAGGGGTTGAAGAGGAGAGAAGAAGTTTTTCAGAAGTCACCAAAACTTGGGACAAAAATAGCAAACACCTTGATATGGCAAGAGAAGAGGCAAAGATTCGTGTGAACACACAAGACGGAGAGGTTAAGGGAAGGCAGCGTAGGGCATCCAATATAATTATCAAAGGGATAAAAGATTATGGGGAAGGTGAACACACCCTCGACTTAACGAGGGATTTCCTACAAGATGTGTTGTTGTGGCAAGGACAAATCTATCAAGCTTGGAGGGTTGGCAAACCACACGCTGAGAGAAATAGGCCAATCAAGGTAGTCATGCCCTGCATTAGCGACAAACAAAATCTACTTAACAAAAAATAGCTCTTGAGGGGTTCTCGGTTCATTGTAGAGGAGGATTTAACCATGAGACAGCAAGTAGAAAGAAGAATGAAAATGGAAAAAATCAGAAACGCTAGAAATGAAGGCAAAAGAGCTTGGATGTTTAAAGGAAAAGCAATTATTGCTCATTTTGGCCACCACTCCAATGAAGGGCAGCAAGAAGGCAATAAAGGTGTGACAACAAATACATTAGCATGCAGCGATACAACAAGATTAGCAATCACGCTTAGCGATAATAACTCAACTTCGAGTCTTTCACATCAAAACAAATAGCAATCAAGCTTAACCCAGGCGTCCTTAAGTTTAGTTTGTTGGAATTACAGAGGTTATCCATGGATATGTGGGCCTGGGTTAGGACCTATTGCGGAAGGAAAAGACATTATTTGTCTCATAAAGACGCATGAGCACGAGAGATGTAAGACCCTATTGTTTGAAGGCTACTAGAAGATGGCAGTGTGGAATGAGGCAGTGGGAAATGGTAAGGGTCATGGAGGTATAATGGTTCTAGTAAAAGAAAGGGAAGGTCGTGCCATTCAATTGGAAAAGACTGATTCTAATAAACAATTTATATGGCTCAAAATCGTGGAAAATAACACTCTTATCAAGATTGCAGCCTGTTACTTTGCTCCACAAGTATCTTAGAAAACTTATAAAAAGTGTGGTTTAGATCACAATGACCCCTATGCTGCGTTAAAGAAAGATGTTGCTATTTTTTCGCAGCGTGGGGATGTTCTTCTTGTTGGAGATTTCAATGCTAGAACAGCAAATTGGCAAGCAAGTATTTTCAGCTCCAAAGTAAATGATAACCCTATTTGGCTCACAGAAGAAAGAAACCATCAATGGGAAAGAATATCTGAAGATGCTAAAGGCTGCAATCATTTTGGAGAAGAATTGATCACTCTATGTGGCACATTTGATCTCATAATTTGTAATGGTTTGGCTAGATGGGCTAAGTCAGGCACTTTCACTTGCAACACATACGACGGGGCAAGTGTGGTAGATTATGCAATTTGTTTGTAGAATTTGTATGAAAATATTAAAGAAGTTGAAATTGGAGAGCACATTTGGGATCTCAAATCAGATCATAGACCGCTGTACATAAATTTGTATTGGGCAAAGGATAGGTAGATTGGAGCAAAAATCCAAAGCCCTCAATACCCCCCTTCTCAGGGTAGAATTTTGTTAACTTCAAAAAACAGTAACACTTTCAGAGCTACTCTTGAGGAACTTTGTATGGGACACCCTATGTATAAACATGGTGTTAACAGTTATGATTTATCAAATCTAATTCATGCGGCTCTTTCAAAATGCAAGAGAGCAAAAAATAGAAAATCTGAAACTAATTATTTTCCAGCCAATGCTTGGTTTGATAAGGAATGCAAGAGGGCTAGGAGAAACCTAAGGGAGTCAAATAAAACTAACATTGACATTAAGGTCTACAAACAAATCCTAAAGAAGAAAAAAATTGATTTTATGTTCACAAGGAGAGAGGAGCTAATTTTCTTGGGTAGAAATAACCCCAAAAGTTTTTGGAAAGAACTTCAACCAATGAGAAAACAAACTGAAAATAATATTACGGCCACCCAATGGTTTGAATATGCTAAAAAACTTTATGAACTAGAGGGTGGAGTGGGACAGCCACCTTTGGTCAATGATGATACAAACCTTTTCACTGTGCAAGAGATAGAGGCAGGGATTAAGAAGTTAGGTGGAGGTAAAGCAAAAGACCTTGTTGCACTCCAAGTAGAATATCTAAAGTGGGGTATGAAAACTCTTGCACCACACATCACTGAAATTTTCAACAAAATTTGCCAAGAAAGGTTTCCAAAAGATTGGACAATCAACCTTGCAATACCACTTTTTAAGAGTGGTGATGTTAACAATCCCTCCAACTACAGGACTATAATGATCAATCCCCTCTTTGCTAAACTTTTTGGCAGCATAATAGAAACTAGGATTAGCAAATGGGCAGAAGAAAATCATAAACGTGCTAAAGGGCAAGCTGGTTTTAGGCCAAAGCACTCGACAGTGGATCACTGTGTCACTTTGAGACACATTATTGAAAAAGAGTGGGAGAAAAAGAAAGAGGTATTTTGTTGCTTTGTCGACTTTAAAAAGGCTTTTGACACCGTCCCGAGAGACAAGCTTTGGTTTAGAATGGAAGAATCGGGGATTCCTATGCATCTCAGAGCTGTTGTTCATAGGATGTACGAAGAGGTGAAAGTTAAAATCAGAACTTTAGATGGCATTTCAGAATGTTTTAGGAGCGATATCGGGGTCAAACAGGGCTGCCCTTTATCTCCTACTTTGTTTGATTTATATATTGACAAACTAGAAGAGTGGTTAAACATGCAAAAGGGTGAAGGCATTCAGCTAGGTGAATTTGTTATAAAGCTGCTCCTATATGCAGACGATCTCATTTTAATCACCAAATCTGCCTGTGGTTTGCAAAATCATCTATCTTCTCTTGAGCGCTTTTGCGGAATGGTGGGGATGCAGGTTAATATCAGCAAGACTAAGGTTATGATTTTCTCTAATAATAAAAAACAACACCAACATGAATTTTATTACAATGGAAGTATTCTTGAAGAAGTTGCGGAGTATAAATACCTTGGCATCGATTTCAAGAAAAAACTAAGTTGGTCTAGCTGCAGGTATAAAAGGATATTAGGTGGGTGGAAGGCTTTTTATGCTCTTCAGAATAGGTGTTGTGAAGCAGAGTTGTGGGATTGGAAAACTATTCAAACCTTGTTCGGTCTTCTTGTGCTACCAGTTGTTCTTTACGGATGTGAATTATGGACCAACAACACTACTATAGCACAATGGAAACAAATCGAAGGAATCCAAAAGCGCTTGATCACAAGCAAGTTTAAAATCAAAAGCATTGTTCCATATGATATCATGCTAAGTGAAATGGGAGCTGCTCCTATTGAGGCACTTGTTATGGTTCGCCTTTTAAGCTATTTAAAAATAATCGAAAAAATGGAAGAGGATAGATGGCCTAAAGTGGTCTTTAGTGACACACTATGTAAGCGAAAAAGGATATGGATGCAACAAAACATCAAATGGATGAGTAAATGGAATATTCAATTCAATATGTGGCCCACAAATAATAAAGAAATAAAGGTCTTTGTCATGGAGAAATTCTACAAGACAAATTGGGGAAGCAAGATTGGAAGGAAGAAATTATATTATATAAATGAGTTCAACCCTACTTGTGATCAACTCCAAAAAGCATACATAGGAGCCAACATTTCTTGGAGGGCTAAAATTCTTATTGCTCAGCTGAGAACCAACTCTCACCAACTTCGTTGTGAGACCGGACGTTGGAAGAGGCCAACGGAGGCTTGGGAAGAGAGAATTTGTAGATTCTACAATTATGGAAAAGTGGAAACTGAACAACATTTTATTTTAGAATGTGAAGCCTACAAGAGTAGTAGAGATAAATTTGCGGACACTATATGTGGTAGTTCTTGGCATAACCTATTCAATGAAGAGTACATTGAGCAATTGGGTGGACTCATCATCATCCTGCACAAGCAGCGAACTTTGCTACTTAAGTCTGCTTGAGTTGTCTTGTTGTTCCATAAGCTATTTTTAGCCTCGTGGACGTTAAAATTTTATCTATCTATCTATCATTAGACAGGGCCAATTATGGAAGAACGGTCTTCTCGCTTGGGAATGGTGCTGTCAAATGATTTGGGCCAGGCTAAGCTCCACTGTAACTGTAGCTGTCCTTAAAGGAGCAAATATTCTTATGGGTGGTTAAAAAATTAAAATCCTATGGATATGTTCAGAATCTAATTAGTGGTTAAATTTTCCAAAACCTTTTACAATATTGTATTTTAGTATTTAATAAATTTATATTTTAATTTTAATTTTTTTTTTAATAAAGAGAGGTAAACACTTTGACCTAGAGGTATGAACCAATGAGGTAGACCTACTTGATTGCAAGGATAACAACTCAACAACTTAATCATTTGGCTAAATTTTAACTAATCTTGTTTTTGTAGTCAATATCTATAAACATTTGTTTAGATAGATTTATTTAAGATATTGTTTGATTTTATATTTTTATTATTAAATATTACTTATTTAAATTATAAAATTGAAATAAAGAATTATGTGTTGACTTTATTAAAAGTATAAATTTAAAAAAAAAATTCCTAAAATATATTAATATTTTTTACCGGTTCAATCTAAAGAGAGAGAGTTTAGAGAGAGTTTCAAACTCGTGATCATGGGATAACTCACAACCTCAAGCCTCCAGACAAGCTAATGCTTTCAACCAATTAATTATAATATATTTTTACATTAAATGTAAAATTTATTTTACAAAATTATAAATTAATAAACAATCCTAAATTATTTGTTATTTTTTAAAAGCTTCATTGCTATCCAACCTAATTTTATCTCGAATTTGCCATTTGTTTTCTTTTTGTTAAATTGGAATGAAGTCCATGTTGTATTTGTGGCTTGCTTCGAAAGGGAAATGTTTCTACCTTATGAATAGTGGATCATGAGATTTTTTTGGTCAATTGAGATGATGATAATATTTATTATATTTATAAGTAATTTCTAATCATAGTATTTTTTGTTTTTAAAATAAGTTTAAATTTAATATAATTCAAATATATTTTTAAATATTTTTAAAATTAATTATTTTTTATTTGGTTGGTTGGAAATAATGTCTTATAAGACCCCTTTTTACTAAGACTTTCTCTACAATACATTTTTTAAGTTTTTTTCATGAATAATTCTCTATTTGACTTTTCTCCTTACTTTTATTATTCTTTGTACTACATATTATTGATATAGAAAGAAATTAAATTAAATTTTGCACAATAATAATAATAATATCTATCTAAAGGGTGGGGGCCCTAGCTTGGTTGGCTAAATCTTCCCTGTTGCAGGGGGTTGGTCACGGGTTCTAGTCTCCCCCGTCCCCGTGGTACCGGTGGGCGTGTTACGCCAGCGCTACCGGTCACGTTAAAAAGTTTACCCGGCGCACTGCAGTTTATGGGGGGGGTCGTGCTGCACCCGATTCCTGCAGTCTAATTATATATATATATATATATATATATATATATATATATATATATATATATATATATATATATATATATATATATATATATATATATATATATATATATATATATATATACAAATGAGAGATATTTTTATTTGTCATTTATTTTTTAATATAGTGAAATTATAAGAGAGATTAAAAACTTATTAATAATCTTTATTATATCGAAGGTGTACTCTACCGAATAAATCAATTTAGCTTTGTTGATCAACCATTGAGATTATATTTAACGCCTTGCAAGATCAATCCTTATTGGCCTAGTGGTGATTCATTGTACTCTCGAAAGGGAAGTCACAAGTTCAAGTCCCACTGGGGGGTAGGATATGTACGCCTCATTTGTCGTGTAGTTAGGTACCTCCTGCAAGGAGTACGAAGTAGTCCCATACATTGTCACCATATGATCAGCAGTCCTCTGTAGTCCCACAAAATCTACATTTATCATCCACATTAATTAAAAATATTACTTTTGTGCCAACTCCATAATAAACATCAATTTATTATTAATTGGTTGTAAATGTATGTGTTCCCATTTATCATTTATTGGGGCAAGGAATGTAACATGGGATGAAGTAACGGAAAGTTTTATTTAATTTGTATTTGTGATCAAAGATATTTTGACTTTTTCTTTAAATTAGATATTTATATCAAAAATATGTTTTAAAATATAAAAGAGGTAAATGCTTTGACCTAGAGCTATGAACTAGTGAGGCCACAAATGGGGGACCTCATCCCCATTAGATTTGAACCTTGATGGTAAGGATAACTAGTGAGGCCACAAATGGGGGACCTCATCCCCATTAGATTTGAACCTTGATGGCAAGGATAATGACTTAACAACTTAACCATCACGACATGCCACTATTGGCTAAATTTTGAATTTTAATCATTTATATTTTAAAATATATTTATTATACAATATTACCTTTTTATTATATAAATATTTAATATATTTAATTTTAGATAGCATCAAATTATATTTTGTTTAGTTTTATTTTTAGATTGTACTACACTTGATTTGAAGTGAAACATGATCTATTGAAAAACACAATTAGAATTTCGTTGACACAATTTATTTTTCGTGATCTTTAGTCTTACTACTCATTATTCATCAATTATTTATTGTCTGCTTTAGTTTTTCATTTTTTAATTTGTAAGTTCATCAACAAAATCAAAATATATAATGCCCAATGGTTAATATCATGATTAAAGTCAAAGTTTTTTTTATTAGGGTCAAAGTTCAAGGTACGACTATGTCTTAAACTTAGAATTAAGGTTTTCCTAAGAATTAATATTCAAGATTAAAATAATGGGTTTATGTCATGATTAAGGTTAGGTTTGGGTTTAGAGATTGGATTATTGTTTAGCATTAGGATTTTAGTTGATATTAGGGTTAGAGTTGGGCTTAAGTTTTATGGTTAAAACTATGATTTTATGGTAAGGGAGTACATTATACTTAGTATTATATTTTTTGTTTGGATTTTTATTAGGTTGAGGTTAGACTTAGGAATATACTTATTTTTATGTTTGAAGTTAGGATCTTTATTAGGGTTTGGATTAGGATAATGGTTCAGGTCTATGTCATGATTAGTGTTTAAGGATGTGTTAAGATTTTTTACTACGATCTTCTTTATTGTTAAGATTTAATATTTGTGATAATGTTTTCTAATTGGGAGATTTTTGACATTATTAGTTGTGAAAGTGTATATGCAAAAGAATATACCAATATTTTTATGTACTCGACCTTCAATATCTCTTCGGCGTACCTATTGCACCCTGAAGTGTGATTGATGGTTTCTATTATGTTGTTAGTAAGATAGAAATAATTAAATTGAATCAAATTAAAATATTTTAATTAATTTAAAAAAAAAAATTCTCTCACTAATATTCTTTTAACTATTGTCAATAATATATTTACATAAAAATAAAAATAAAATATTTTAAAAATATTTTAATTATTTTTAAAATATCCCTCTAACAAATATTGTTTTGATTGTATTTCCCCTTTCTAATGTTTATGTAACATGTGTTACAACTTGAATTTTGTTTCATTTGATTAAACCATTTTGAACATGTAAAGTGTAGTGCCTGCCCCTAGTTCACTTTTTTTTTTTTATCATTGTCGAACTCTTTTAGGGCTAGTATTATGTTGATGGTTAGTAACATTGTTTGAGATATTGTGCTATGGATTCAGCTGATATATGATAAGATTACTTGGTACTTTATAGTCCATGTATGTATGATGATTATTTTCAGCGTTTGTAG